>VDFB02353493.1:12597923-13035088 GCA_007258455.2 Sequoia sempervirens | reverse complement strand
TGAGGGATTAGGGTTGAGGGTACATATGGTTGAAGGATTGGGGTTGAGATTCCTATGTATAGGGTGAGTGAGTGAGTGAGAGAGAGAGAGAATTAAGGGTATAGGGTTGAGGACCTATAGGGTTGATGGTTTAGGGTATTGGGTTGAGGGTAGAGGGTTTAAGATTTTAGGGTTGATGGTTTAGGGTTTAGGGTTTAGGGTGATGGTTTGAGGGTATGTGGTTAAATTTTTAGGGTTGAGGGTCCAATGTATAGGGTAGAGGGTATAGGGGTTGAAGGTTGAGGGATTAAGTGTTGAGGGTTGAAAATTAAGGGTTGAGGGTTTAATGTATAGGGTAGAGGGTTTAAAGGTGTAGGGTTGAAAGGTTGATATTTGAGGGTTTAAGGGTTAAGGGTTGAGGGTTTAATGTATAGGGTAGAGGGTTTAAAGGTGTAGGGTTGAAAGGTTGATATTTGAGGGTTTAAGGGTTAAGGGTTGAGGTGTAGGGTTGAGGGTGAAATTGGAAATCTAACTTGGCCTATTTGAGAAAATGGGTCCAAGAAATGGGGTCTTCTGGTGATTTTGGATCCAAGAAATGGGGTCTCCTATTGATGCAAATCACCAGGAGACCCTGTTTCTTGGACCCATTTTCTCATATAGGAAAAGTTAGGTTGTCAATATTGCATCACTAGGAGACCCCATTTCTTGGACCCATTTTCTCAAACAGGCCAAGTTAGGTTGCCAATTTCATCCACTAGAATGCCAATTCGGTGAAATTGGCAATGTAGTGGCTTGTTTGAAAAAATGGGTCCAAGAGATGCGGTCTCCAGGTGATTCACATCACTGGGAGACCCCATCTCTTGGACCCATTTTTTCAATCAGGGCAAGTTAGGATGCTAATTTCACCCATTGCCTTGCCAATTCGGTGAAATTGGCAATGTAGTGGCCTATTTGAAAAAATGGGAGACCCCATTTCTTGGACCCATTTTTTCAAATAGGCCAAGTTAGGATGCCAATTTCACCCACTAGCTTACCAATTTAGTGAAATTGGCAATGTAGTGGCTTGTTTGAAAAAATGGGTCCAACAAATAGGGTCTCCCAATGATTTACATCACTGGAAGATCCCATTCCTTGGACCCATTTTTTCAAATAGGCCAAGTTAGGATGCCAGTTTCACCCACAAGCTTTCCAATTTGATGAAATTGGAAATGTAATGGCCTATTAAAAAAACTAGGTCCAAGAAATGGAGTCTCCTAGTGATTTACATCACTGGGAGACCCCATTTCTTGGACCCATTTTTTCAAACAAGCTAAATTAGGATGTCAATTTCACCCACTAGCTTGCCAATTTGGTGAAATTGGCAATGTAGTGGCATGTTTGAAAAAATGGGTCCAAGAAATGGGGTCTCCTGATGATTTACATCACCAGAAGACCTCATTTCTTGGACCCATTTTTTCAAACAGGCCAAGTTAGGTTTTCAATTTCACCCACTAGATTGTCAATACAGTGTAATTGGCAATGTAGTGGCCAATTTCACCCACTAGCTTGCCATTTTGGTGAAATTGGAAATGTAGTGGCCAATTTCCCCACTAACTTTCCAATTCAGTGAAATTGGAAATGTAGTGGCCAATTTCACCCTCACCATGAAACCCCATTTCTATGAGGCATACGTTTCCCCTACCTTCTCAACCCTACCACATTGGTAGGCTAGTGAGTGAGACCCATTGTAGTAGGGTTGAGAAGGTAGGGGAAGTGTATGCCTCATAGATATGGGGTCTCATGGTGATGTATATCACTTGAGACCCCATTTCTATGAGGCATATGTTGCCTCTACCATCTCAACCCTACCGCATTGGAAAACTAGTGAGTGAGACCCCAATGCAGTGGGGTTGAGAAGGTAGGGGCTGCATATGCCTCATAGAAATGGGGTCTCATAGTGATGCATATCACTATGAGACCCCATTTATATGAGGCATATGCTACCCCTACCATCTCAACCCTACCCATTGGTAGGGTAGTGAGTGAGACCCCAATGCAATAGGTTGAGAAGGTAGGGACAATGTATGCCTCATAGAAATAGGGTCTCATGGTGATTAATCACCGTGAGACCCCATTTCTATGAGGCATAATCACCGTGAGACCCTATTTCTATGAGGCATACATTGTCCCTACCTTCTCAACCCTACTACATTTTCAAGCTAGTGAGTGAGCTAGCTTGCCAATGCTCTACTAGCTTGCCAATGTGGTAGGGTTGAGAAGGTAGGGGCAGCATATGCCTCATAGAAATGTGGTCTCACGGTAATATATATCACTAAGAGACCCCATTTCTATGAGGCATATGCTGCCCATACATAGAAATGGGGTCTCACGGTGATATATATCACTAAGAGACCCCATTTCTATGTATGGCAGCATATGCCTCAGACCCCATTTCTATGAGGCATATGTTGTCCCTACATAGAAATGGGGTCTCACGGTGGTGTATATCACAGTGAAACCCCATTTCTATGAAGCATATGCTACGCCCACCTTCTCAACCCTACCGCATTGGTAGGCTAGTGAGTGAGCTAGCTTGCTAATGCTCGACTAGCTTGCCAATGCAGTAGGCTTGTGATGCAAAGTAGGGAGGAAAACCTCAAAACAACACAATTCAAACCAAATCCAACAATTCTTCAATTCATAAAACCCCAACTTGATCTTATTTCATCATACCTTCAAGTTTCTCTTGTAGCATTGCAAATAGAGAATTTTCTTCACAACTTCCAAAAGAAATTCCAAACCCACAAAAGAATGGGTATTTTAGATACCCATTAAGGCATATTTTATCATATCTTAAAATATCCTAGGGTCAATTTGTACCATCAACCCCAAATCACTGTCGCTATGCTGCCCTAAGGCCAAATTAGGCCACCTTTACAAAACAACTACTATGTAACCTCCACCCCAATCAAAAAATCTCATTCCCAAACCTCAAACAGACCCCAAATACATTGAATCAACAAATTTTAACCAGAGAAATGCCTACTATTTTGAAGAATCTAATGGATGCTTATGAGAGTATCGGTAAGACCTCACGCTCAAAGTATAGTAATGTCACCTGACATATCTGAAGAGTCCATTTTATGGCTCAATTTTGATAGATTTTATTATCTATTTGTTGTAGTTGTCATAGACTTTGATGCTTGGATGCTGACATTTTCATGATATTTCCTCAAAACCATAGACATTAGGCATAAGCTTTTTTTTGTAACTTTTAAATGACATTGACATGTTATATGAACTATCTATGTTAATTTTACATGTGGATTAATGAATGTTATTTTAAGATAGTTATAGATATGCAATTGTTGTGTGTACTAATATTGTTATGCATATATAATTAGAGCCTACAAAATTAAGGAATATTTTGCTAGTTGGTTGTTTTCCATAAAGGTCAACAAGGTGATCATTCAAAGGTCAATGGAGGGAGATTCCTAGTTTAAATCAAAAATTGTAACTGCCTTGTAAATGGTCTTAATAGTTTTTTGAGTGAATATAGGAGCTATTGTTATGCTAGATCTACATTAAGGAAAATTGGCTTGACTAGATTCCATGCATGCATAACCTCCTTTCCACTTTCTATGATTTTACATAAAATGGTATCCTCTAATCTCTTGGAGTTGACCGCCTTGCTAGATAGTTAGTAGTTTTTCCTCCTATAAATAAGACTTGAATGCTCCTTCATAGGAGGTTGATTAATCTAATGTTGTACTCGCATTCTTAGTTTTTTACTAATACAATTATGTTTCTCTATTGTACTCATGCTTTCCAATGAATAAAATGAAGTCATAAGCCCATTGCATCTAATTTTACATTTGCCTTAAGGTATACTCATCGAAGGGGGCCCACTTGGTGAGCATTTGATCCTTTAGTTTAGTTGTTACTTTTTTGTGCAAATAGTTACAAATCTAGCAACTATTTGTTCCTACAGCCACTAGAATTCCATTTTTTGATTGTTCCTATAGCCAAAGCAGATAGAGTAGTTTCATGTCTATTTGCTCAGATTTTCATTTTTGTCATGTACTTTAGCTTAGTATAGTTATTGGTTGATGTTCATTACTTATGTTATTTCTTTCTAAGCTTTTTACTTTCAGCATTATGTCTTTCCTAGTTGTAGAATGAATATGGCTACTTTAGATTCCTAATGCACATACTTTGTTGACCCATTTCAAGCCTATGTCCCTGGGTTGACAAGTTAAATGCACCTTCATAATGATTAAGATAGCTATTTAGATTAGATGTCTAATCTCTAAGTCACAGCTTTAAGGGATTAGTTGTTAAATCATTATAAGAGGTCAACAGTGTCATTACATTGACTTTGGTAAGTAGTCAAACAAAGAGAGATTGTCTCATTAGAAAGACAAGTGAACAAATGAGAATTAGTAGAAAATTTTTTATCAAAAGCTATTCAAAGGTGGTAAAGAATTGAGGGCACCAATTCAAATGAATTATGGGAATTCTCAGGGAGACTACCATGAAAAGATAAAAAATTTGTTGAAGCATTGAGAACACTAATTGAAGAGTATTGGAAGACTAAAACAAGGCCATCTCTGAATGAAAAGGAGGTGGTAAGAAGGAGAATCGGTAGTTAGAACCATGAGCCACATCCAAAGCATTTTTTTGATACAACTCAGATCCAATCTTTTCATAAATTTCAATAGGATTATCCTCAAATTAGTATTTGTTAAAGATATTTTGAAATGATTAAACCATTTTATGTCAAGAAAAATCACACACACACTGTGTTGTTGTAAACTACACATTGAATTCTATAACCATTATGATGTTTATTGTTCTATATGTTTAGATTTTCATACTAACGATGTTTTATAGGATTGTGACATAGAAGCCCCACAAACATCTTCAAAAGAGTTCTTATCAAAAAAATTATGTGAAATAGAGGATGGCCAAATAGTCTACAAGACAGCATGCTTGGATGGTTCATGTGAGCATTGTAGTGGCTTGCACCATATGCCAGTGTGTAAACATATGAAAAAGCACGGATGAGGTGGGACAGAAACTAGTAGAGTTCGAGAAATATAAAATAGTGGCATACGTTACAAAAGATGGGTCTCAAGAAAAGAGGTGTGATTTGGTTATTTAGAAGATTTCAATGTATCAGTTTATGTCCATGTTTCGTGACAATATAGTGTATGAGTATACAAGGAATACCCATAGAGCTTGATGGCTAGACACACAATTCAAGCTATGCAAGGACACCTTTTCAATTGGAAACATAGTATCAATGGTTGACTTTGTAGAGAAATATACTCTATAGCCATAGCGTGAGGTGAAGTCATAGTATTACAACTCCACACAGGTTTTGATATTTTTGCACATAGCATTCATTCATGTAGCTAATAGTATAAAGGACCAAAGGAAGGTATTGAGGGAGTATCACTTTTATATTAGTGATGATTGCACACATTCTCCAGAGTTCATGCAAGGTTGCTTCCAGATGTTCTACAATGATTTGGCTCAAAGGGGTATAGCATATGGTTAGCATATAATATGGTCAGATAATTGTGCAACATAGTTCAAGAACTCACAGATGTTTTATTGGTTGAGCAGGATGCATGTCATTACAGGTGTTCAAAATATGTGGAACTTTTTTTTAGGCTAGGCTTGGAAAGGGGGAGCATGATGGTGTTGGAGCATATGTGAAAAGAGCATTAGCATGAGAAGAATTAAAGTGTAAAGGCAGTGCAAAGTTGACAAATGCAAAATCAATCATCAAGTGGTGTAATGCTTTGATGGATCCAGGTAATGAAGGTACGTCTTTAGTTCATAATTTTTTTGGTTGATAGATGATACTAAAATTACACCATATGAGGATTGTTGTACACTAACAAGATCGAGTGAGCTACACTCTTTCCTTAGCTCAAATGTAGGTTCATGGAGTATCAATACACGGAAAAATGGCATGCTTTTTTTCATGCACAATGCAAGCCTAGGATGATTGTGAGTCAGGGGAATGGGTTGACAAATGGTTGACAGGTTATTTTAGCCCACTTCACATGTATTTCCCTCTGACGACATTGGAACTAAAACAGATGGAATCATTAGTCAAATTTGACCACGTATCAAATCTAGTTCAACTAGGTAATATATCTACTTGCTTAGTTTTTGAAATTCCTATTATTATCTTACTTTGTAGTGTATTCGTAGTGTTGACTAATTTCAAGAGATTTGTTGCACATATCAATGTAGGGAATGTTTATGCAGTTATTGTAGATGAATACAATGAAGAGGGAACATGCTATTACTTGTGTCATTGTGTTGAGGCCAAAAAGAAATTGGAGGCCCTAGTTATAGATGGAGAAAACATAGAATACCCTATAGGCTCAATTGTTGTTATTGGAATGTGGCTTAGAAGGTACCCACATAAGAGTGTTAAACATTGGTTGTTTCAAGACTTTGACACACATCGTAAGATTCTTCATTACTAGAACATTGTCATGGTATCCAATGTTTGTTTGACCAGATATGGGGGTATACCTTTGAACAAGACCTTGTTGAAGGTTAGTGAGTCTAACCATGAGGCAATACTTGACACAATAAAGAGTAGAGTAGACCCAAATGGTTTGTTGGATTAATTTGTAAGTATGCACATTGGTTCTTATTAATTTATACTTGTATGCACATTAATTTGTTTGATGCCAATGATATCATCTTCTTTTACTTTTCCTATTTGTAAGTAACTTGCTAAAAATTGATTGGTGTCCCCCTACAGAAAATGCAGATTTATGAGCCATCCAAGAGAATCTCAGCCAAAAAAGCAATGCAACATCCTTATTTTGATGATCTTGACAAATATCAATTATGATTTTAATCCATTATAAAAGTGTGTACAAATCTTGGTGAGGGAATTTTGATGTTAACCTTATCATGAGCACCTATGATGTAGACATCAAAAGAGCATCTTGAATTTCAAGGTATTCTATTCATGAGAGGTGTTGTGTGCAATAGGTATCTTGGAAGTCCCAATGAAGATGTATAGCCATGAATGACTAAGTTGAGAGACTAGCATGCCTATCCTCAATGGAAGCATCAAGATTTATGCCTTGTTGTTATCGAGTTGGAACCAAATGGTGTGGATTTGTTGTCTATAATTGCCTTCCCTCTATTTTCATTTCATTTCCATTTTGTATTCTCTTTCTTTTTCTTCTTTTACTTTGTGTATTTGTAAGTAAACTGCTAAAAAGCAATTAGTCTCTCCTTGCAAAAAATGCTAATTTATGAGCCATCGAAGAAATTCTCAGCCAAAAAAGCAATGCAACATCCTTATTTTGATGATCTTGAAAAATTTCAATTCTAATTTGAAGCCATTATAAAAGAGCATGTGTAGCTTAGTGAGTGAATCTCAAGTTACTCATTTGAAGTTAACCTCATCATGAGCACCTATAATGTATACATTATAAGAGAATCTTGAATGTATGAGTGACATTGTAAAAGATCTATGAGAACGGAGTACCTAAAGAATTGTTCCTATGGTGCAAGGCACTTGAGCCTTCATTTTGTAAAAGGGCTTTAGTATGTAGTGTCTTTATGTTTAAGGTCATGTTTTTGTTTTGAGATAAGGTCTTTAAGACCATGTTGCAATGTTTTGGGTTGGTTTTGGTTATGAGGAGAAATTTTGAGTAAATTTGGTAAAGTTTCAAAAATTGTACATTTGGAGGATTAAATAACAAAGATTCATTATTTTTTGTGTTTTCCTACATTGAATTTTGTTGCTACAGCAACTTGTACATTTTGGTATGACCTAGAAGTTCTCATTTGTTCATTGGAATTGATGGAGGATTGAACTACCTTTCATTTGTATCTTATCTCATTTGATTCATTAGGATTTGAGTGAGTTATAGTGTTTTGATAGCCTGCTCTAAATCAATATAACTAGCATACAATCTAACTTATTATAAAAAATCATTTATTAAACAAAATCAACCTAATGATTATATATCAATATCAATATAGCATACAATCTATTGAAATAAACACTTGTAATGAGATTTACTCAAATATTGAAATTTATTGTTTCCCTTTGTAATTCAAGCAACGTAATCCCTTAATAGTCCAAATTGCAAAAGGGAAACAATCCTTGATGGCCTATTACCCAGATACCATGTTAGTTATGGGAATTTTTTCTAAGGCATCGGGATCACATAGGGCACCTCTACAATAACCTCTCTCGATTTTTGTTATCTTAAAGTTGTTTTTCTATGGTGCCCAATTTTGACTTGATAGAAAAAGTGTCAATTGCAAGCAATGTAAAGTTGTAAAGTGGTGAAAATTTCATTCTACAACTCGTGTGACCAAATAGACTGTTCCAACACATCTAAATGGGTATGTTTACACTAGGAATGGTCCTCTTTTGCACCCAAACATGCAAAAATGCTTCGAGCTACATTCAGCTAGATCAATCCCTTAAGAGTCCAAAGTGCAAAAGGGCAACAATATTTGATGGGCTATTATTCAAAAACCATGATGCTTAAGAACTCTTCATTTGTGCCTACAGGATCATGTTGGGCCCCTTTACAATAATCTCTTAGTTTTTGTTATCTCAGAATCATTTTATCATGGTGTCAAGTTTTCACTTGATAGAAAAAGTGTCAAATGCAAGCAGTGTAAAGTTACAAAGTGGTGCAACTTTTGTTCTGCAATTCATGTGACCAAATGAACTATTCCAACACATCTGAATGGGTACATTTATGTTAGGCATGGTCCTCTTTTGCACCCAAACATGGGTAATCACTCTATGCTACATTCAACTAACTCGATCCCTTAAGGGTCCAAAGTGCAAGAGAGCAACAATCTTTGATAGGATATTACTCAAAAAAAGTAGTGCTTACAAAATATTTGTCTAAGCCTGTTGGATTATGTTGGGACCATCTACAATAACCTCTCATTTTTTGTTATCTCAGAGTGGTTTTCCTGTGGTGTCCATTTTTCACTTGATGGAAAAAGTGTCAAATGCAAGTAGTACAAAGTTGCAAAGTCGTGCAACTTTTTCTCTGCAACTCGTGTGATAGGTGGGTTTACACTAGGCATGGTCCTCTTTCGCACCCAAACATGTGGAATCACTCTGATGTACATTCAATCTACAAAATCCTTAAGATTCCAAAGTGCAAAATGGTTGCAAACTTCAGCATACTATTACTTGGTGTAATGTCGCAAAATTGCACTTAGGGGCAATTCCACATTTTTACATTTTGTCCTACCATTTATGATACCTTAGAACATTAATAAAAAAATCCCATGAGTCAAAATTTCATGATTCTAACTCCATGAGGACTTGTGGCAAAGCAATAGAACCTTGATGACACATTTCTCAAGAATATAGGCTTTGGATGCATGCACAACATGCAGACGTTTGCATGTTGCACTAGGGTCTTGGCATTTTTTGAGTTTGAAACGGGGAATCTAGAATATTGACCCTTGAGACACATGTCCTAGCAGTTACATTCTAGAGGTAATGACTCTTTGTTGCCCTTGCAAGCATTAAAAACCCATTCTTGGCTCTCATTTGGGGGTTTGAAGACATCCATCCAATATTTCTTGCTACTTGCTCCAATTTTGAGTTCTCTTCATCTTTGATAGCAATGCTTTCATAGGCGAAGCCATGTCAGACTAAGGTCCTCCCAATAGTAGCAGCTCTCAAGCAAGCACTCAACAGAGCGTTTGTGTATTCCGGGGAGGTTCTAGGCCCATGGGTAATGCTCTCTCTCACACACACACGTTCCTTTCCTACTTGTTCATCTATTATCTGGTGGTGTGGGTTCTACTCTTGAGTAGGTTTTTCTTTCACCACACGCTTCTTGTGGTGTGGGTTCTACTCCTGAGTGGGTTTTTCTTTCACCACACATGCTTTGTTTACTTAATTTGTACTCCTTTCCAACTTGGTTGTCCATGGAGGTGGGAACACCAAAATGGGGTTCTGACTGAGACAGGCCCCTATACATCCCTAACCTTTTCCCCTTGTTCTTTTGTGTGTAGGTTATGAAAAGGATCTTGGAGTGAAGGTTTGAATTTCTAGAGAAAGGTGAGCTCTTTTCAAGTCTCCTTGTATTCATTTTAGTTTCTAAGTTCTTGACTAGTTATTTTGCTTAATACACTTTAAACCTAAACATATAAGTGAAGCTTATTTTTGTGCATTCGATTTCATGAGCCCTCTGTTGCTTAGGATGCCAGTGCATCTTTTAGATGACAGTGCTTCATGCTAGCATCCTAAAATTGTGTTGACATTTTTTAGCTGATCCCTCTTCTGAGAAAGAAACCTCTTGACTTTGCTCTCTCAGGGTTTGTGGAAGTTTTTCCCCAAAGCATAACTAAGAGTTAGTTCTTTATCTTTCTGCTATTCCATTTATTCTAAGGTGTATAAGGACAGTTCGTTCCCTAGTCATCTCTTGAGAAAGGAGAGACCCGTGTGCAATGAATCCCTCTTATATCACATTTTGGTGATCCCAACATGAACATCGGATCTATCTTCACGATGTTGAACATTCGTGATAATGATTTTTCATAGAAATATTTTGATATGTTGGAAGATGCTCTAGATGACTTCTTAGAAGTGCTCTCCCCTATCCACAAATCTCCTGAACAAATTTCCTCTCAGTAGGATGAGGAGTCTGTGAATGTGGTGGTGGTCTTTGTGGTTCCTCCAAGCCCTAAGAAACCCGTCATTTATGTGACTTTGACTGACTCTTCTATCTATGGGATTTCATGTCGTAGTGATTCATTAGACTTATATTCAAGGTTCGTGAAAGCTATGGATTCTACTTCTTATAATGTTGTCTAACACACATCCTATAAGGGGAAATAAATAGAACCTAGATCAACAACCTTCCATTCCTACATCACAACTATTTGTTCATAATTCTTTACCACCTTCTCAACCAAGTCTTCCTTTAGCACCCAAACCTGTGATCAAAGCACCAAGCGATTATGATCTTGTCAAACAACTTCATGTTACTCCGGCTAAGATCTCACTTTGGGACATGATTGAGACTACTTCGGTTTATCACTTCAGGAAGCTTTAGAAAAGATTATATTTCCTACGTTTAGTCCTACAAATGTTAATACGTTGTTGGCACATATTCATATGGATTCACCAAATATCACGTTCCACCCACAAGAACTCTTACTTCTAGATGTATAGAAGCAAGCAAATCCCTTGATGATTATAATTAATGTTAATAATATCAGTATTAGGCATACTTTGATTGACACTAGTTTAGCTCTCAATGTTTGTGGTATGGACCCATTTCCTAAGATTAAAATTGATTCATCTTCTTTAGCAACTTCCTCCTTGTATATCTATGGATTTGATAATGTTGGCCACCAAGCTCTAGGTACGATAATACCACCTTTACAGCTAGGTCTTGTTACCTTACCCACATTGGTTTATGTGATGCCTATCCCTTTACCATGCAACCCCCTCTTGGGGAGACCCTAGATTCATACTATGGGTGTTGTGACTTCTACTCTACACTGTTCTTTGAAGTTTGTTACAAATAATTGAGTAGTTATAGTTAAAGTAGATTTAGAAGTTTTTCACCTCTATGAGATGGCAGTTGTTGGTCATGCTTCGGTTGTATCTACTCTCAAAAATTGTATTCCATCTTTAACCATTGATTCTATGGAATGTTCTTCATTGATACCATACGTGGAAGTTGTTCCTAGAGCGAGTGTCAAAAATAAGGAACCACCTAAAGCAAAGAACCCTGAGTCTCCCTCATCTTCCCCTTCTTCCTCTCAAATGAACACTTTTTTTGGTGATGATTGGGGCCCATTGAATTTCTCAAAATTCTTCATTGTAGAATACAAGGAAAACCCCTCTTGCATAAACCTTCTAGGTACCCCTGACACAAAGGTGGATGATACTCCTGTTGAGGAGGAGAAGTGTGATCCTATTCAGAAGGTCACCCATTCCTTTGTTGAGGAAAGTAATCTCACTCCTGCAAAGGAGGTTAACATTTGTGAGGCTTGTAAGGAAGGTGGGAATACTCCCGTAGAGATTTTTGGCATCCATTGGTGGAATTAAATGCTCTACATGGAGTCACCACCTCCTGAAGTTTTGCAGACTCATTACAGGTTCATATATGAACTCGCCTCTTGATATAGCTATGGGAAGAAAGGCATAGGGCATATTGATTAAGGAATTCATGTCCTATCAAGTTTGAGTTGAGACAACGTTATCTAGGTTTGGGATGCTCTATAGAATAGTCCAATAAAAAGCCTTGGTGGAGTGTTAATATGATCTCATCCAATCTGTTAATCCTATTTCATCCTAAGTTGATAGAGGAAAAGGGGTAGACCAAGAAGGTCCCTCTAGATGTCTTCTCTTTGGATGAAGCACTAGGGGAATTTCTAAATGCTTATTCCCCGTTGCCTCTTTATCATCACAAGAAATGATTCTTGTATCACTTGCATAGACAAGTATATTTATCATTTTCTACTTTAAAGCAATTTCTCATAGCATGGTGTTTAGCAATTTCTTTAAAGTGGGGCCATAAATTTGCATTATTTTTTTATAAATCACGTTTCATTGTGTAGTCTTCTTACTTCATGTGATGCATCTTTCTCTTTGTGGTGACATTGGGTGTGATGTCCCTCAAGAGCGTGATCAAGCTCCTAGCATGTTGTATTCCTCTTAGTGGCTTGATGCAACACACTACATCCCCTAAGTTGTGAATATTCTATTCTTCACTTGGTCATCTCTTGGAGAAATTAGGCACAATGTTCCCTAAGTTAAGACCTTACATGAACTAAGAAAAACTCATTTGAACATACCTTACACTACTTTCGCATTTACAATATTTGTAATATGGCCACCTTGCATAACACACTTTGTTTGCCTCTGGTACCATCTTGTTTATTCATGAGTGTTAAGCATAAAAAATATTTTCTTGCCTCCTGAACTCTACTATCATGTTTTGTGGTGTCTTATCAAATTTATCAAGAGGTATAGCTTTGGTATAGTTGTACATATGGGAGCCAAACTTAGGCATGACTTTCCCATAGCCACTTGCTTGTTTATGTGAGCACATATTGGTCACATGTGCATGTGTCTCACTGGGGGCTCACCTAGTGGATAGCTTAAGGTTCCACTAGCCCTTGTGAGCATATGATTGGTTTTCATGGTGGACATCATGTTCCACTTGTAAAGGTTTTGGACAAATAGCTAAGATCTTATCCATAGTGTATAGGACAAATGATTGAAGCTTGATCCACCCCATTTTTGTTTTCATTTTTCCTTCTTTTTTATGTCTTTGGTAGTGTATGCTTGTGCCTTGTTCCTGATCCTTAGTTATGTGTGTGTTCTCTTGTGCCAATTTTGGTTTGTCATAGGATCTATATCTCGGGGGCTTGATCATCCCTCTTGATCATTTTCATCCTATCTTACTAGCATTGGTACATTTGAACCCCTCTTGATGTGATTTTTGTCTACTCTAGTGTGATTTTAAAGCAAGTTCTTCTTCTCACTAAAGTGGGTTCTAAATGTCGTGTAGAAAAATGTATCCCTTTACATTTTCACATTGTTTGGGCCCTCACTACTAAAACTGGGCTTCTTTATGCCTTATTTTGTCCTATTTTGCATCCACAAGCCTTATTTAATGCATCTTTTTGAGGATAATCCTAACACATATCAAATAACCAGTCATAATTTAATGTTTTTGGTTTGTATGGCCCATATTTAGTGAGCTAGGACTCGTACACCACCTTGGGCATATGGATCCCACCAAGTTCGGGGCATAAACCTAAATTTGGCATAGAACTTAACATTTCTTGAAATTTGTATCTCAAGCTTGGCGTACTGGGACTTATACACCCCAACTGGTGTATGAGTCCTCCTTAGCTTGGACCTATTTTAAATTCAAATTCTTGGTGATATTTTTTTCTCTTAGATTTGATGTCGTCTTGTAGTCTTGTACTTTCAAGAAATTTTGCATAAACAAGTATAAATATTGTTGGAAAATAATGCATAACATAGATTAATATTTAATATAAATATCTAGGTGATTATGCAATAATCACTTTAGTTAGTAGAGATTAGTTGTTGGGTGGTTTTTGGGTAGTTAATAGGTTAAATGGCCATATAAAGCCATTGAATGTAGTAATGGAGTGCAATGTGAATTACTGATTTTTAATTCGAGAGAAATTTCATTTTTTCCTATCTCATTTCAATATATTATGGTATCAGAGCAAGTTTGCTTGACCTCTCTAT
Source organism: Sequoia sempervirens (assembly GCA_007258455.2). Taxonomy (NCBI): domain Eukaryota; kingdom Viridiplantae; phylum Streptophyta; class Pinopsida; order Cupressales; family Cupressaceae; genus Sequoia; species Sequoia sempervirens. The sequence continues at coordinate 13,020,846 of VDFB02353493.1, read as the reverse complement.
TTTCCTTCTATTTGTTTGTCTTTCATATAAAGTAGTTCATTCAAGAGCCAAGTAGTGCAAATCACGTGTAACAGCCATTGATGTTCATCCACCATTCTTGCATTTTGTCAACAGAGGAGTAGTGCAGACCATATGCAAATCTATGAAATTCATCACTCATTTGCATTTTTTCTCTCTTTCCATCTTGGTCACTCCTTCCATTTTTGTTCCTCCATTCTGTTTATGTTCAGTTTCAAAATCTAAAAAATAAAAAATAAAAATTTATCCCCAATCGATTGCAAAAGTGTGTTTATATTAGAAACCAATAGGGTTTTGAAAAATTTAGAAGTGCCTTGAAATGAATGTCATTCATATTGCTAGCATCACTTTTATATGTTTCATATCAAATGACTCTTCTCTTGTGCAGTACAGGACTTCATTGAAATTCTCTATTGAAGCACTAAACTACATTCTATGCTCTATTGTGCTAACCCAATATCAGGACACTTAACTATGCATCAGTTGTTATTCTGGTAGTCATTTTTTTGGATGTGTCTTTACTTTTTTCATTTCACTGTAGTCAATACTCATATATGTTGCAAAATTCATAGAGAAAAGAGGCCAAGTAACATTTAAAACATAAAGAGGTGTTCTTGTGATGTAGGATACACCAATCACTCATGTGAATTTCTATATAGTTAAAATTCAAAATTGCTCTTGAAAATAGGAGGGTGGCATCTGCAACATTGAATATAAGGGATTATTATGTTTTGATTTTTTTTTCAATACTTCCATACTAGAAATGTGGCTATGGTTCCTTTAGAATGTTCCAGATCATGCATGGAATATGCATAAGATTGTAGATGCTTTGATAAAAAAATGTTCAAAAGACTAAAAAGATGTTAGTTTATGCATAAAATCATACACAATCTATTACCATATAGATGTCTTTTGATGAGGTTTAGTTTGGAGATTCTCAAAATGGTTTGTCCAAGGAAGTAGTTGCAAGGGGGTTGTCTCTTCACAAAATGAACCGGTTGGTAACTTTAAGCATCAATGATGTTGCTTACTTAAATTTCATGGATGTAATGATGGAATACAAATTCTTATACTAGCACTAAAGGGGGTTGTTGGAAAATAGTGCATAACATACATTAATATTTAATATAAATAATGTAAGTGATTATGAAATAATCACTCTAGTTAGTAGAGATTAGTTGTTGGGTGGCTTTGGATAGTTAGTAGGTTAAATGGCTATATAAATCCATCAAATGTAATAATGGAGTGCAATATGAATGAACAATTTTTAATTCGAGATCAATCTCATTTTTTCCTCTCTCATTTCAATAAATACAAGGTTATACAAAATATTTTATCCTAGCAAGTTTACAAGTCATCTAGCAATTCAAGTATTCAAGCATTATAGAAAATTTGTGGATCATTCAAGAGAATTCAAGAGTGATTATCAAGTATTTTGGAGATACATTCAAGAATCAAGCATCATGTCAAAGTCATCATGCATTATGTTTTTTTAGCTAAAATTTGTGATTTAGGTTCTTATAATTCAAGCAAGTATTCAATTCAAGATCCATAACATACAAGCAGGAGTCAAGATCCATATTCATCCTAGAAATTACATACAATATTGTATCCTTTTTTCCAAGGGTTTGATGAGTTACAACATTGCATATTTTTTCATTCACCATTCCTTCTTTCCATTTGATTTCATTTCAAGGTTTGATTACCAAAACAAGGTTTGACCAAGGAAAACCCCTATCCACTAAAAAAACAACATTTTTCCCTCTATCGGATGTGTGATTTAAAAAGTTAGGTTGAATATCAAGTTTAGAGAAAGTTGTCAAAGTTGTCATCTACATTGGAAGATCATGGAAAGTCATCTACAAGCCTTAATTCAATGTTTCAAACTCAGAGATCAGAAGGGAAAGAAGCTACAAGAAGTCATTAGAGGATATAAAAGTTTCATATCAACCTTGATATTTGGACTAAATCACCACTTATGGCGTATGAGTCTCAATATACCAAATTTCAAGCAATTTTTGTAGATCTTGGTTTACCAGTTGCAAATTCTGGTTTCAACCCAAAACCCTAAACTGGGACTAAATTTCCACTACTGGAGTATGATTCCCAGTGTGCATTGAAATTCATATTTTTAGGAGTGCAAACATTTTTTCAAGCATCTTCAATTTTCCAAGTTCCCCTATGTCCTTTATTAGTTCATTATGTTGAGTTTTAGTTTCATATCTTACGTTACATAACTAGATTTGCATATCATTTTCATTTCCTTCTTTCCAAGCCTTGGCTTGGTGGTGAACCCCCTTTTGTATTTAATCACACCCTAGGATACCCTATTGCAAATCTCTTTCCTAATTCCATCCCTTAGATTGAGATATCTAGGGTTTCCTTGAATGAATTAAGAGTGAAATAGGACCCCCTTGTGTTCCATCTCCTAAAAGATAGAGAATACTCCTCCCATTTCCTTCATTTCAGGTGGATTCCAATTTAAGATAATCCACATTCCACTAGGAGGAAGGGAAGACCACACTCATATAGATAGGAGAGTATGACCGGTCTATTCTATTTCCAAAAACTCCACTAGTACATTACCACACCATAAAATACCTCCATTCATAAGGTTATATATGATACAAAGAAGATTAACCACTACATCCAGAACAAATCAATCAATAAAATAAAAAATCCAAAACATATCAATCAATCCAAAGGGTAATATCAAATATCAAACTACCCATGTTTTTTGGAGTAGGAGATGTAAATGAATATATAGTGAACAAGAGAGAACATTCCAAAATTAATCAACAAGGAATACTGCCCTTTAGGATACCTTGGTATGTAATTCCGCTTTTTGGTGGCATACACACAAACATAATATTCCCACATGGCATGCTTTCTAGATCTTGATCAAGGCACAGTATTGAACAATACGGTAATGTGGATGCTTTATAACCTAGTTCATAGAACACCACTATTCTCCAATTGTAATTCAAGGATGTCCTAGGATCCAAAATTGGATTTACTATCCACACAAAGGAGATTCAATTCTCAACAAGGGGGTATGTGCAGGATCATGATGAGCCAAAAAGTGGCGATATGATGGGTATGTGTAGGGTATGTGGCTGACAACTATTTTTTACCAAAAATTGATTAAACAAAAAGGTTTTTTAAAGGATACTCTCATCTTTCCACCAATATAAATTATGTTTTACTTAGAATTTAATAAATAATTATTATTCATTTTCTATTTGAATTACAACTAAAGTCATGATTGATAGGCTAATTGAAAAACATATATAGCTTTCAAACGGTATCACATTTTTTGAATCTGAAACATGCATCACATTCTATGCTTTGCATACTATAGGATTAAAAAAAAAAATGAATTTCATGAAGTATTGACCAAGTTTAGGTGGTCAGACATGCAAGTTTTTATATTTTTTAAAATTTGTAATAAAAAATCATAATTAATTATTTACTTGGAAAAAAATTACAAAAAAATATGCATCACATCGGGACATGATTCCTCTACTTATATCTAAAATATTATAAAAAAATATTATCATTTTATTGTAGTTAGGGTGGTAAGACAAACACCTACTTATTTTTTCCCTAAAATTTAAGTACTACTACATTGAAATATCAAATTTTCACCAAATAGATTTTTTTTTTAAAATAAACCTAGTAGTTTAGAAACTACATTCAATTTTCTACATATTATATTCTTACATATTTTTGAAATAATATAGATAACTTATTCAAATTTTTACATCAAGTTTCCTAACTCTAATTTTTCTAAATTTTTCGCCACTTAAGGGTCTTTTTTTCCATGATGATCCTACACATACCCAAGGAGTCTAGACCTAGGGGGGATCTTTAGCCTTTAAAGGGTTCACCACTAGGAAAAATCTTGGAAAATACAACTTAACATTCAACTCAAAAATCCTAGTAATGCAAGCCAAATAATGAGTGCAAATGACAAAATTAAGTAACAAGAAGTTAGGATGTATGTACTTAGGAAGTCTGAAAATGTAATAAGGATTCTAGAAATGAAAAAATATTGTCAAAATACGCCAGAAAGGACTAAGATGTCCTTATTGTTGTCTTAGTCCCACTACTATTTTTGGGGGTAGATGCAGAATCTTTGGATGTTAGAACAGAATCTAAAAGAGTCTATGCAAAATACCCTTGGGAGGACTAAGATGCCCTTGTTGCCAACTTAGTCTCATCTTGAATTTCTAAAATCTCTGAATGTGATTTTGAGGCTCAATGTTTGCACTTACTTCTTCTTGGATCTTAGGTTCTGAAACCTCCGGATTTGGTTTGTAGGTGATTTTTTGTGAAGATGACAACTTTGCAACTTTGCACTTCAAATGATTTTCAAGTCTTGAACCTAAATCTACAAACACAAACATGCAAGAGAGGAAAAACTTGTTGATTGTTAGTAAATGGGGGTTTTCCTTGGTCAAACCCCTTGTTGGTAATCAAGCCTTGCAATGAAATAGAATGAACAAGGGAAATGACGAATGAACAAAGTGCTATATTGCAACTCACCAAACCCTTGTTATGAAATCTGCAAACTTGTGTGAAGTGGCTAGCATGAATATAGATCTTGAATCAAAGGAATTCTTGATAGATCTTGACTTGAATTTCTTGTTTGTATCAAAACCCTACATCACAAATGTTAACTCAAAAACACACATGAGGCAAGAATATCCTTGATATGATGCTTGAATCTTCATGATGGCTCTAAATTCTTGATGAATTGATCTTGAATGCTCAAATACTTGAATTCTTGGATGCTTAGATTGCTTGTTAGATTGCTAGGTGAGAATATGAGTGAAATAACCTTGTATTTATGCTTATCTATGCTTAATATCCCAAAATTGCACCACAACAAGCTGACATATGAATTCATTAATTAAAGAAGGCTAAATCCCACCAATATTTGAAATTAAATCTTGAAAATAACCTAAGGGGGAATAAGATGCCCTAGGTGGCCTCTTAGTCCCAAGGCATAAAACCTGGGGCACAAACTCCAAAGAGGGGCCCATTTAAGGTGAATTTGAAATCAAGGTCCCAAGACCTTTGGAGGACAAAGATGCCCTAGGTGGCATCTTAGTCCCAGTCCAAAAATCAAGGACACACTACCAGAATCATTAAATTGTCATTTACCCTTTGATGTTTTTTGGGATTAGTCATAAAAATATATAATTTATTAGGCTTGTGGCTACAAAATAGGACCAATTAAGACATAAATAAGGATAAAAAAATCAAGGTGGGCCCAAACAAGTGTGAAAATGCAAGGTTATGCATTTTCCTACACTACACACTTTAGTGAGAGGATGAACTTGCTTCAAACTCACACTAAAGTAGCCAACCACACAATCAAGAGGGGTTCAAATGTATGAATACTAGTAAGATAGGATGACAATAATCAAGAGGGTGGCCAAGCCCCCAGGATCAAGATCATATGGAAAACTAACATAGGCACAAAGGAACACGCTTGCGGATGATATATGAAGCCATAACCAAATTGCAACCATACACCATCAAAGATAGGAAAAGGAAAAAAGAAAAATGAAAAATGCAATAGATCAAACTTGGACTAGCCATCCAACACACTATGGACTAGGTCTAGGCTATTTGTCCAAAACAAGTTTACAAGTGGAACACATTGTCTACTATGCAAACAAAATGCTTGCTCACAAGGGCTAGAGAAGCTAGGTGTCCACTAGGTGAGCCCCAAGAGGTCCATATCAAAGCCATACCCCCATGACTATGATAAGGATTAAAGAAATAAAATGCATGCTCACAAGGGCTAGTGAAGCTAGTTTTTTACTAGGTGAGCCCCAAGAAAACATATCAAAGCCATACCTACATGACTTTAATAAGGTACAAAAATGAAACACAGCAAGAAAGAGGGTTGTTCAAAGGGATTTTACTTAGTTCATGCAAGGTCTCATCTTAGGTAACATTTTCCTTAATTTCTCTAAGAGATGACAAGTCAAATAAATATCACACTCTCAGAGGAAATCAAACCCAATGATACCACCAAGAAAAGGACGCATTGCAAGAAGAAAGAAAATCACACAATGAAACATGAGTGTCAATGTATGCCCCCACTTTAAAGCAGTTGCTAACACCATTACTATGAGAAATTGCTTTAAGGTAGAAGAAGACGTGAGAGCTTATTCGAAAAGCCCTATGCCAAGTCATATGTTTCCAATAAGCTACGTCAAGCACTCGGATGGAAGGGTTGTTTAGTACATCACATGCGAGCCAACTTAAGGCATGTCATCCACATCCCAAGCTTGCTCTTATATATACATGAAAGGTGGAAAAATAGCCGAAAGATACAATGACAAGTGACATACGAGGACAAGGCTACCTAAACCCTTGCCCCCACTTAGTGTAGGACAAGGATGAGCTGAAATGAAAAGAGGAACTAGGTGCTTCAACCCAAGGGAGAGCACCATAGTCCTTAAGATATTGAATTTTGTTTGTCAAATCCTTACATTCATTAGTAGAATTACCATGAACTCTATGATATGCACAAAATGAACTCTTGTATTCTTTCTTGTTCTTGGGGGGAGATATATCAAATGATCTTGGAGGAGTCTCAACTTGAGATACTTTCTAAATCAAAAGTAGTTGATGTTTCTTTATTTTGTGATAAAGATATCTCTTGCTTAGTACAAGGTGTCATACCTACACAAGACTCTTTAGATTGTGAGATTTTGTACTCTCCTTTATAGGAGGGTGTAAAATCTATAAAATTCAAATCATTAGTGTTTTGTGAGATGGAATTGACAATAATCGAAGATTTCTTTGTTTGTTTCATTTCTTTCAAAGGATAATAATCAAGACCACTAGTGTCTATCAATTTAGGATGCACTATTGTTAAAGTTGGTTTAGAGGAAACTTTTGTTAGAGTGTTGATATTGAGTGAAGGTTTGTTTGATGGTTTTATTTCTATCAAAGGAAAATAACCAAGACCATAGGTTGTTTCTTGCATGTTATGCTCTATAGGGACACAGATACCTTGTTCTCTAGCACCACATCATTTTCCCTTGTATCCAAGTTGTTTCATCATTTCATAACCTTTTCGATAAATATTCTTCATTTCTTTTAGATTTGGTGGTTTCTCTTGATTAATTTCATCAAATTTTGTTGTGTAATTTGTTGTCATTTGTTCTAAAGTGGTTGAGGTGGATGTTTTCAAAGGGTCATCTAAATTTTGTGTTGACATTACTGCTTTTTCTTTTCCCTTATCTGAATCTTTGTTTATGATCTTGTATTCTCCCATGAATGTTGGTTCAAAATTTGAAACGATCCCAAATCATCTAGTGATATCATTATGAAGGGTTTAGGACATCTATATTTTTGTTGTTCTTGCATGGGTTCTACTTGTGTAGTTGGTGTCAATATTTTCAAAGGATTCTCTTTACCTTTCTCAATGTTCAAACAACTATATGATTCAGGATCAGCTTCGATTGTATAAATTTAATTTTTGTGGACATATTTCATGATATGATGAAGGGTAGAGGGCACAACATGCATCTCATGAATCCATAGTCTTCCTAAAAGAATATTGTATGAAGTATCATCAGGCATAACATGGATTATGGTTTGTAATGTAACTTTGTCAACTTTAATAGGTAATGTGATCACTCCAAGTGGTCATTTTCCCATGTTATCAAAGCCACTTATAGATAAAGAGGCAGGTTGGATTTTTGATTTATCAACACCAAACTTATCCAAATGGTTTGCACTACACACTCATTTAAGGTTGAGCCATTGTCAACAAGGGTTCATTTTATCCCTGTGCTATTGTATTGAGCTATGATCATGAAAGCATCATTTTATTTTTGCACTTCCAAAGGTGGGAGCTCACTTTGGTGGAAAACAATGTCATCATTTATTCCTTGAATTAGGGTTGTTATGTTATTTGGATTTTCACTAGGGGGAACCACAACTTGTTGCAAAGATATTTGAAGCATGGTGTGGTAACTAGGTGAAGTTTGAATAAGATCCCATAAGGAAATCTTAGCGGGAGTATTCTTAAGTTGTTCAACAAGATCATACTCCTTGCCATTATGCAATGGTAAACAAGGAGCACTAGGAAATATAGGATTAGGCAATGGTAATGAAACAGGATTAGGTTCGGATTATTTTTTATTCCTTGTGTTAAATGTATGAGCATCAAAATTATAACTCAATTTTCATGACACATTTTTCTTATGTGGGTCGAGGATAAGGATGGGTTTTTTTTGGGTTTGTGGTTTTGCGATGGTGGATAAATGATAAGTTTAGGTTTAGGAGAGTACGTCAAGGGGTATATAATGTGCATAGTTGTAGAAGAATTATCCCTATTTTCATGATCTCTTAGTGAAGGGGAGTCTAATGTCACTTCATCATCTTCATCTAAGTAATTATTGTTAATAATGTTCTCATTTTCTTCCACTGTGATATCTTCCCTAGTAGGAGAGTTTTTAGGAGAACTACAAACCAAATGTTCTTAACATTCAAGGATTGGTACTTCCAAAATGACTTCATCACAAGTAGGGGAATGATCAATGGTTGAATCTTCGTGCTTATCAATGATGCCATTATCTTGTTCAAGAATTTTTTACTCATAACTTTCATTGGTTGTATTTTCTATCACCAAGGCATCTTCCTCACAACTAAGAGAGATATTAGGAGAAGAAAAAATGTAATTATCATGATTGTCTATAATTTCATTCCTTTTTCCTATAATTTCTTCTAAAATAGGATAGGTAGGGGAAGGATCATAAAGAGGGTTGTCATAGATCTTAAAGTTTTCATCATCCAACACCAACATATCTACACTTATTCTTTCATCCTCTAGAACATTATCACAAGAGGTGAAGATGTTGGGAGATGAATGTAGACTAGTTGAAGTTCCAATGGTCTCTTGTTGTGTTATGTGATCATCATGATTATCTATGGTTGTTTCCTCTTGTTCATCAATTTCTTGTCCATTGAGAGAGGTAGAAGGAGAGAAAAAACTGGGACTCTCAAAACTCTCATTGATTGGTTCTTCTAACACAAAAATATCTTCTTCACAAATAGGAGAGATATTAGGAGATGAATGAATATGATCATTAGGATTGTCCAAGGTTATATTCGCTTTCACTAAAACACTCTCATAGGGAGATGCTATGAAATTTTTCTTAGCGTGCCTAGAATGGTAAGGTACTAACATTGTTTGACAAAAAATGAAAAGCACTTTTAACCATCTCATGCAAAGCTTTAATAATGTAAACAATGTATATCCAAATATGAAAAACACGTTTATCCAATGTATGCAAAACTTTAAGAATGCAAACAATGTATATCTAAAAATGAAAAGCACTTTTATCAAACTTATGCAAAGTTTTATGAATGTAAACATTGTATATGTGAAAATGAAAAGTAATTTTATCCATAGTATGCAAAGTTTTAGAAATGTGAGCATTTTAAAATCTAATGATGCTTGAAATGATTTCAAAATACACTTGGAATAATAGTAATTCTACAAACTATAACATAAAATTGAAAGCATAGAAAAGTAGATGTAAACCCTGAAAACTATAGCTTCAAACTCATTAGGGACCAAGACGCTAGCAAGGGTGTCTTGGCCCTACTAAAGGAATTTTGAGGTTCGGGAAAGTGGAATAGAAAGCAAGCTACAACCTAGATAGGATTATGAGGCAAAAAACTACAGAGGAACTAAGACGCCAATAAGGGTGTTTTAGTGCCAGTAAGGGTTTTTTTAAGAAAAAAGACAAAATATGGATTGTTTGCAATGTTTCTAAGTTGCCTACCTAGGGACCTGATTTTTAGAAATAGAGAAGTGTGCAAATGAATGCAAGAAAAAGTGACTAATAACAAGTAATTGGATGCAAAGTTGAATGAATTTTTTTCAATTTTGGATGCAATAGCAATGTTCCTAAATAAAATTAGGATGATTAACAATGCACTTTTCAGTTTTTCAATGAGATAAAATGATGCAAGAAAGAAAAAAAATGCAACCTATATGCACTTTCACTAATGCAAGATGCAATGCAAGAATGAATGCAACCTAGATCTAGGATCTCAATGAAATCCAAATTAGAAAAATAAATGTCCAAAGTGTCAAGTTCACCAAAATGTACAATTTGGGGGAATGTGGATGCTTTATAACCTAGGTCATAGAATACCACTATTCTCCAATTGTCATTTAAGGATATCTTAGGACCCCAAATTGGATTGACTATCCACACAAAGGAGAGTCGATTCTCTACAAGGAAGACCTAGAGGGGGATCTTTAGGCTTTGAAGGGTTTGTCACCAAGCAAAAGATTGGAAGAGAAAATTTAACATTCAACTCACAAAACCTCGTAATGCAAGCCAAATAATGAGTGAAAATGACAAAATTAAGTAACAAGTTAGGATGTATGTACCTAGGAAGTCTAGAAATGTAATAGGGATTCTGGAAATGCAAAAATGGTGTCAGACTATGCCAGGGAGGACTAAGATTCTCTTACTGTTGTCTTAGTCCCGCTGTTATTTTTTGGGGTAGATGTAGAATCTTTGAATGTTGGAATAGAATCTAAAAGAATCTTTGCAAAATACCCTTGGGAGGACTAAGACGCCCTTGTTGTCAACTTATTCCCGTCTTAAATTTGTGAAATCTCTAAATGTGATCCCAAGGCTCAATGTTTGCACTTCCTTCTTCTCAGATCTTAGGTTTTGAAACTTCTAGATCTAGTCTGTAGGTGAGTTTTCATGAAGATGACAACTTTACAATGCAACTCTTCACTTCAAATTATTTTCAATTCTTCAACCTAAATCTTCAATTTACACAAACATGCAAGAGAGGAAAAACTTGTTGAGTATTAGTAAATGGGGGTTTGCCTTGGTCAAACCCCTTGTTGTTAATTAAACCTTAGAATGAAATAGAATGGAGAAGGGAAGTGATGAATGAAAAAAGTTCTATGTTGCAACTCACCAAACCCTTGTTATGAAATCTGTAAACGTGTGTGAAGTGGCTAGCTTGAATGTAGATCTTGAATCAAAGGAATGCTTGATAGATCTTGACTTGAATTTCTTGCTTGAATCAAAACCCTACATCACAAACAAGGCCAATAATCAGCACCTTCACAAGATGCAATGATAGACAAATAATATGCACTTCCTTGCAACTCAAATCTTCTCTTGATGACTTCACAATCTGCTCTTGATGACTTTGCAATCTTCTTTCAGAAAAGAATTAGCTGATTGCATGTATTATCAAAGGAGATGATTACATTTTATAGAGAAGGTAGAAATATTGTAGACATTAAAAAATGTCTATCTACCTCACCCACTAGCAAACCCACTATCTACTATAGTGACCCACTACTAAACCCACTAACTATACACAAGCAGCCCACTAACTATCCACTAGCAACCCACTAGCTACCCACTAGCTATCCACTAGCTATCCACTAGCAGCCCACTAGCTATCCACTAGCAGATTCCCACTAACTATCCACTAGTAGCCCACTAACTATCCACAAGCAATAAACTAGAGATGAGCTGCCCACTAAGCAGCCCACTAGCTCTATCCACTAGCTAATAAACTAAAGATGAGCTGCCCACTAAGCAGCCCACTAGCTATCCACTAGCAGCCATTCTCATTAAATATGAGTTGCCCACTAAGCAACCCACTTATAAATAAATAGCCAATAGGATATATTGATTTATGTCTTCACTCATGGCTGGAAGGATGAACCCGAAGCTGCTATATCATTAACACTCCCTCTTAGCCAGGGAGAGAACTTCTAGTTGCTCAAGACAAATCACCTCAACATGATGCCCATCACATTGGATACAACCAACGTGATGCAAGAATATCCTTGATATGATAATTGAATCTTGAGGATGGCTCCAAATGCTTGATGAATTTCTCTTCAATGGTCGAACACTTGAATTCTTGAATTCTTATATTGCTTGTTAGATTGCTAGGTGAAAATATGAGTGAAAGAACCTTGTATTTATACTTATCTATGTTTAATATTCCAAAATTACACTACAACAAGCTAACATATGAATTCATTTATTAAAGGAGGCTAAATCCTTCCAAGATTTGAAATTAAATCACAAAAATAACCTAAGGGGGACTAAGATTCCCTAGGTGGTGTCTTAGTCCTGAGGCATAAAACTCGGGGCACAAACTCCAAAGAGGGGCCCATTTAAGGTGCATTTGAAATTAGGGTCCAAAGACCTTTGGAGGAAAAAGACACCCTGGGTGGCATCTTAGTTCTAGTTCAAAAATCAGGGACACACAGCCAAAATCATTAAATTATCATTTACCCTTTGATGTTTGTCATGATTAGCCATAAAAAGATATAATTTATTTGGCTTGCGGATGCAAAATAGGACCAATTAAAACATAAATAAGGATAAACAAAACAAGGCAGGCCCAAACAAGTGTGAAAATGCAAGGGTGTGCATTTTCTTACACTATAGGTACCTCTAGGAAGAAGGCAAATATAGCGTTAGTATTGTAATTTTTATGTTCTTTATAGTGTTAGTATTCTATGGTCACCTAGCATAACATAGCTTTCTAGACCATGATACATGAGAGTATTGTAATTTTTATGACCCCTAGTTATAAAGAAAGCTAGTGCCTAAATCATGTACTCTCATATGTATAATTTTATTTCCTATATTCTTGTATTTATTCTCTCCATGAAAAGTATCGAGAAAACCTTTCACATTGAGGTCACTTTCACTCTACTGACCCAAAACTTTTCCTTGTTGTCTAGTTATATGCTTTCCTCCTTTGTTTATATGTGTTATTTATGTTTTCATATATATATATAGTGTGTGTGTGATGTTATGATCCAATGGTTTTCTAGATTTATATTTTCTAACACTATTATTTTAAGAAACTTTTTCCTATCTAACATATTTTTTGTAAGTTCTCAACTTGTGGGCATAGTTCCTCTACTTGAAGAGATTATCACATCTTCCACAATATCCTTTTAGTTTCTATGATGTTATTTAATTTTAATATTTTTCCTTCTTACTTTAGCATGCAATTTCATAACCTTGCTTAAGTGGGAGAAAAATGTAATGTAAAAATTTACATACCATTACAAATGCATGTTATTTTTGTTCTCACTTTGGTTTCCATTTCCAGTATGTGCAAGATCGTGATGGGCCAAAAAGTGGTGATATGATGGGTATTTGAAGGGTATGTGGCTGAAGACTTTTTTTTACCAAAAATTAATGAAATGAAAAGGGTTCTTAAAGGAGATTCTTAGCTTTCCACCAATATAAATTATGCTTCACTTTTAATTTAGTAAATAATTATTATTCATTTTCTATTTGAATTACAACTAAAGCCCTGATTGACAAGTTGATTGAAAAACATCTAGAGCTTTCAAACTGTATCACATTTTTTGAATCTGAAACATGTGTCACATTCTATGCTTCATATACTATAGGATTAAAAAAATAAAAAATGAATTTCATGATGTTTTGACCAAGTTAAGGTGGTTAGACGTACGATTTTTTATATTTTTTAAAAGTTGTAATAAAAAATCGTAATTAATTATTTACTTGGAAAAAAATTACAAAAAAAATGTGTCACATCGAAACATGAGTCATCTACTTATATCTAAAATATTATAAAAAAATATTATCATTTTATTATGGTTAGGGTGGTCAAACAGACACCTACTTATTTTTTCCCTGAAATTTAAGTACTACTCCATTGAAATTTTAAATTTTCACCATATAGATTTTTGTTTTTAAAAAAATAAACGTAGTAGTTTAGAAACTACATTCAATTTTCTACAAATTCTATTAGTACATATTTTTGAAATAATATAGATAACTTATTCAATTTTTTACGTCAAATTGCTTAACTCTGATTTTTCTAAATTTGTTGCCACTTAAGGGCCTATTTTTTCCAAGATGATCCTACACATACCCTTCCTTCATTTATCTCTAGGCTCATTTTATATCTTGCATTAATCTTTCTCCTTCCCACATTGTCTAGTTCTTATTTTGTGTGGTCTATTTTTATTAAATTTTACGTCACTTTTGTGCTCCTCATGTTTTTCTAGTGTCTCATTATTTTTTAGCCTAAATTATCTAGAAACTAGCATGACATGTGGATATCTATGTGACATGCTATTGCTCTAGGATATTTTCTTGTTTGTTGACTATTTGTGAGCATTTTTCCACTTGTCAAATTTACAAGTCAATGAAAACCTCTCAAGATTATTCCAAATGGCTCCTTATCCTCTTCCTCTTGCCTCCTCTTCCATTTTTAAATCTAATCTTTCATTTTTACTCTATCTTTAAACTCTCTTGGCTCTCTATTACTCTCCCAATCAAACATACAACTCTCTCAATCTCTATGTCTCTCTACAACATCCTCTTGTAGCTCTTTTATATTCTTGTCTTCTTCAAGCCCTCATAGGTGGTATTATTATTATATTCTCTCTATTTATTATTTTAATTATTTATTTTACTATTCCCTTGATCACCTTAGGATCTTCACATCCCCTTCATTTAATTTTAGCTTACAATATTGCATATTCACAAATCTTACCATTCTCTAGCAGGCTTGGATAGGAGCATCACACATTATGTTTTATAGATATCTATTTTTGTTGGTATGGAGCTATAAATAGAAATAAAGGGTTTAACCTAAAGGAAAACCCCCAAATATCCCCATTAATTTTATTGTTCCTTACAACTACAAGTTTCCTTGAGTGAAGATATCCAAAATCTTAGAAATTTGATGATACATTCCTCTTTCTATTTATTTTTAATTTCATGAATTTCTTGAAATAGATAAGTTTATGCATTTATTAAAAATTTTCTATTATTTTTGGTAAATTTGATCATACTCTTAATTTTCCATTCCATGTATGAATGTGATATTTTTCTAGATAGAACCACACTTTCATTTTTCCATCCATATGAGATGAAAATATGAAATGTGGACATCTACATGACATGTTGGAATCCTAGATAGTGAGCTTGTCCATCTACATGACATGTTGGCATCCTAGACAACAAGCTTATTCATCTAGCACAAGGTCCCTTTCTTCCCTTTTTTCCATTTCCATGATAAAAATTTGCACATCATTCTTTCAATTTCTAAAAATTAGTAATTTCACATTTCTTCTATGCTTTAGTTAATTAAAAGTATTTTATTTAAAGTAGTTTTAGAATTGTAGATTTTATTTGAAAAATGGATGCTTTAAATGGTTTTGGACATAGAACACCACTTTTCTCCAACTAACATTCAAGGACACCTTAGAGATCTCAATCCAATGAGGAATGGAGGAAGAGATCTAACAATAAGGTATCCTAGGATATGTTTAGAGATTAATTAAGGTTGAATGAGGGGTTCACCACCAAGCTAAGGAATGGAAAGAAAAATGCAATGTAAGTTGCAATACTAAATCCTAATATGATGCAATGACTTACAAAATGACCTAGAAATGCATATAAATTAGAATAGAAAGATATGAAATCAAAAGTGTGCAGCTAGAAATTTGTAGAGGCTTGAATGAAGACTGGAAATGCTGAAAATCCTAAAATTTTGGCCTACTAGGACTCAGTCACCAATCTGGGCGAAGCAGTCCTAGATCAAGCTTTCTACACAGGAATAGGTTTTTGGAAAATGGGTATCCAAATCTACAAAAATCTCTAAAAAACCTATAGTGGGACTCATTCACCACTTGTGGAGAATCAGTCCCGTTTTGCCTTTTTTGGAATTCAAAGTCTAAATTTGTTCTTCTCAGTCTACTCAATCTACTTCTCAAGGTTCTTACATCTAAAACTCTAATTTCGGGGCTATCAATGACCTTTTAGTTCAAAGATTATGACCTTGAAAATTGGGAGATAACTCTAACAATCTTGTAACCTAATTTTCAATGATCTTTCAAGCTCCAAGAAACCTAGATCTATAATCATACATGTAAAGAGGAGAAAACTTGTTGATTGCTAGTGAATGGGGGTTTGCCTTGGTCAAACCCCTTTGAGGTAATTAAAACAATGATGAAACAATGAAACAAGGACATGAAACATGAAACATAGGATATGAAATATGAACAATGATACCTTGAATGATGTCTTATAAATCTACAACTCAACATGAAATGGTCATGAAGGATGTAGACAATGGGTGTAGAACAATACTTGATCTTGGATCTTCAATACTACATCACAACACTAGCTCAATAACATGCTTGATGCTTGATATGCTTGACATGATGATGATTGATCTTGAATTTCTCCAATAATTGATGAAGAATTTTTCCCTTGAATGCCTTAAAAATGATCTTGAAAGTTATTTTGATGACCTTGTGAAGACTCATAATGCTTAAATCTTGCTTGCTTGTCTTGATATCATGTAGGCTTATATGAAATAGTGATTTGAAAGCTTCTTTATGTAGGAAAAACACTCAAATGACTGTCTATTTGATCCCAAAGATTGAAATAGGAGAAATTTAAACTTAAAACCTAGTTTTTCTAGCCCAAACCTTGAAAATAGGCTAAATAGGACTCATTCGCCAAGCTAGGTGAATGATTCCCACCTAGATGGCACTCATTCTACAAGCTAGGAAAATGAGTCCCACCTGAATGGGACTCATTCGCCCAAAGTGGAAAATCAGTCCCACAAGGGCTATTTTGTCAGCTACATTGTCAAGGAGTGTGTAATTAAGCTTATATGTTGATATTGTCAGGTTTTTAATTGGAATATGCCTTGGGATGCACAATATAGGGTCATAAGGACCTATTAATGATGATATAAAGGTCATAAATGCAATAGGACCCAAAACTCAATGTGAAAGTGTAAATAAATACACTTTGCAACATTAAATTAAGGAAAAATTGGGTCTATTTAGCTTAGAAGGGCCCTAAATCCCATGTGGATGTGTAAAACACATTATAACACTAGATTAGGTCCACTTAATTTACAAGCCTCCTAAATTTAATGTGAAGGTGTCAATAAATACACTTTACAACATTAAATTAGGGAAAAGTTAAGTTAATTTAGCTTAAAAAGGGCCCAAGACCTAATGTGGATGTGTAAAACACCTCACAACACTAGACTAAGGTGACATTAAGTCTAATTTATCATTAATTATTTCCATATCAAGTGTGAAAATGTACACGACAATATTTTTTGACACTACAATAGATTTAATTTATTAAAGAGTAGAAAGTTAGTCTCAATCCTAATGTAAAAGTAGTGAAAAATTATTTGGTTGATACATCTTACCTAAATCATAATTTTCCTCTTTTACATGCATAAATACTTAAAACAACAAACAATCCTCCTATAGCTAAAAGCACATGCTATGGTTGGAAAAATATAGATCCTACAATTAAAAAAACACATAGTCCATATAGTAGAAATATATGGGTCTCGCATTAGAAAAACCGATAGTCCTTGTAATAGAAATACACAAATCTAGTGACAAAAAAAAATCCTATAGTAGAAAAATACAACTTTTCTAGCAAAAATACACAATCCCTATCACCTTTTATAGTAGTTCATTTTTAATTAAAAAAGACCTATAGAAGGTTGTTTTGGGCTTGAAGCAACACACTAATTATTTCTCAACACTTCTACTCATGAATGTATCAATGATAAGCCTAAAGTATTTTTATAGCACTCTTGAGAAAGCAAGTTGATACTAGCTACAAATAATAAACACGTCATAATGAAAGTAGGTAACTAAATAAAAATCCACAAATCATTTTAGTGATGTAGGATTGCTTGTAGACTTAGATGCTCCTAGATCACATCTAACAAAGTTCCAATGGTCGTTCTCAACATCACCATGTCTTTGATTCATACATAGAAACAAAAGAAAACTCTTTTAATAGGTATCAAAGTTTAGAAAATTCAAAGTTAAAAGACAACACAAAAAATTGAAGACCACAAAAGAAAGTCAAGATTACTCTCAAAAAGATCAAGGTTACCTTTGTGACCTCAATCTTTAATTGTGTAATTTTAATTTTCAGTAAACTTAGTCCTAAATTCTATTTATATACCATATGTCATAGACAAGTCCATCTCCCTCTCTTCAACTTTTATCTCTATTCCAATTTAAAAATCAGTGATTTCAAATATATATCTAAAATAAGTTGTTGTTTATTTAGAATTCAAATTAAAGTGACTATTTAAATCAGATTCAACTTTAAACTAAATATCTATTTAAATGGTTTTAGTTCTATTCCAATTTAAAAATCAGCTATTTCAAATCTATATCTAAAATAAACTCTTATTTATTTAGAATTCAAATTAAAGTTGACTATTTAAACTAGATAATGTGTTTTCAAAGTATTCACTATTATACCAAAATTTATATGTATAGTGTGTATCTAATACAAATTTTAAAACCATCCTACTTTATTTTAATCTAGTAAAATGTAAGTATTTTGCTTTCTCCATTAAAGCATTTGACAATGAATTCTATCAAAGAAGTTTGAAACAGCTCTTACGAGATGAGAACAATGGCTGAAAGGGCTGCGAGTTTTAGAGGCGAAAATATATCTTAAGCCAACGCTGGCAGATTGACAATATATTTAAAATCAGAAACCCTATAAGACACGTGCCAGCTAATTGACATGCCAAACATTGGAAACAAATTTGTTTTATTTGGATTAGTAAAGAAGCGTCCAAGCCATTTAGACTCGAGCGTGTAATAAGCATTACCCACCTACAAGAGATTCAAAGCCACGTTAGCTGAAGTTCGAAATCCAGCTTTGCTTAGCAAATCAGCAACAACCTCTAACCGCCGCGCTTCCTGCACTTTTCTCACACGTGGAAGTGGGCTTTCACTCTCCCTTGTGCTCTCTAATCTTTTATTTCTACCAAATTTCCTGCACAAATTGGTCGGAGGGAGCAACCCAGGGAGAAAGTTGAAAGCGAACGATGAGGTATTATCTGCTTCTCTAATCGCCTTCCCCATATCTCTGAGAAGGTTGTGCATCATGAATACTTTACCATCGCCAATGCTTATAAGCGATTTAAGCTCAAGATTTGTGATGGCCGTATGCGCATCCCAGTTCAATCTTTTCCAGTGCCGGATGCCCTGCTTTGTCTCCTTACCTCTGAAAATGCAAGCGATATCCTCAAATATCTTTTTCTCTTGATAAGTGAGATTATCATAACTAATCTTAAGCACCTCGTAAATTTTTTGGTGACAGATGCTCTGCGGCGTACTCAACGCTTCTCTCCAGAATTCTAGAGATTCTTTTTTGTCGTGCAAAAGATTTGTCGTAGTTTCAATTGCCAGTGGTAGACCGAAACAGGCATCCACAATCCTTTCTGAATGTTCTTTATACTTTATATCTGGCTCGGGCCTCAAAAATGCATGCCAAGAGAACAAACGCAAAGCTTCCTCATACTCCAGTCCTTCCATCTTGTAAACTATGTCTATCCGTGCCAGGTTTAATACGTGCTTATCGCGTGTTGTCACGATAATTCTGCTTCCTGGACCGCCCCAATTTTCCCACGTTAGCAACTCCAACTGCTTGCTATCATCAATATCATCTAAGACCACGAGCGCGCGCTTCGCTTCCGAAACCTGCGTTAAAAATCCGAGGAACACCAATCATAAACATAACATGGAGCAAATTCTTAACAAAAACAATAATCATATCCATAGAGCTACGGAGAATAATTAACATCAAAACTGCTACTAGCAGATCCAACTCGTTAACTAAAACCCAACTTTTCAAGACTTGGAAACGCCATTCAAAAACAATACTCTGAAAATAGAGTCCAGATAGCCTTTATCAACTCTATTTTATAAATTGGTCGTATAACCTGTCCACTCATAGACCAGTCTTCATCGATACTCTTAACTTTGTCTCTGATGATCTGCTCTTGAAATTTTTTGTGGGACATGCTCCGAACGTCGGATAGGAAAGAGCAACAATCGAAACTTTGAAAGATATTGTTGAAGACGGCCTTTGCGATTGTTGTTTTGCCACAGCCACCCATTCCCCAGATACCCAGCGTGAGCACATCGGTTTGGTTGTGTAGCTTCAGCAAGCGGATGACCTCTTGTATCTTGTTGTCAAGCTGGACGGGATGCTTTGCAACGTTGTGTAAGGGGATTTCATCCAAGGTGTTGATGACGTCACAGACTATGCGATTCACCAGCTCTCCCTCCAGGCACGATCTGGAATCGACCGTCCACCCAGAAAGACTGGAAACTTGATGCAACGCCTGTTTCCACTCCTCCATGGTTTCTGGGGGATATCGGCCTGTAGAGTAGTGTTCCCGCAATGCTTCGCCATATCTACTCCCCTGGCTTTCACTCTCTGCGATTCGAACCTGGAACGGCTGGACGTCATAAAAGAGAGGAATGATGAGCGCCTTGGATTTGCACATGTGTGTGAGCTCCTGCAGGCAATGCGGTGAGGAAGCATAATTTCTGCTAAAGATGGGAATGCTGATATCGCTATCCTCAATTGCCCGCTTCAAGGCGTCGTCGATAGACTCTCCCTTTTCCAGCCTTCCTTCATATCCATATGTGCTCTCAGGAGTCCACCCGTTGATATTAAAAGCTTTCTTCAACGACTGTCCCCGCTCGTCGGTCATCGAAGCTTGATATGGGTATTTACAGTAGTGCTCTTTCAATGCCTCACAATATGGGTTTGCCTCACTTTCCCCCTCTGCTCTTGCTTCACCTTTGCTCTTTGCTATTGCATCTCTTTGGTTCTCTGCTATTTCCTCACTTTCCCCCTCTCCTCTTGCTTCACTGGCTGGTCTTGGTAAGCTGTATGCGTGTCGAACCTGGTGCGGCTGTACGTTGTGTTTGATGAGCGCTTTGGATTTACACATGTGCGTGAGCTCCTGCAGACACCAAGCTGACGAAGCATAGTTTTTGCTAAAGAGGGGGATGCTGATAGCACTATTCACAATTGCCTGCTTCAAGGCGTCGTCGATATCTTGTTGCTTCAACATATCACAGGAAACACAAATTCCAATAGCATTTAAGGATTCGAGCAAATGGTCTACAAATGGTTTTCTCACATCCTTTTCTCTGAAGCTCAGGAAAACATTATATTTTTCGTTCAGCAAAGGGATTTTTAATGTCGGAGGCTTATACTGAGAAAAAGAATCCATGTTCACGATCAAGAAATGTAAATTGTTTCCAATACAAGTTCCTTAAACACCGATTAGGAACTTCAAAAATAGGTTAAATGACGTTAGAATTGTTTAAGAAAAAGGTAAATAGTAGGAACATCAGATTTTACGAAAAAGAAAGAAGTCCTCAATGCCTTCCCGCGGAAACCACTGGGAAGCGCCTTGACGATGGCGGACAGATTAATCAGATTCAACGGCGGGCCTTCCAATGCATGATTGGTTTGTAAAATATTATTTAGTATGTCCTAATAAGCCTTGGAAGACTCGCCAAAGATTTACTTTTCTAAATTGGACAAGGAGAGGCAACTTCGACATTCAACAACCTCAGGCCTGGTCGTTGGAAACAACGTTTAAATTTGCCTCTCTACATTTTGAAAAATAAAAGAAATATCTATAAATGTACTTATTATTTTTAAAAGAGTTTTTTAAGATATATCTATTTCATGTATTTTATTTTTCTCATTCTTTATTTTTAAATACAATTTACATATTAAAATAATGTAGAGTTTTTATATATGAAAATATTTGTATGTTTAATAAATATGTTTAGTTTATGATAAATTGCTAATGGTTTTGTGAATATTTTTCCTAACATAACACATCATTCAAAAGTTATACAATACATTTTTATTTTAGTTGTTATCTTGTTTATTTGTATGATTCTATTTTACAATTCTTGTTGAATCTTAAGAGAGCTAAAATATAAAATATGTCTAGAGAATCATGCTTGTATGGTTTATAAGTTGCACATGTATTGCTTCTATTCAAGAAGATTTATCTCAAAAATTATAAACTAGTTTTCACCATCAATGTCATGTATATTTGTCATTATTTGGTCTTCTAATTTTTTTGGGTAACCAAAAGGCATGGTAACTTAAGACTATGTAGTCTTGTTTCTCTTTATTTTTCTTATTCAAAGACCTCTAAGGATTTTCCAAGTTTTAGTTTTAACATCCTAAAAGAAAAAAGAGCTTGCCCATTCTTATCAATTGATACCTAACTATCCACTATTTGTAGATGGGTTTTGCCTCTTTATCTAGGATAGTCTTATCTTGTTTATCTTGATTTTGAGTTATATCTCTAAGAGATTAGTTTACTAGTTTTATGGCTCGCATTCCCTGTTTCACATTCATGGAGGCATCAATGGGAGAAACAATGTACATCAAGGAGACTTTCAAATAACATGGAAAGTGGACATGAAATAGTTATAGTCCACTTCACTTATAAAATCATGCAAACACTTTATTTTAGTTAGAAGGTTCAACAAATATTTAAATTTATTATTAGACCTTTTGCAATACACCCATTATCATTACATAATAAGAATTGAATTTCATCCAAAGAAATTCCTTTCTAAGCACTTCATTGTCATGGGCATAATAACTCATAGACTAAAAATGTCCCAAGACTAAATTGAAAGTTATAAATGTACAAAAATCTGATGTTAAAAATATGGTGGTGGTTGTTACTAGTAACATGATTTTTTTATGGAATACAATTGTATAACTCAATCAAGAAATAAAATTTCAATGGGTAATATTGTTATGAGCTAAGATCAATTCACAGGAGCAACATGAACTACTTGATTTGAAGCAACAAATGTTATTTTTTTAATAAAAATTATTGGACACCTAAAAAGCTCAAAAATATTTCATTATGAAAATATGCTATGATGGAAGCCATTAATATTATAAAGATAAGATTAATACATAACTAAAAATGGAAAGAAAACAAAACCATTACCACTAGAATAAATCATAAACATGTCAGATTTTCTGTTCACTAAATAAATCTAATCATTCATTTAATAGTATCAATAAGAAAAAGGGAGATGAAATTAGAACGGTTGAGAATCTATAATCTAATTTTGAAGTATAAAGATGAGGATGTACCAAAAGTAAATTTTTAATTGAAAACAAAAAGACAAATTGTTAGACACTATTTGTGAATGTGTATAATATTTGATAGTATTTGTTAGCCACTTATATTGAGATTTGTTTTTCTTATAATTTTACAACACCTATAAAGGATAAATCACTTTAAAATTTATAAAAATAACATATTTATATTTCTACACAATTTACAAAGCAAACACATAGTTAAACACGGTCGCAAATGTCCCTGCGGACGGCAGAAACTGAAAAACAATTTCAGGAAAGAAGATTGCTAAATTCTTTAATAACATCGAGGAAGGTTCAGCTTATAGACTTCTCTACCTTAGTATTATCAGTCACCCTCATACTTCACCTCTGAGGCTTGTCCTGATTCATCAATTACCCCATAATTTCCCTGGTGCTTTTTATCATATTGTTATCAAGATGAAAAAAATTCTCTCACAACTCAATCCCTATCTTCTGGTTTTCTGCAGCCATGAGTGCCGAGATAAGTCTTTTCCTTCTCGAGCACTCCATGTTAATCCAAGCAAAATACACATAATTTTTCCAAAAATATTTCACCATGGATTCCTTTCTTAGAGGCAATAAAATCGTCGTCTCGAAAAAGCAGTACAATGTTTTCCTCAGCTTCCGTGGTAGCGACGTTCAGAAAACTATAGTGGACCATATGTTTGTTAATTTAAATGAGCAGAGAAAAACATATTTAAACAACACAAACCAGTAGAAAGTAAATTAGACAAACATGCAAAGACACGAGACACGATATTTATAGTGGTTCACCAATTAATGGCTACGTCCACTCTTAAGCAGGGAACACTTGTATTAATCAATATCCAATCTACATCATACATGGGTTGCACACCATTTATATAAGCGTATGAAACGAACAGCTGGGAGAAGGTGAATGGTCATGTGACCGTTGGGCTTCACATTCCCAACAATCTCCCCCTTGAAGTCCAACCGGCACAGCCATGCACGGTGACATCCCTGCTTCCACTTCAATTCTCATATTGCAACCAGGCCCACCCATCGAAGATTTTAACTTCGCCAAGTTCTGTTCACGAACACTACGAATTAGTCTTCTCCAAGTCAAACCGGAGTCAAAAACCTCTTTTCCTATTACTTTACCCAGCACAAACGCACCCATTAATCTATACTCAGGAACAAAACTTCTCACGGGTGCAAAATACACTCCTCCATCACAAGCTCCTGCTCCTGTGCTCCCCCTTAACAGAAAATCTAAAGGTCTTTTATCTTTCTCAAACACCATGAGAGCTACCTCATCTTGCAGAAGACCAACGACAAAAAGAGCCTTATTTGGCGTTAGAATTGCACAGCCAAGCTCGAGTTGGTCCTTGTCAACAAAAGACAAAATCCCCACATAAAACTCAGGCTTCACGAACAATGAAACAATTTTGTGAATTTCATCAATTAACCCCTTTAGATTCTCGACATTGCTCTCCAGCTCCGTTCTAGGTCCTGTATGCAGAAATCTTCCCTGAAGTAAAGACTCTATTCGGTTGCGGTGTGCAAACTTTGGAAAAGCTTGATGCTTCAAAAGTCCTTCAAGTTCTCTCTGTCTCTCCGCATTCGTAATAATTGTAGGCTTCTCGCCTTCCATGACCACATCAACTTCATCAATTCATGGTGCGTGAGATTTGGCTTTTTCAAACAAATCCCTAATTCTGTCAGATTTCTCATGACTGACATGCCTATCATAGGAATCTTTCCTCTCCTTTCCAGCATCTCTGGACCACTTTGACACATCTAAATCTTCAGTACGCATCTTGCGCTTAAATGTCTCCCCTTTCGAATCTTTTGAACACCCAGTGACTGAGTCGATAACAACCGGATCCATTCCATCATCTTGTTCTCCTCCGTTTTCGTTTTTCCTCCTCCAATGGCATTCAAGAACCCTATTCGTCATTAGGCCACTCAGAGGCTTCAAAATTATTTGCTTGGGATGTGAATCGTCATTTTCCCATTCGTTTGCAAGCTTATTTGGTTCAAAACAGAGCTTCTCTGTGGTCTGCATCAGCAATTTTCTGAACGAATCAAGATCCACATCACATATAATCTCCACCGTCGGATACTCCAATACAGCAAAGTCATGGCAAGATTTCTCGCAAACCTTGCCAACATCACCGCCATTCAATAATATTGTTTCCTTGTCGATAATCTGGAAGAGTCTTACATCGCCCAGCACGGACTCTACGACGTTGTCATTTTGACTTCCCTCCGTCTTTGCCAAAGCCATGCAATTTGCAGAGCCCTCCAAAGCCTCAATTACTTCCAGGCTCTGTTGTCGTGCTACCTCACTCCAATCTGCATCCTCCTCATCTCGGGAGGCAAACCCCACAGCAGATTCAACTTGGGTTTTTAATGGCATACACTCTTCCTCCCACAATCTTCTGAGTTCTTCTTTGTGATGCTTTTCTTCAACAACAGTTTCTTTGTCAGATTCTTTCTGCCAAGAAGGTCCAAACTCAACACAGGGACCATCGTCAATCCCAACCGAGGCATCATGGTGTTCAACCTTCACCACACGAATGGCATCAATTTTCCGTCCATTAATAGTTTGGCCAATACATGCCATAGATGCCTCAAGAGAGGAGTAAGAAACAATCCTAGCAACCTCCTCTTTAGCTGGATTCTCCGTTGGATTCTCCTCTTTCTTCCAGCCATCCCACCAGTGTACACGACGCTTGAAGCACGGAGAAACATGGAACGTAAAACTACCATACATCTTCTGAATTTTATCTCCTTCTTCTTCTTCCATCTCTGCTCAAGCCAACCATGGCTCTGATACCAATTGTTAATTTAAATGAGCAGAGAAAAACATATTTAAACAACACAAACCAGTAGAAAGTAAATTAGACAAACATGCAAAGACATGAGACACGATATTTATAGTGGTTCACCAATTAATGGCTATGTCCACTCTTAAGCAGGGAACACTTGTATTAATCAATATCCAGTCTACATCATACATGGGTTGCACACTGTTTATATAAGCATATGAAACGAACAGCTGGGAGAAGGTGAATGGTCATGTGACCGTTGGGCTTCACATTCCCAACAATTACTGGTTTGTGTTGTTTAAATATGTTTTTCTCTGCTCATTTAAATTAACAATAACCAGTAGAAAGTAAATTAGACAAACATGCAAAGACACGAGACACGATATTTATAGTGGTTCACCAATTAATAGCTACGTCCACTCTTAAGCAGGGAACACTTGTATTAATCAATATCCAGTCTACATCATACATGGATTGCACACCGTTTATATAAGCGTATAAAACAAACAGCTGGGAGAAGGTGAATGGTCATGTGACCGTTGGGCTTCGCATTCCCAACAATGTTTGAATCTTTTACTGCTGCAGGGATAAAAGTTTACCGGATCCCCATCTTAAGCAGAAATTATGCCCGGTCAGCGTGGTGCCTGCAGGAGCTCACGTACATGTGGAAATCCAAAATGTCGATCATTCCGCTCTTTTATCACGTCCAGCTGTGCCAGATTCGCTACGTAAACAGTCAACCAACAGCAGCCAGTCAACCAAAAGGTGAAGAAAGAGCAGATGGCGAGAACGTTGAGGACCAAAAGAGGCCAAGAGCAGAAGGGGCAAGTGAGGCAAAAGTAGAGAGGGAAAGAGAAGCAAACCCATATAGTGAGGCATTGAAAGAGCACCGCAGTAAAGGCCGATATGAGGCAGCTACCATCGAAGAGTGGGAGAAGGCATTGAACGGAGTTTCACTGTTCAGTGGATGGAATGCTGACGGCACATTTGAATTTGAAGGAAAACTGGTAAAACAAGTCGTCTCTGACGTTACCAAGAAATTGGGTAAAATCCCATTTCAAAACCTGCCAGAGCATCCTGTGCAACTCGAGAAGAAGATACTAGAGGTGATAGATTTGCTCAACATCGGCAACAAAGAAAATGTGCTTGCCATAGGTATCTGGGGGCTTGATGGGATTGGCAAGACCACAATCACCAAGGCCGTTTTCAACCTTATCTTCAGAAAATTTGATGCCTATTGTTTTCTATCGGACGACAGCACCAAGTGTCAGCACAAGGACGGGCTAAGAGACTTAGCCTCGAGGAAGTACTGCAGGTTTCATACTCCTGATGAAGGGCGTTCAGTGATGGCACAGGTAGTTAGAATAATCTCTTCTCAAATTAAAAAGAATCTTAAGTTGGGTAGAACTGAAGAATAATGTTGACCATACTGTTAGAACATTGATGCTAGCCGCAAGATTTCATGCAACTACAGTTTGAAGTTAGTCTTTTTTAAGACATATTTGTAGATTTTTTTTAGTAGAAGTCGGAAGGAACTTTTATTAGTTGCTTTCTTATTATATTACTTTTTAGAATGTTTTTTTAAGGATTGAAGTCTATACAATGGTCACGCTTTTCTTATTTATTATTAAGATAAGAAAGTAGTGTAAAACTTTACAATTTTCAGCAATTATTAAAGCTGTTTATTGAGTTTTCTATTTCTGTTGTAGGTTGTTCATCTTGATGATATATGTGTTTATATATTATGTCTATTTTATTGTTAAGCGTAAGTTTTATATGTATTGTAATTGCTGTTATAAATTTTTTAGATAGGTTAAAATAATATTGTAGTTTCAAAATCTTTATTTAGTACCAGGGAATATTATTGTTTGGGGTTATAAATTTTGTGGTTAAGTTCACTCTAATAAGTGATCAGCATTAACTTTTTGTTCATTCTTAAATTTAATTAGATCACTCATGCAGATAATGATAGAACAACTAAGGAGGCTAAGAAGAACATTCTAGCATTATTTTATATTCAAACAGCTCTACATAAGATACTAGTTTCAAAAATTATAACTGCAAAGACAAGCAAGGATACTTAGAAAACTGTACAAAAGCTTACAAAGGCAATAATCAAGTCAAAATTGTTAAGTTGCAAGCTTTGAAGAGGGAATTTGAGAATTTGAAGATGCAAGAAGTTGAGAGTGTGAGTGATTATTGTGTAAGGGTAAAGAATGTGATCAATAAGATGGCTACTCTTGGAGAAGTTGTCGTTAAAAAAGTGTTAGAGATATTTAACACCAAGGTGGAATCGAGTTGCAATAATCATTGAATCAAGATTTGACTACTCTTAAGATTGATCACTTAGTTGAATCTCTTATGTCTTAGGAAAAAAGACTTAGAGATACATTTCAAAAAAGTAATGAATTTTCTTTTCCTCAAAATTGTAAATCACAACTCAAGGAAAGGCAAAGATATGAATCAAAATTATGCAAGAGGAAATAGTGGAAAAAGAGGTGGTGGTGCAAGAGGAAGAAGTAGAAGAAGATTTGATAAGAGAAATATCATGTTGTCACTGTAACAAGGATGCTCATTTCGAAAGGGAATATAAATTAAAAGTAGGTAATAACAACAAAAGTGTTTATTATGCTCATGAAGATGAAGGGGCTTCTCCAAGTAATTTTTTTTTATCTTATGACAAATATGTTCAAATAGTTTTAGAGGTTTAGTATATATATTTATGTTTTTGTAATCTAATATTAGGGATTAATGAACTTTTTTCTACAATAAATAAAAATTTCAAATCCAAAATCAAGCTTAGTGATGAGAAAACCTTTGAATTTGGAGCAAAAAAAGCTATGGAAGTGCATACTAAAGAAGGTATAAAAAGTGCTAATTATATTTGTTACACTTTACAATTAAAATATAATTTATTTAAGTGTTGGACAATTATGTGAAAGAATTACAGAGTGGTGTTTGAAAATAAGCAATGTACAATCTATAATAAGAATCAAAGAAATGGGAAGTTGTACCTATGTCAAAGAATGTTCCTCTTGAAGTTTGAAGAATATAGTAACAATATTGTCAATATGGCATATGCAGAAAAAAAATGGTTGTGGCATCTTAGGTATGGAAACTTATTTTATTATTGTTTGAAGATACTAACATAAAAAAAAATAGTTTATGGTTTGCCAAAGGTTGAAGAGCAAAGGATATTTGTGAAGAGTGTGCCAAAGGAAAAAATGCAAGAGAATTATTTTTGAAAGGTAATGCATGGAGGGCCCATTATTCACTTTAACTAGTTCATTCTAATTTTTGTGGTCCTGTGAAAATAAAAAGCTTGGGTAAGTCATCATATTGTGTTATTTTTATTGATAATTATTCACAAAAGTGGGGTTTATGTTTTGAAGACCAAAGATGAAGCCTTTGATACATCCAAGAGGATTAAATCCCTTATGAAAAATGAAAGTGATTGCAAAATAAAGTTCTTAAGGATCGATTGTGAAAGTGAATTTTGTTCAAAATTGTTTATAGGTTATTGTGATCTTAATCGCATTAAAAGACAACTCACTATTGTACTAACATGTCTCAACAAAATGGTGTCACAGAAAAGAAGAACCATATAATGCTGGAAATGGAAAGGAATATGTTAGAGACCAACAGTTTGAGAAAAAAAAATTGGGCTTTAATGCAGTTGCTATAATAATTAGTATTCTTAATTAGAGTCCCACTAGTACACTTAGCAAAATGACTCCTTGTAAAATCCCAACCATGAGAGAAAAAAATTATATCAAACCAAAATGTATTTATATACAATATCCATATTCAAATAGCAACATGAAGGTTACAATACCATGTAAACAAATAAATAGAATCCATAATATCATAACTTTAGGTACCTAGAGATGAATATGTGCTTGAATAGTCATGTTTAGCATCCTAGTTATTTATGCTCCCTTTTAGTATCCTTAGGGAGTACAACAAACCCAACCAAATGAACTACTATTCTATCCATCCCAACCAAGTGGACCCAACAAGCTATCCCATAAATAGTCCTATAAAGGGCCAAGGTCATGGACTCAAGTGATGAATAGGTTGGATCAAGGTGAAACTAGGAAGAGGAATCAATGTATGTCATACTAAACCAAGGGTCCATCCTCAACATAGCGAGGTCAAGTACATGATGAGTGACTCCCACCAACCCATCGTGCATCCCAAGTAGAAATGGAATGCCTATGCATTGTGCACTATGCCATGGGTCTCATCCTTTTCCTTGGTCTTTTGAACCAGTTGGGATGATGGCAAGCATTGAGGTCAAGTACACATTGGTCAAATGGGAAGAGGATTTGATGTATCTCATACTATAAGTTAAGGGTCCACCATCCATCCCAAGGGGCATATGGGCTTAAGTGAGAATTCCCAAGTAGTGAACCTACCTAGCCTGATGGATTCCAACTACCATCACCTTTAGGCCACTAGTAAGGATTTTGTCCACTCAAGAAGAAGTAGCTTTCAATATATCACCTTGTGACCTTAGTGATATTTTCAAATATCTTCTTCATAATTTGAGTAGTGCTTGGCATTGATCTCCCCCATGCTATAGGTGATTTCCATTGAACCCTCTTGATATAATGGTTAGCTCTAGCTATCGTTACCTGCATGGTAAGGTAACTACCCACACAACCATTCACATATCATAAATAGAGTAGCCCTTGACAATAAATCACCTTTGTGAACCAAGTGAGTGCCATCTAATCCCTATTAATAGCTAATGCATCGATCATTGGCATGGTCCAATGACTACCTGTCATTGTTCAGATATCCTAGAGGTTCACACTTGGGCCATCTCTAGCCCAAAAGTTCAAGTACTCTAGCCACAAAGTCACAAAAGAAAGTTATTTCAAGAATGAACAGAGAGCTCATTTGGAACAAGAACCTATACATGGTCCAATAATAGTCCTCAAGTTTGTCACCCCTATTTTATCTATAAATTAAAAAGCTATTTATATTGGCACAAAAAATGTTAAAGATGTCACCATACTCTTATATAATTAAATTTATAGTCCTACGAAAACCAACACCTAATGTTAAAGGAAAATGTAGAAGCTTATCAAGGTTTAGTTCTCATTATATAGGATAGAAAAAACCTCTTGAGGATCTTTACCTAATCTCTTATTTGTGTTTAAGGTCTCCATCACATAGGGTTTAATGCATTTATGAGAGTTGTATATAGAAATGTATGAAGGTGTAACACATCTTAAACCTTAAATGTTTGGTGTTTGTCCTATTTTAAATTGATTCCAGTAAGGAATTGACATTAGTACATTTGTCCACATTAGGAGGCATAACAACAAGGAATATTGTATCTCTAATTAATATTTATGGCATGCATCATTTTTCATCTAGAATTGATGTAACAAATTTTGGATGTGTTTCTCTTGTCTTCATTTATTTTATTTTATTTTTACATATTAACATGCTATGAGACTTCACCGAAATCTTATAGGTTGGGGTGGAGGAGTTAAATGGTATGATAAAATTTAACACCAAAATGAGATGAAAATTGATTCGTCATTCTTCTCTTTTATCATGTCCAATCATACCAGATTTGACACACAGACAATCAACCAATAGTAGCCAATCAACTAGATGTAAAAGGTCAAGAAAGAGTAGATGGTGAGAACATTGAGGACCAAAAGAGGCCAAGAGAAGAGGATACTTAAGTAAGGAAAAAATAAAGAGGGTTCAAGTGAGGCCTAAAGAGAAGTAAACCCATATAGTGAGGCATTGAAAGAGCATCGTGATAAAGGTCGATATGAGCCAACTACCATCAAAGAGTGGGAGGAGACATTGAAGGGAGCTTCACTGCTGGATGGAATGTTGATGACACATTTGAATTTGAAGGGAAACTAGTAAAATAGGTCATCTCTAATGTTATCGAGAAATTGGGTAAAATCCCATGTCAAAACCTATCAGAGCATCCTGTACAACTCAAGAAGAAGATACTAGAGGTGATAGAATTTCTCAACATTAGCAATAAATAAAAAGTGCTTACCATAGGTATCTAGGTATTGAGTTAATTATGCAAAAAGAATAGAAAAGAAATAAAAATAGAAAAACAATATAGATTATCAAAATAGAGACAAAGAAATTGACACAACTATGTAATGTGGTTCACCATTAAATAGTTACATCCGCCAAGGAAATCAGGTCACTCTACTTTTATTAATTAATAAAAAACTTCATCACATCATCCCAAAAATAAATAAAAAGAATTATCTTCAAATCTTCAAGCAATTCTAGAGGCATGGGAAGAGGAAAATGAAAGGGCGGTAATAGTTGCACTTCACTTTCAACAATCTCCCACTTGAAGTCCAAACCATACCATTGTCCCACTTTCCTAGAAGCTCATTGTCACTTAATTACAATGCCAAGAGAAGCTTTGTTAAATTCTAGCTTCTCTTTTGACATAGATTTTGTGAAGACATCTACAAGGTTTTTTAATTAGTATGAATCTTCTCCAACTTGATTTTTCCATCTTCTATGACACTTCGGATGAAATGATACTAAAGCTCAATATGCTTAGTGTGTATGAAAAGTTGAATTCTTTTCCAAATGAATAGCACTATTGCTATCACTAAACAAAGTGAAAACTTATCATTTTGAACCCAAGTCACCCAATAATCACTACAACCATAACATTTCTTTAGCTCCTTCAATCATTTCAATGTATTCTACTTTGATAGTGGAGAGATCAATTACTTGTTGCAATATAGAAACCCAACTGATTGTTTCCCCTACAAATGTGAACACATATCTAGTCCAATAGAATTTCTTTTTCCAAGTCACCAGCCATGTTAGAATCAACATATCCTTGCAATTAAACATCCTTACCTTTGAACCTCAAAACATGATGTGAAGTGCATTTAATATATCTCATAATCCATTGAAATGCTTGCCAATGAGTATTCCCTGGATTACTCATGTACCTACTAAATACTCCCACTACATGAGCAATGTTCAGACATGTACAAACCATCACGTACATAAGGTTCCCAACTGCAAAGAAATAAGGCACATGTTTCATATATTCTTTTTCTTCTTATGTCTTGGGACACATTTCATATGACAATCGAAAGTGAGATCAATAAGGGGTGTGTTGACAACCTTAGCACCTTTCATATTAAATCTATCTAAGACCTTGTCAATATACTTTTCTTGTGACAATTTGAGCTCTTTTTCGGCCTATCCTTGATTATTATCATGCCAAGGATTTTCTTTGTAGATCCAAAATCCTTCATTGAAAACTTGTTGGCCAATTTTTGTTTTATATTTGTAACAAAACTCATACTAGTACTAGTCATCAACATATAATAGCAGAAATACAAACTCGCCATTCCCTAAAACTTTGTAGTAGACATATGGATCAAACTCACACCTGGTGAAGTTTTTTTTAGCCATGAAGGAATTGGATTTGAGGTACCATTATTGTAGGGCTTGCTTCATCCCATACAAACTTCTCTTCAATCTACAAACTAATTTTTCATACCCTTCCTTTTCAAAACCTTCAAGTTGTTGCATATACAATTCTTCATATAAATCTCCATGAAGAAACATAGTTTTGATATCAAGTTGCTCCAAATCAGTATCATAGACAACTAGTAAACCTAGAACTACTCGGATGGTATTCATTTTCATAACAGGTGAAAATATTTCATTGAAATCAATGCCCTCTTCTCAATTCATATCCTTTGACCACTAATCTAGCCCTATATCATTTATTGCCACCATCCTCTTCTTTCAACTTGTAAACCCATATGTTTTTTAATGCTTTTTGATTCAATGAAAGAGGGACCAAGTCCCAAGTGTTAATTTTCATTAATGAAGACATTCATCTCTCATGGAATCCACCCACAATTTTTTATCAGAAGCATTACATGCCTCTTCAAAATTCAGTGGTTCAACTTGATTGGAAATGAGTAATTGATGAATAAAATCATCAAATTTGGGTGGAGTTATGTACTATCTAGTTGATCTCCTAAATTTTGGAAAATATTCATTTGAATTCCCATCTTCACCACTCTAAGAAACATTGGAATTTCTACTATTAAATTCTTCTCATCTCTTATTCATATCCTCTATAGTATTTCTTATTATTTGAGCAAGGACATTAGATGAATTTGTAGCCTCTTAGGATGCCTATGTGGCCTTTCCTAAGGCTTGTGCAACCTGTCCAAAGGATTGCACAACCTTACAGGAGGCTTTTGTAGCCTCTCCATAGGCTAGAACAACCTCTCCAAAGGCTTGTGCAGCCTTATCATACGCTGAAACAACCTTATGGGAGGTTGGCACAGCCTTACGAAGGGTTGCACAACCTCATAAATTTTATACATATGCCCTTCATGAACTTGTTTACTCTAATCAACAGGAAGAGGCAAAAATTTTGATGTTTAATATTATAATTTACTCTACCAACATCCACAAAAAAAAAATTTAATGCATCTCTAGCAGACTATGACTATAAATTTGCATTATTTGGCAATGCTTCTTCAAGGCGATGGGGTAAATAATTTGGTAAATTTGACACCATAACTCAATTAAAAAAATCACTCCTATTAGAAATATCACCTACATGCACAAATTATTTAATAGGGTTCCTTTATTCCAATAGACCTATTTATATTAACTTCTCATTAAAAATAACATCTTTGTTGTGTATTACCTACTTGGCCACCAGATCCCACAAATGGTAACAATATGACACCTCTCTATATCCAATGAATAAACACCTTTTCTTCCATCTTATTTTATTTCTTCAATGGAAAGAGAGCGAAAGCCTAACACCCACAAGTGTGAGTATAGGAAGTTTTATTTCCAACCCGTTTCTCCTTTGGAATTTGAAAATACAACCAAGAAGATGATCCTTGATTAATCAAATAAATTATTTTATTTATAGAATTTTCCCAAAATTCTTTTCACAATCTAGCATTTGAGGGCATGCTATGAGCTCTCTCTAAAATTGTCATATTTAACCTCTCAATTGTACCATTTTCTTGAGGGGTGAAAGGAAAAAATTTAATCCTCTTAATACCATTATCTACACAAAAAATTTCAAACTCCAAAGAGAAAAATTATCTCCATTATCAGCTTTTTAAACATTTAATCTTGTGACCTTGCTTTGATTTTCAACTAATGCTTTAAGATTTTTAAACATGCTAAAAACTTCAAATTTCTTCTTAAGAATGTAAATCCAAACCTTTCAAGAATATCCATCTAAAAAAGAAAAAAAAATTGGAACCATTGATGAAAGTTACCTCCATTGGGCCAAAGACATCTGAATGCACGAGCTCTAATGGTGTTGCCTATGTATCATGTTCTTTGGTGTAGAAACTATCCTATTTTTCTTTCCAAAGATGAAATGTTCAAAAAAATCTAAATCAATCAATTTCAAACTTGGAATTTGATCCCTTTTGAGCAATATTTCAAGGCCCTTCTTTCTAATATGATTGAGCCTCTTATGCCAAAGTTTTGTCTTGTTTTCCATAGCTGCCATTATAGTTCTAACTTTAGTATGACTCTCTAGCACATATAAAGTACCTGATTTGTAGCCCCTAATAATCACCAAGGCTCCTTTGGCCACCTTCTAAGTGCTTGAATCAAAGGTGATGTAACAACCTTGGTTGTCCATCAAAAATTAGATACCTCTTGAGTTGAGGAACATGTTTCACATCCTACAATAGCCAACTATTACCATTAATTAATTTAAATAAAACATCTCCTTTGTTGACAATATCACATGACTCATTGTCACAAAGATAAACCTTACCAAGTTTACCCTCTTGATAATTTATGAAAAAATATTGGCATGGAATTGCATGAAAGAACACACCAAAATTAAAGACCCATCTATCATTTTCATCTTCTCCAATTGATAGAACTAATGCGCTTGTATCTTCATCATAAAATGCATTTGCTTCATCTTCCTTTGATTTATTTTTGTATAGTTGTAAAATTGTACCCCTTTCAATTTCACATACATCTTTGCATCCGCTTTAGTGTCCACTCCCTTAGTACTAGCTAGAGGCTTCATTACTTCAATTTTTGTGAGCACCTTCTTTCCTTTCTTCTCTTTAACTCTGTCATTTATACTTCTTTATTTTAATTCTATTAATTTCCTACATTCTAAGATTTCTTAGAAATTAGAGTAGAAGTAGCCACTTCAATGTCATTTTTTGTGATAAAATCGCTCTCTAGTCTGTACGAGATGCTAGTGCACCTCTAGGATGCCAGCGCATCACATTTTCATCTATATTTTGTGTTGTTGTCATTTGGTCAAGAGCTTGTCAGTTTGTCTAGAGAATCTTTGTGACCTGCTCTTTCTAATTCTAGAACATCTCGTGTTGTTCCTTGACATAGTTTAGGGTAGTTCACCCCATGAGGATCTCTGAATGAAGAGAAATCATGAGTAGCGAATCCCCCTTCTCTACATTTTGGTGAACCTAGTGTGAAGAGAAAATCTTCTAAAAAAATAGGAATTTATTTACCCCTACTTGGTGAGGTCATAACTTTTGACTCGGTGCTTGAAATTTAGAATCGTTTGCACCATTGGAAAGGTCTCCTAGAGAACTAGTTTAGTCCCTAAAATACAAGTGCCTTCAGGAATTGAATTTTAGGGACCAATGCAACTTCTGATCTCAAATTCTGCTCTAAAGACCTCCAAAAATGCAAATTACTAGAACCTATAAAATATTGAAAAAATTAGAAAATCTAGACTTTCAGTTTTTCTTTGTTCCATCACCAAAATGAATTTAATATCTTATTTTATTAGTTAAGTATCTAATTTTGTTCAAAATTTTACTGATATTCCATTTCATGCATGTTATAGTGACTTGGCTATTCTCATGTCACTTTGTATCTTTGATCCTTCTCACGAAAGTCCTCTTGCTTCAAAGGATATTTTGTTGCAAGAAGATGAAATCATTGATACCTTTCTCAATGTTACTCTACCTTCTCTTCATTCCAATGCACTCTTCTAGAGATGATGCATTAGTAAATGATGAATCTTTTCATCACAATGCACTCTCTTCTAGAGAAGTTGCATTGGTAAGTGATCAATCTCATCTTTATTCCAATGAACTCTCTTCTAGAGACGTTGCATTTGTGATTGATGAATCTACCCTTCATTCCAATGCTCTCTCTTCTAGAGATGTTTCATTTGTGAATCATGAATCTCATCTTTATTTCAATGCACTTTCTTCTAGAGATGATGCATTCGTGAATGATGAATCTCCTTCCACATTTGATCCTATTTGGATCAATGTTGAGAATATGTCTTCAAATTATCCTGTACTAGAACTTGTGATGAGTCTATAAATATAATCTGTCTTTGCTGCCCCTCAAAGGCCTAAGAGACCAGTCATTTATGTGACTCTAGCTAGTCCTCCTACAAGGGTTTGTTCTATTAATGGTGTTCCATTTAATAGTGACTCTCCTAATCTTTCTAAGGATGCCTCTTATAGAGTGGTAGCCCATACTTATGAGAATAGTATGAATAAGCAGCCAAGTCTTCCTTCAACACCTAAATCTACGACTAAAGTATCTAGTGATTATGATCTTGTTGAGCAACTCCAAGTTACTCCAGCTAAGATCTCATTGTGGTACTTGCTTCATTCTACTCTAGTTTATCAAGGTACGCTTTAGGAAGCCTTGTAAAAGATCCCCTTTCCTTCTTTTGCTAGGCCGATGAATGCTAATGCGTTGATGGCATATATTCATGCAGAATAGTTGAATATTACATTCTATTCATAGTAACTCCCACCTTTAGAAGTACAGAAGCAAGCAAACCCTCTAAAGATCATAGTTAACATTAATAACATTGGCATTAGATATACTCTCATTGACTCTAGTTCAATGCTCAATGTATGTAGCATTAATCTATTTCCTAAGATTAATATTGATCCATCTTCTCTTAATTCATTTTTTTTGCCGTTCATGGGTTTGATAATGTTGTTCGACAAGCCCTAGGCACGATAGTCTTGCCTTTGAGGTTGGGACCTATTACTCTACCCACCCTTGTATATGTCATATCAGAAAGATTACCATATAACCTTCTTCTTGGTAGACCGTGGATTCATGCTATGAGTGCAATCCCATCTACCTTGCACAAATCAATTAATTTCATATGTAATAATAAAGTAGTCATAGTTAAGGCTAACCTTGATGCTATGTGCTTATGTGAGATGGTAGCTACTAGTCAGGCTTCAGTTGTGCCTACTCTTATCCCTTTAGTTTCTTCCAATGTGTTGATGTAAATACTCAAGCAGTACCTACTACAAAGGATACTCTTGAGATTGATGTCCCTAAGGAAGATCCTTCTGAAGCAAGAAATTTTAAGTCTACTCCTTCTACCTATTCTCAAAAGAATGCATGTCTTGGTAATGATCGGGGTTCCTTAGACTTTACAGACTCCTTCATTAGGAAATATAAAGTCAACCCAATCCACTAAAACTAATAACATCATCCAAACTCGCTATCAAAGACGATCATTATTCTATATTATGAGATAAGGTGAATGCAAATTATAATATTATTAGTGTTGATCTTCCTTCTAAGGAAGATGATCACACTTATGTTAAAGAGGTCAATGTTGGTAATCCTATTAGGAAAGATGATGGTGATCTTGTAGAGGAGTATGATCCCCTTTTCTGAAATAATACTCTTTGTTAGAACTGTAAAATTTTGAAAATTTTACAGTTGATTGTATTCATGAGTTTCCAAAATAGTCCTCAGCATAAACACAAAAATCCTCTTTCCATAATATTTTTCTCATACTTTGTCATGTGATTCTATAGAAATCCATCTATCCTTGAATATTTCACTGTATAATCCATATCAGTGAGAGAAGGTCAGGGTCTCCCCGATCCATAATGCATTTTTTGCTAATGTATATTTGTTGTAGTCTATCGGCAAGAATTCAAGAATGTTACACCGATCAGAATTTGTTTGCAAGCACATATCGGCAGGACATAATTCATTGTCTCGATGATAGAAAAATCATATCGGCAAGAAAGTTATCATCAGAGTAAGTCATAACGAATTCATATATGTCTTACCAACCGGTGCACAAGGAAACATATCGGCCAAACTAAAATTCATCGGAATGAAGTCTTATTGAATGCATCAAGTCTTGCAGACAAAGCGCAAGGGGATTCTATAAATGGTTACCGAGATGAATATATGTAGTCTTACCGACTCATATGTCTCACCGAATGTTTAATCGGTGAGAAAGTAATTGTGTCTCAGCGATCAGAAAGTATCAAGGGGTGTATCTCGGTAAGAAATAATATAATCTATGGAACATCTCCCACACTTTAAAATGTCATAGCGATGACCAAGAGGATAGCTATCGGTGAGACTCCAAATATCGATGAGACTGAAGGACATTATAGCAATAATCAATTTGCGATAGTCAATAAGACTTCAAGGTGTCGGGGAGACTACAGGATGTTTTGACAAAAGGTTTAATGAACGTTGCAAAAGGATATCACCATAGATTTGAAAATGTCTCACCGACAATACATTTGATGTGACAGTATGAGTTTCAAAAAAAGACTTCACTCGTGCTTTAGCTGACACATTAATGGCGTGATGGAACATAACAAGGAGAATTCAATTGGAAACATTAGTGCGGAATTGCTAGCGGAAGAATTGGGGAGGTGAACAAGAACAAGGGCATTCCTTCAGTCCGAAGGCCTCAAGAAAATACAGTAAGTTCTTGCGCCTTAACTCCTCTAGTTTTAACTTCTATAATTTTGAGGAAATGGAGTTTCCCAGCTTAGGAAAATCAAAAGGTAGAAAGCATGGTGAAAGCAGTCAACTGAAAGGAAAGAAGCATAAAACTGAGACAGAAGATGAGGGCACTGAGCAAAGAATAAATCAAGACCTCATTGACTAGTTACCTGGCTCTGGGCCTAAAGCCAGACGATCTGCTCAGCTTAGGGCAGAAATGGATAAGGTGGATGGTAAATGTAAATTCATAGGAGATGTTTGGACTCCAATAAGGGGGTATGAATTTTTTAATTTTCACTATCATTGAAGAAATCATTTTGAACCAGTGTGCAACCCATGGAAGCTTAATTTGGGAAAACTGGTGTGCCCTAATGTATTTGTAAATGCAAAATTGATAAAATTGTTAGCAGTTCATTATAATTCAAAACTCAAAGCTATATGTGACCCGTCCGAGAAACCAAAAATACATTTATCAGAGGATGCAATAGGGGAGGTTTTCAATTTGGAAGGGGTTTGCAATGAAAAGATCATTTGTGAGGAGTTGGAAAAGGAGTTCTGGAGAATGGACACAGTTTATAAGGGTTGGAGGTTTCCAATTCATAGGATTAGACAAGGCGGTAAACCAGTTCCTTTACAAGATAGTGATGGGCCTCCTTTTCATGTTGACCTATTTGAACCTTATATAAAATACACTTATTTCTCAGTTGGCCAGGTATTGGGAATGGATGTCCTAGAATATATGTTAATTGTGCCTATGCTAATCTCAGTAAATATCCAGTACAACAACTCTAGGCCATTTGACTATGCCTCATACATTTCTAAGGGGCTTGATTCTAGATTGATGGAAATCAAGGGCAGAGCTTCTATCTTTCACCTCAGGCATTATTCACTGTTGATGCATATAGTGTTATATTTTGGAAAAGAGTTGGGATTGTGGCCCCAGGAGATGAGAATTTCTCAAATTGATAAGGAAGGTGTAGCATTACTTGTCCAATTATGGACTGCTATTTGGGACAGTAGATTTTCCAACTCTAGTTTTGTTCATTTTGAAGAATATTTTGTGAAGACATTATACAAATT
This sequence comes from Sequoia sempervirens, assembly GCA_007258455.2. Taxonomy (NCBI): domain Eukaryota; kingdom Viridiplantae; phylum Streptophyta; class Pinopsida; order Cupressales; family Cupressaceae; genus Sequoia; species Sequoia sempervirens. The sequence goes on along the minus strand of VDFB02353493.1, from coordinate 12,980,117 downwards.
GTACAATCATCCATGTGATTATTCTTTATTTGAAGAGATAAAGAGATTTCTTCAGCCAAAGGATTTCAATGGGCCAATTGATCATAATTGGGGAGATTGGTATTGCTTGGAGGGAGCTACTATGATTAGAGTTTATGGGTTTGAAGATGCCCCATTCATTTTTCCAAAGACAGTCCCGAATAGAATTGCATATTTGGAAATTGTCAGACAGATGGATTATTCCAGTGTTATGAATGTTAGTTCCTTTGGGAAGCAGGCTTTCATGCCTAGTACATTATGCTTTGGTGATTTTACTGTGTTGGCCAAGGAAGGATATAATTTGATCCTTGATAGATTTTTGTAGTACAATATGAAGAGAGGACCAACCAGAAATAACTTTGACCCAGAAGGGTATATTCATTCTACTAAAACAAGGATAAACTTTGGAGGGTATCAATATGTGCCCTATCACTTTGATGATATGATTTGTAATTTGGATGAGGAAGAAGCAGAGATGGTGGTCGAAAGATATAATCAAAGGTTGCAGGATGCAGAGTTGTTGTCTTCTAGGGAGGAGGCATCTGAGGATAATACGCCACAAGGCCAACCAAATAAAATATCTAGATTAATAACTCAGCGTTATACTTGCCCTACCAGAGAATTGAGTACTGAAGAGAATGAAGAGGCAGATGCAAGGCATGTAGAATACAGATCATTTGTGTCTGATGATGGATTTGTTAATTCCCCAGAGTTTAAATCATTTTTGTATAAACAAAAGGGAAAAGAAATAAGGGAAAAGGTTGATAATATTACTATAGGTAATGAAGAGCAATTGCTGAATGATTTAAGGAAATGTGTGGATAAGGAGATAATGGGTATGACCCCTGAGAAGGGGAGGAAAATGCTGGAAAATGTCAGTGTCATGATCTTTCCTGGGCTTGATCTCAATTCTGCACTAATCTTTGATAGTTTCTTAATAGACAGTAATGCTACACACAAGCTTAGCCAAGAAAAGGTAACAGAAGTGTATGCAGGATCTAAATACAATACAGATGAAGGATCATTAATGATTTGGGCCTTATATCCACCCCATAGGAAATCATTAGTTATTGACACTGGAAATGCATTCGGGCATGTCATGAATTTAAAGGTTGGAGAGGTTGATCCTATGGCTACAGCAGAAATTGGAATTAACATTGCAAAACTAAACAAGGCCCAAATTTAGATGTTGATTAAGGAGAGAGAAATGTACAAAACAAATAATGAAAGGATTTTGAGAGAAAATGATCGCCTAAAAGATTTAGTAGGTATTACAATGAAGTCAACCAAGATGCTTACTCAAGGTGAAAGCTCTCAGTCAAAATATCATTGGGAAGGATCAAGCGCTTACTCCCAAGGAAAATATGATGCAATTGTAGCAATAATCAAGAAAAGGTAGGCCATTTTAACATCTTGGTTGAATAAAATCTGGGGAAAATATTCACATACCCTTGTTGCATTAAAAGAACATGAAAGGATGGATGGATGAATTATGGAGAATTTTCAAGAAACAAATCATAGAGATGTTTCTAATAGTGCAGCAATTGAAGCTGCAAATCATATTATGAATAAACATTGAAACTTCTATGAAGAATTGCAAGGGGATGAACAAGGATTGATAAATGCCGCCAAGAAAACATTGATTACATTCTCTAATGATAGAGGGGAACTAAAAGAAATGACCAGATGGAAAGGTGAGAGTGAGTCAATACTACATGAAATCCTAAAGATAGCTACTGCAGAGGAAACAACATTGGAGGAGGCGAGCGAGCAAAATGAGAAGATGAAAAAGATGGAAATCACAATCCAGAATGTAGTTGGAGATGTGGATACGTATGAACATCGGGATTATTTGGAACACCTTTCTAAAACTCACTTGTGGCTTAACAAAGATTGATTATCTTCTAATCTGTTGTTGTTTAAACATATGATATTTTTGAAAGGACATGTCCTTTCGAGTTTTGATGTATAAATATCTATTTCGATAGCGAAATAGATAGATAGAATATCGAAGATAAAATAAAATAGGAAGAGGATATAGTAGAATATAATGTTTTCACAAATATGAGACTATGATGCATGTTTGAAATTATGGAGATATCAATGAGAATCATTTAATGTGGTGGTGTATTTCTAGTATCAATTGTTTGTTGTGTTCATTGAAAGTATTACTATAGTTGTCTTCACGGTTAATGTTTTCTGGTTATTTAAATTGATATAACAAGTTTATGTTCAATTTATCAGTGCACATTTGTTGTATCTGTGTGGTTAATTAACCGGTTTTTTCAAGGAAAGATTAAATCCTTTTAATTGATCATAGTAATCAGGGAAGTTAATTTGGATCATTAAGAAGAACTTGGTAGTCATAGTCTTGCATGTTTATACAAGTTATAAACTAAAATATATGCCAAACAATTTGAATATTTTCTAGAAAGAAGTTACTTGTTTAGATTTCATTTGACTCCGCATACCCAATAAGGCACTAGTCTCTACATTTTCATCATTTAGCTTCATTCATTTTTACATCTGTTAACTGAACATATTAGGTTTTAGTTTTAATATTTCCATACAATTTATACCAAATCTAGTTTTATTTGTCCACTCACATCTACCATTGTGGGAAAAATACTTCAAAAGAGATACTTGCATAAGTCAAGTCTGATTTATTCATATAGGTACACCCACCTAGGTCTAGCAGCACCTAAAGAGTAGAAGGTCTAAACTATTTGACCTTGTCTGTTACCCTGAAATGTATCAAGAGATTGGAAACCTCTTGAGGCATTTCACCTGCATTTTTGAGAGCTAACACTCTCCATGTAGATCCTCCATTTTCTGCTACCTTTATGTCTTCTTGTGAGAATTCAAACTTTTCTCCATAAGAGAAAGGGTTGCTTCCTTCTCCTCATTCTTTCTCTGAGCAAGAGCATGTTTTTTTGTGGCTTCTAAAATCCCACTTGATTACTCTTCCTCATCCTAAGAGATCTCACAAACATGATAAAGAAAAATGTTCTTTTTGTGCATACCATTGAGTGCCTAGCCATTCCACTAGTGAATGTAAAGCCTTGAAGGATAAAATACAACTTCTTAATTCAGGTGTCATCACTCATTTATTTTTTGATGCACTTGCCTCTTCTTCAAATGACAAGTGATATCGAGGTTTACCTCTATCCTGTATGTTTGCATGATTCTCCTCCCCTATATGTTGGGAGTAGTGATAACTCATTTTAGAGATGTGTGTTCTTCTTAAAGGACCCCCTTTGAAAGCTTCTTCTCAAATAAAATCATTTGCATCTAGCTTGGGGGCAGCTTGAGTAGACCTTTCTTTTCAAATAGCGCATCCCTTGAGTGGACCCCTTTTCTTTTGAAGATTTCATGAGGGACCCCTTTGAAAGCTTTCCAACTTGTTGACGGTTTGCATGACTATCTGCTTACTTGTTTGTGTGGCCGCTTTTTCTTTGCACATACACCCGTGAAGCTGCTTTTCAACTCTGTCGAGTCACCTTCCTTTGGTTTCCTCCATGTGAGAGATCTTGGGGGATACCTCCTTGCAAGTCTGTAGGCCTATAGAGAGCTTCCTTTGCGCTTCCTCCATGTGATAGATCTTGGGGGTGGCTCCCCTACAGGTTTTCGGGTCTGTAGGGCACTTTCTTTTGGTTTCCTCCATGTGAGAGATCTTGGGGGAATACCTTCCCTATAGGTTTGTGGGTCTGTAGGGCGCTTTCTTGGGTTTCCTTCATGTGAGAGATCTTGAAGGACATCTTCTCTGTAGGTTTGTGAATTTGTAGGTCACTTTCTTAGGTTTCCTTCATGTGAGAGATCTTGAAGGACACCTTCCCTATAGGTCTGTGGGTCTGTAGGATGCTTCCTTGGCTTCCTCCATGTGAGAGATCTTGGGGGACACTTCCTTGCAGGTCTACAAGCCTGTAAGGCACTTTTTTAAGTATGGACTTCATGTGAGAGATCTTGGGGGACACCTTCCTTGTAGGTCTATGGGCCTATGAGGTGCTTACATTCTTAAATTCTCTCTTCTCTTCTCTTTTGTATATACCGGATCGAAGATATGCACCTTCTTCACCCTGTGTATATACCCTTCCTCTCTTCATTTTAGAATTCTTCTAAGTGTGTTATTTCTTAATTTGGGGATGACGCATAGTACTAAGACAACCTTTTACATTGAGGTCTCTTTCACTTTGCTGACTCAAATCCTATAGATTTTATGTTTTGGCATTGTTGTTTGTTGTAGGTCTTTTCTAATGCATTTGTTTTGTAGGTCTTCAACCTAAGGGCATGCTTCCGTGGTTCGAAGAGTCATCTACTTCGTCTACAATATCCTTTTGGCATATGATGTTATTTATGTTTAGTAGATTTCCTTTAGCATGCATATTAATGTAGATTCATATGCCCACTAAAGTGGGGGCAAAATGTATAGTCGTAAAATTGCAGCCCTTGTAATTTCACATACATCTTTGCATCAAATTTAGTGTCCACTCCCTTAGTACTAGCTAGAGGCTTCATTACTTGAACTGTTGTGAGCACCTTCTTTCCTTTCTTCTCTTTAACTCTATCATTTATACTTCTTTATTTTCTATTACTTTCCTGCATTCTAAGCTTTCTTAGCAATTAGAGTAGAAGTAGCCACTTTGTCATTTTTTGTGATAAACTCACTCTTTGGTCCATATGAGATGCCAACGTGCCTTTGGGACACCAGCGCACCATGTTGTCATCCGTATTTTGCGTTGTCATCCTTTGGCTGAGAGCTTGTCAATTTTTCTAGAGAATCTTTGTGACCTGGTCTTTTTTATTCTAGAACATCTCATGTTATTCCTTGAGGTAGTTTAGGGAAGTTCACCCCGTGAGGCTCTCTGAATGAAGAGAACTTGTGAGTAGTGAATCCCCCTTCTCTAAAATTTCCACCCTTCTTGTAAGACCAACAATTATTTTTAATGTGACCTTCCTTGCTACAAAACCAACAACCTAAATTTCTAACTTGAGATTTGGATTTGTTTTTGGATTTAGATCTTCTAATGTTATTTTTCTCTCATTCTTCAAATCTCCCCTTGTTAATGGTAATTAGATCATCCCTCGATGAGGTATTTGAATTTTTCCTTCTCATGTCCTCACTAAGAATAATTCCTGCAACCTCATCAAAAACCAAAACACTCCCCTTCTTTTTGGATAGTGAGTTGCTAACAACTATAACAACCCCTTCCTAGCTATCTAGTAAAGAACGTAACAACAACATAGATATTTTATTGCATCTTATAAGTTAATAATAACATAAGCTAATTGATTGATTAATGTATTAAATTCATTCAAGTGGGATGATACCGGATTACCTTCATTCATCTTTAGGTTGTATAGCTTAAAGTCATGAGATAAACTTTGTTTGATGTTGAAGCCATCTCATACATATTAGATAATTTTCCCCACAAACTCTTAGTTGTCTTCTCCATCACAACATTAAATAAAATATTTCTTGAAAGAAAGAGGATAATGGTTTCCTTTGCTTTCTTGTCCATTTTGTCCCAATCCGCATCAATCATAGCAACAAGTTTCTTGAACTTTTCCTCTAATGTAATTGTGAGGTATTTTTGAATCAACAATAATTCCATTTGTAGTTTCTACATTCCAATTTTTTTGCCTGAAAGCTTTTCAATCTTGCAATTCTCTATCTTTCTTCAACTCAACTCTGATACCACTTATTGAGTTAACCATGCAACAAGAACAACAAAGAAATAAAAATAAAACAATATAGATTGTGAAAATAGAGACAAAGAAATTGAAACAATAATTTAACGTGGTTCACCATTAAATGGCTACATCCACCAAGAAAAGCGAGTCACTTTGTTTTTATTAATTAATAGTAAAAGTGGAAGGAAATTATTAGAATATAGAAGTCATAAATCAAATAAAATCTAGAAGAATTTCTAAAGAGAAGTTAGAGAAATTAATGGTTGCTCAAACTACTCTACATGGTCATAAGGAAAAGAACTTGTGGATCATGGACAACGGTTGCTCAAGCCACATGACTAGAGATAAAAGTAAGTGGCATGAGTTTCAATAAATTTGAAGGAGGTTCTGCAACTCTTGGAAATAATTGCATTGCTAAAATTACTGGTAAGGGTACTTTAAGTCTTGATGGTGGTAGGACAAAGACACATGATATTTTGTATGTTGAATGATTAAAGCATAATTTGTTGAGTGTAAGTCAAATGTGTGATAAAGGCTATGAGTTTTCTTTTTAGTGTTGAAGGTTGTGAAATCAAAAATTCAAGTACCAAAGAACTTATTGTAGAAGGAAGAAGGACAAGCAATGACATATATCATCTTAGTGGGTTGAATGGACAAAATTGTCTTACTATGTAGAAAGAAGAGAGCTAGCTTTGGCACATAAGGTTGGGACATATGAATTTTGACATGATATTGTAAATATTAGCTCAAGATGAGTGGTACAAAATATGCAAAAGATTAAGAATCGTCAGCCTACTAGTTGCAAACCATGTCATGAAGGAAAACAGAAAGTAAATTTCTTATTAAGGAGTATTCTACATCAAAACCATTAGATTTGGTCCATATATGTCTATACATACCTATGAGGATAAAAATTATACAAGTTGATAGGTATTTTATGATGCTCATTGATGATTCCACTAGGATGACTTGGATTACATTTCTAAAAGAGAAGGCAGAAGCATTTGAAAAGTTTAATGCACTCAAGGTATTAGTAGAGAATGAAACCAAAGGAACAATTAAGGTTTTGAAATTATGCATAAGTGAATAATTCACTTTTGAAAAGTATGATAAGTTTTGTGAAGAGCATGGGATCCAAAGAAAAAAAAATTCTCCTAGAACTTCGCAGTAAAAAGGAGTTGCGAAAAGGAAGAACAAGACAATGCAAGAGATAGCAAGAACAATGTTGATTCAAGAAAATCTACTAGATATGTATTGGAGAGAAGCAGTTTAGACTACAATGTACATTTTGAATAGATCTCAAATCAGGTGCAAGACTTATAAAACACCATATGAATTATGGAGAGGAAGACTGACATCTATCAAACATCTCAATATTTTTGGAAGCAAGTGCTACACCAAAAGGGATGAAGAAAATTTGGGTAAGTTTGATTCCAAATCTAATGAAGGTATTTTTCTTGGTTATTCCTTGAGAAGTAAATAATATAGATGTTATAACAAAAGGTTGAAGAGGATTATAGAAAGTACAAATGTGAGAGTTGATGAAACAATTCAGTCTACTAGTATTCTGGAAGTAGAAGATGATTAAGAATCAATTAACAATAGTATTGAAGATTCAAATTTTTTTACAAAAACTCTAGCAAAGTATGGTCAGAGGAATCATTCTAAAGATCAAATTAAATAGGAGATAAAAGTAGTGGGGTTCAAACCCCCAAGATACTTGAGAAAGGAAATGAACAAGTACACTTTACATTACTTTCAAAGATAGATCCTAAGTCCTATAAAGAAGTAAGAAAAGAGAAAGGCTAGATAGATGCTATGGAGGAAGATCTTAATCAGACCAAGAAGAATGAGACTTGGTAACTTGTCCCAAGTCTTAAAGGCAAGAATTTGATTGGAACCAAGTGGGTTTTCAAAAACAAGTTGAATGAAGAAGGTGAAGTGATCCAGAACAAAGCAAGACTTATATGTAAAGGGTATGCTCAGGTTTAAGGCATAGATTTTGAGTAGAATTTTTCTTTGGTAGCAAGACTGGAAGCAATTAGGATGTTTCTAGTTCTATCAGCATTCAATAATTTTAATGTATTTTTTATGGATGTGAAGTCAATGTGTTTTAATGGATAGCTCGAAGAAGAGGTCTACATTGAACAACCAAAAGGATTTTAATGTTTTGACAATATGGATTATGTTTGTAGATTGAAGAATGCTTTGTATGGTCTCAAACAAGCTCCTAGAGCTTGTTATTCAAGGTTGGATGGATACTTGCAGAAGCAAGGGTTCTAGAGAGGAAGTGCAAATAATAATTTATACATCAAAATAGAAGGTGATCAACTATTGATTGTTGTAGTCTATGTAGATGATATATGTTTTGGTGGTAGCAGTGATGACATGTGCAAGATGTTTGAAAAGATAATGTAGAATGAGTTTGAAATGTCTATGCTAGGTGAGTTATCTTTCTTTCTTCGGTTGCAAATTGTACAATTAGACAAAGGAATTTTTATTTCTCAAAACAAATACATAAAAGGAGATGATAAGTAATTTCAAGATGGAAGATTGCAAACTAATGAGTACACCTATGGTTACAGGATGCAAGTTGAGTAAAGATGATGGATCTGCTCTGGTAGACCAAACCTTGTACAGAACTATGATTGGTAGTTTGTTGTATGTGACAACATCTAGACTGGATATAATGCAGGCAGTTGGAATGGTAGTTGTATTTCAGGAAGTACCTAAAGAAACTCATGTCAAAGTAGTAAAGAGGATTTTTAGATATTTGAAGGCTACAATAGATTTTGGACTATGGTATCTAAAAAATGATAAATTCACTATAACTACATACAAAAATGCAGATTGGGAAAGATGTATAGATTCATCTACCGGAAGAGCACAAGTGGTGGTGCATTCTTTCTTGGTGAAAGTTTGGTGTCTTGGTTGACCAAGAAATGGGAATTAGTTTCATTATCTACAGCAGAAGTGAAATATATTATTGCAGCATCATGTTGCACTCAGGTGTTATGGATGAAGCAAAATTTGAAGAAGATGAAGATTGAGTTTTATGAACCTAACTCTATTCTTTGTGATAACACCAATGCAATAAAAAATATCAAAGAATCTAGTAATGCATCCAAGGAAAAAACACATTACAATTAAGTATCACTTTCTAAGAGAGAAGGTTGTAGAAAAGGAGACGAATTTGGAGTATATTGATATAAAGGAGCAAGTAGCTCAAATATATTCACAAAACCACTTCCTAAGCAGACATTTGAGTTTCTCTAGTAGAAGTTGGGAGTTGTTTCTCCCTCCTCTAGAATTAGGAGGAAACACAAGATGAGGCGGAGCTTGGTCTCTCTACCACAAGAAGGTTGGGTGGTCTTATGGAGTATTTTCAGTAGCAGTGAAGCATGGACTCGAGGGGAGTCTATCCAGGAAGCAATTTTTTGGATTGTGCAATGTACTGAAAATATAGAAAAGAGAAGTTAGGTACAAAGGGGGAGTATGAATAATTTTTGGATGTTGACCTTTGCCAGTGATGTCAAAGGGGGATAAATGGAACTAAAATTCTACATCTTCCAAGGGGGAGAAATCAATCTAGGAGGAGAAATATCTTCATGTGTTGTTGGTTGGTTTGGTAGCCCAACATTTTGTTGTTTTTCATCAATGACAAAGGGGGAGATTGTTGAACATAGGTTTTCATTGATTTGAAAGGTTGTCAAATATGTTATTGATGTCAAACATTGTCATTGATGTAGTAAGAAGGTTGATGTCATTTGAGTAAGTATTTGTGTAAGGCTAAGCTTGTAATGGTACTTGAATTATAATTACATTCCCTTTGACTTATCATTTTGAGTTACAAAAGACTTGCAAAAGATTTTTTGATGCATGTTATATGTTAAAAGTTCATTTTGATCAGTTTCGATAATTTTACTTTCAAAATACAAAATTAAGAAATATATATTATTAGTTCTAAGGAGTGTTTATATGACTACTGTATGCTTTCAATATGATGCTTGAATCTATTCACTAAGATAGTGGTGGTTCAGAATTTTGTACTAGAATGTTTCAATTCAGTTCTCAAGGCATAGAGATTTCTCTGGAAAATCAATTATGGCCCATATTTCTTTCAAAAATGTAGTTTTTCTCTATAGTTTTAGAGGAGAGTATGCTTACATTAGTTCTATCATATTCCCAAGTATCCAAAGGATATGTTCAGCATACAAAAATATTGTGATAACAGAAGGTTCTTTATGTCTATCTATCAACCAGTTGAAGTTCAAGGCATGTGTAGTAATGGCTAGTGGTGTGCGAAACTCAAATCTTTTGTGGACATTCTTAACGTTCTTGTGGTAGCACATGGTATCATGTTCTTTTGGTGGCAAGAAAATTTGTTTCTGTACCAACCTACTACACGTTTCATGTATTTTGAATTTAGGTCCACCTTATGTCATCTTGGCTATTTGTGGATCCCTGGCCGACATAGAAGATTGTTAATGTAATTTCATGTACATATATTTTAAATGTAAATAGATTCATTATATCAATGAGAGTTTAACCGCATGAATTAGAATTACACTTGTGTGAAGAAGAGCTGGTCGTTGGTACAAATTGAAGAGAAGGTGGTGAAGATAAAAGGAAGAGTTGCATTCCAATGTCTGTGCTAGTATCAAAAGATCATATGCAGTGAGAAAGAGTTTCAGTTGTGACTTTGGCATGTGTTGAGTTGCATAGGAGGTTCGCAAGAATTATCTTTGTATTTAGGTAGGATTGGTGTTCTACCTGTTCTAATTTAATTAGGGATTGGTGTCTCCAGTAGGTTGGTGCCTACAAACACAATAGGGGACTGGTGTCTCTAGTAGTTTGGTGCCTACTTCAATGTGTAAAATTCACTTTTATATTTCTGCATTGTGAGGCTGGATTTGGACAGTAGATCCAAGCAGTTGCTCTCATCGTGGCTTTTTCCATTTTGGGTTTCCATGTATGTCTAGTGTTCACTTGTGTGCTTTATGCTTTTATGTTTTAATTGCTTATGTGGGGTTTGTTGTGAAGAATAATATATTTTGATACTATGGCAGAGTTAAGAATTTTAAATAGATTTGATCTACTAATTCACCCCCTCTTAGTAGATTGTGTGCCCTTCAAAATGAAACTATTAAATTCATAACTTCCAATTATTTAGCAATGGTACTACCAAATGAAAATTAAAGTGTTAAGTCTAGATCATTAGTCATTAATTCCATATGACATCTAGAATAATAGTTATGAACATGGTATTAAGATTAAGGAGCCTTCATCCAAATTACATTGAGACGACAAGTGTTTAACAAAAAATAAAGTATAGTATCTACAGGGATGTGACACTCCTTATAAATTCTAGTATGAAAAAAATCCTAATGTCAATCATTTCAAAGTTTTTGGTTATTTAGTCTATGTTCATGTAGCTAATCAAAAAAGACAAAATTAGATCCATAGAGTTCAAATCATGCAATTTTTTCAGATACAATGAACAAAGGCTTATAATTTGTATAATGCTCTTCCTAACAACATTGTTGTGTCAAGAGACATAATTTTTTATGAAGAGGAGTTTATGATTTTCGAAAAATCCATGGTGAAAAATCAAAATCTATTTATAATGGTGGTAGTATTTATGATGTTAATGAGCAAGCCACTAATAATTCAGTTCCTAGTAGTACAAGTCCACCAAGTAGCCACTCTTCTAATTCTAGTGTAATTTCAACTTCAAGTCCAAGTTCTACAAGAAAGATTTGAAGCTTAAATGACATTTATCACAGGAGTACAAGTCAAGCACATGAAGAGAATCTAAGAGATGAGACAATAAATTTTATTTTAATTTCACAAATTGATTTTGAATCATCATGTTTTAAAGATACACATAGTAATGAGGTTTGGGTGCAAATAATATAATAAGAGAGATCCAATTCATAGAAATGGTGCTTGGGAGCTTATAGAGCTTCCACATGACAAGAAAAAAATCAATACAAAGTGGGTCTACAAGACTAAGTACAACAATGATAGTAGTGTTAAAGACACGTAGCAAAGCCACTAACAATACATCATATAGATGTGAAATGTCTTTTTGAATGAGTACTTAGAAGAGGAAGTCTATTTCCAACAACCACAAGGTTTTGAAATGCAAAGTAAAGAAAACCAAGGCTAAAAGTTGAAAAAAAACTTTATATGGCCTTAAGCAAGTAGCAAGAGCTTGGTATGCTAGGATTGATGGATATTTTCAGTAGAATGGCTTTAAGAGAAGCAAGAGTATATTTCTTCACAACAAGCAAGAAGGTAATGGCATCCTTATTATAAGTTTGTATGTTGATGGTTGTCGTGTATGAGCAACAATTTTAAGATGAAGGAGGAATTCAAAATTGCAATGATGAATGAATTAGGTAACATACAATACATTCTAAGAATGAATATTCATCAAAGTCGGGATGGAATTTTCATTTGTTAAATAAAGTATGCAAAAAATATGTTGAAGAAATTCAATATGATTGACTATAAAGAAGCCTTCACTCCAACTACTCATGGAGTTGGTTATATAGATAAGATGTTGAAATAGTTGATGAGACAACTTACAAAAATATTATTGAAAAATTGATGTTTCTAGCTCACACAAGACTAGATATGACCTATTTAATTTATCTTGTTTTGAAGTATATGACTAAACCATCCAAATTTTATATAAAGACATCCAAGAGGATATTGTGATATAAAGACTCGAGAACAACTTGTAGGTATTTTAAAAACCAATGACAAAGGCTCAATTTTTTAGCCTCCTTGATTAACTTGTAAGTCCACTCAGATCAAAGAGGAATATGTTAGAAAATCGATGCTAGCCACAAGATAATTTTCTTTGTTTCTAGAGGATTGAAATATATGTTAATCACACCTGTCATTTTTTTATTAAAACAGGGAAAATAATGTGAAACTCTGAATTTTCAGCTGCTCGTTTTACTATCAAGCTGGTATTTTTTTTCGGTTTCCTTTCTTAAGAATTTCCTTTCAGGTTGGCTAGAGGAATAGTGTTTTTTCCCCTTAAAGAATTTCCTTTCATGTTGGCTAAAGGAATAGTGAAGTAGCTACAGAATTTTCACATACAGCAGAAATTTGCTTTCGTTTCTTTCTTTAATAAAATGTTCGATTTGAATTTATGGGTATTTTTTATTGCGATTGTTTGAAACAGTTTTCCAGTCTGAAGCGCAACCTCATTGTTCTAGATAACATTGTCGACAGCAAGCAGCTGGAGATTCTAAGAGCGCAAAACTGGGCAGGCCCTGGAAGCAGAATGATTGTTACAACTTCCGATAGGCATATATTGAACAGGGCACAGATAAAGGAAATTTACAAGATGAAAGGACTGGAATACGATGACGCTCTGTGTTTGTTCAGTTGGCGTGCATTTTTAAGTCCTAAACCAGATGCAAAGTATTTCCAAGAATGCAAAAGAATTGTAAACGCCTGTGATGGATTGCCGCTGGCCCTCGTAGCCGCGGGAGATCTTTTGCATGACAAAACCGATAATCTTGGATGTTGGTATGAAGCCTTGAGCACACCTCAAAGCATCTGTCATCAAAAAGTTTACGACGTGCTCAAGCCCAATTACGACAATCTAACCTCTCAAGAGAAAAAAATCTTCGAGCATATTGCTTGTTTCTACATAGGGAAAAAGACAGAGCAGGGAATCCAGCACTGGAAAAAGTTTAAGTGGGATGCGCATACGGCCATTAAAAATTTTGAGTTCAAATCTTTCATAAGCATAGATGGTGATGGTAAATTCATGATGCAGAACCTTGTAAGAGATATGGGGAGATCATTTAACGAGGCAGAAGACCCCGAAAATTGCTGTCTCCAAATATTCAATCCCATCTCTAATTTCTGCTTCAAATATCCTCTGTTTAAGAGACCAGAGAAAAGAGACTAGGATTCCGTAAAAATGGGCGGATTTACTTTCCAGCTTATTATAAACTCACTCTCAGGCACAGCTACTGCATACCGGTGAAGAAATTAACTGTGTTGGACTAACCGTTGTACTTTTCGGAGTTGATTTTGTGGATTAATCCTCATTCTCTTTTCAATGTGAAGATAAGTTCACTGATACCTGCAGATTTTGAGCAGCTATATTATAGCATTCATGTAATTTTATGTTTTTTATAGTGTAATATTATCATTTATAATCTTGAAGGGACCATCGTTAAACTATGCCACTGCCTATGTATTTTCACTCTTTATATAATAGTTCGAATGATGAATTGGCATAGAATTTTATAGCAACCAAATGAATTTGAAATTAACGAAGATGGACAATAAGCTGACAAGACATGGAAGCCTTGAGAGATGTTACAATTTCTATTTTGCAATTTCGCTATTGGATAGCAGGCCAAATCACAATTTATACCTTCCTAGATGCTTCTGAAGTTTTCAATACTTATGCATTTATACTATACTGATAAACTCAAATTCAGAAAATAAGAATAAACGAATAACTATAGATCTGCTCAATAATTCTGAGCGAACAGCAAAACTGTTCTGTTTATTCAACTATATCAAAAAAAACTATTACAGCATACATATAAAGAATTAACTGAAAGATTAAAAACACATGCAAGCTGCTTGCATGGAACGGCTGGACTAAAAATAGCCCTAACTGCAGTCTACCTAAGAAACAAACTAGAGAATGGTGAACTGATCATGCGATATAGGCATGCTATGATCATGCGGAGCTAACAGAAAGAAATACTAAAACTACCGCTAAGAAACAGATTGCAAACAACTGCAGTTCATTATTAATAATGAAACATTAAGAAACGGTGCGGTGCGGTGGAACTGGAGATGGAGTGTCGTTGTGAATGCATGACTTGTATGTCGTTGTTAATCAGCAAAATGGGCCTTAATTTAGAGAGAGGCCAGTTTTAGAATCCTATCATTATTTTTCATGGTTTTGTACCAGGTTTAAAACTTTGAGTCACTCCATAGATGTGCCATGTTGGTTCGAGATCACTCTGATTGTGCTAAATCAGATCCCTATGTTACAAGCCGTTACTGTTCCACCACAAAAATAAAAAATCATCTCGTATCAAATGATTATTACACACATGATATTTGTCAGGACCAGAAAAAAAATAGAAACACTGATGAAACCAGAGCTTACAAACCATTTTATTTTTTTTATTTTTTTATAGGAAGGTCCATTTGACATGAGAAGGATGGAAAGTGAAGCAGCAGTGTCTGTGTTCAGTACTGCACATCCTCACGAATTGCCTCCTTTGCTTCATGCATTCACGTCTTTTTTTTTTGTAATTCTCTTCGCCTTTTCCTATTTATTAGGATTTTTACTATTTCCCGTTCTTTTTTCTTTTCCGTTTTCTAATTTTCCCTTCTTTGTTGGGCATTGAGGTTTCATATATAATTATATATATGATTTGTCATGGTTGAGTTTAGTGTTGCGTTTCAAAATGTGAAATCCCAGGGTCATAAGTTTTGAACAATATGTAGGATAATAAAAAAGAATGTGCTTTTGGGGATTGAACAAGACAGGTTTCCTAATGTCAAATTGGTGGTTTTCAATAGCATTTGCTTAACAGTTTGGAAAGGCTTTTTTTAAAATCCATTTTGTGTTGTGTCTATCCTGCAATCATATTGAGTCAGAAAAAGTACATTTTATAATATACCTATCATTATCATAATGGGATTTCAGGGCCAAAAACAGAGAGCTGAAGATCTTCTTGAGGCATTTTGTCAAACAGTTCACATGCGTTGTCTAAGCTTCCACATTTTGCAAGCATATCTACCAAGGCAGTTACAACTATAACACTACAAAAATACTCATTCCTTTCTCCCTTGCTAGATCCCTATTCCAATGCTTCCATTCAGGCACGGGCAAGCAAGATGCTGGCAAAATTCCAATGCTTCCATTTAAGCATGGGCAGCAAGATGCTGGCAAAAGTTGCAAATTTTGGCTGGATTTTTGCCAATTGCATTCGCTTGAAAGTTTGTAAGCCTTCTTAAAAAATCCATTTTGTGCATACCCTGCAATCACGGCATTCCATGAAACCAAATTCCATTGAGGCATTCTATCAAACACTTTGATGCCTTGTCTAAGCTTTCACTTTTTCCATAGCGTCTACCAGAGCATTCTCAACTATAATATCTGACAAAAACCGCCTTCCATTATGCTTTTATTGATATCCATACCCTTTTCCAAACCGCCCACTTTAGTACAGTCAAGGAGGATGCTGGCAAAGCTTATCGAATTTAGCGTAATACATGCCAATCACTGTGCTCTACTCGTAAGTGAAAGAAAATAAAAAAAAATTGTCGTCTGCTTCAGATTTGATCGTTCTTTTAAAGACATTAGCAATAATTTCCATTTCCCATAAGAATTCGTAGCAGCCATTCTGGGAGATTCATAGGATTAATAAAATTGTAAATGGTTCCAGTGCTACATAATTAAGAGAAACCACAATACCTCAGTGGATCTAATATCATAAGCAAGATTGCTAGGTTGTTCTGGAGATATGCTTTTAGCTCTTGAGATCTCAAACAAAACCATTGTCAAGTTCTTGAGTACATCATCCCTGACTGTGGCCACTGTAACAAAATTTATTCCTGTATTAAATGTACTTTGAACAGGCTCAGTATTTTGTGTTTAAATTTTGGTTCTTCATTTCAATTAGAAAATTTAACAGTAGAGAAACATTTGTAACAGTTAAGGATATTTTACATCTTTATTCATCAAAATAAAGAGTATTACATATTTTTAGTTTCAGGTATCTTCAACAGCATCTTATAACTCTGCTAAGTAAGATGACAACTCGCTGAAATTGTTGACGTCAAACTGTGACTATTGACTGTAAACTAGGACTCTTGTTAACTTTATCATTTGTGTTAGAACATTAATTCCAACAATTTCTTTAACCAAGCTAAAGCATATGCAGGTTCCTTGCTTCCCATACATTCATTGCCTATATCCTCCACAGCACACAGAAATTATTAAGTCCTCTCATCGTATGGGCTTGACTTTATTCATTCAAAAAGTAGTGCAAATAAAGTCTTAGAATAAAGAACATATCGAAAACAAATTCGCTTTTATTTAGATGTTCAGAGGGGTAAATAAATTGTTATATTTTATATCTGTTTCTTCATTAATAAAGTCAAGATGCCCTTCAAAAATTAGTATCCCATATGTGCATCTCTACCGGCCTACCAACCATCTCTACGAAAGTCTTCTTACAACCTTTGGAAGGGACTCGAGTTGCACAGTGACCATGCCTTAGGAGCTACACAGTTCAACAGAAGTCTGTGGATTAACTGGCTCCTTGGAACAAGGTATGGACATCCATTATATCATAATGGAAACTACTTTTTTCCCAGACATTCTGGTTGCAGATGCATTATTGGGTATGTCTGCAAAATCTAAAAGCATATACAACAGAAATGAATTGTTTCATATAATGCCTGAAAGATATGTAACCCTATGAGCAATAATGATTGCAGAGTATGTACATGGCATTGAAGGGAAAAGACATCTCAGAAAGCCTCCCAAAAATCAGTATGAACCTTCAGTATCTTATGTTTCTTTAAACTCAACAACTTGATTCAAGCACATACTATTATGCTTTAAAGTGGAACACACATAGTTGAATTTCCATCACATTAACACTTAGAGGAAATTGTATTGTAAATCAAAGAAAATTTCGACAACATAATGACATGTAAATTAATATTTCAAGAATTAGAAATAAGAACAATAGAAGAAATATAGACAAAAGAAAAAGAAAAATGATATACGTGGGGAAAACCCTTTCGAATAAAAAATCTCACACTCCAAAGCATTGAACCAATGTATTAATCTGCAACAAAAGAGTTACAATACACTTGTAGGCTCATAGCCTTATCATGAAGATTACATCTTTGCTCTTCTGGAGGAAATCCAACAGCATTGAACCTTGCAATGAAAATTTCTCCTCTCATAACTTCTCAAGAAATCTCTACATATAGGAGCTTACAATGAATTAATTAGATTTTTTTCTAAAAAATTCAACACTCAAGATTGAAGATGCAACATTGGAAATTCCAAAAGGCTTCCACTTCTCAACATATGCAATATCTTGCACATAAAAAGCTAGACTTTCCAAAATATATATAACTACACCTCAAAAAAACTCACATTTCATGCAAACTCAGATTGTCTTCATGCACAACTCCACTTAAAATAACAACTTTCCACTTTCAACTCTTCTTGAGTTATCTCCAACAAATAAAGCTCATAAAAAATAATAAAATAATTAGCATGCTAAGAAAAAAGCAAAGGCTGAGACACCTTTTTCCTAACATTCTCTCATTTGTCGAACACCTTTGAAGAGCCAATGAAAAGCAATATTTTAACTACTAGGAGCCAATCACTGAAACAACAACACCACAACCATCCATGAAACCACATGAATCTCTAGCATGCTTTCGTGCACTAACCAGATACTTGCAACAACATCCAAGATGTCCACGGCCATATCAACCAAGAACTCCTATCATCCTCCAACATACCACCAATGCAAGAAAAGAAACAAGCCAAGGTGAAGATGCACCAATCCAAAGAACACAAGCATCAAATCCAAGTGATAACAAAGGCTACAAGCTACTTTCACAAAACCAATGTACCCAACTTCAAACCCATTACCAGAACACAACTCTAAAGTCCAAACATCCTCCAAGAACGAATCTTCGAATATAAATGTTCCAAAAATAGTTAGAACAACAATCATAAGTGATTATTTACATCTAACTTAAACACCCACATGACTGGAAAAAGCAACCACAACAACTTCTAATCCATCCAATCATCCAACCTCAAAGGTATCCAAAACATCAATAGAACTTATGCCAACATATCAAACCCATAAACTTTAATCAAAAGCTCCATGTGTCCAAATTTTCAATGAAAAACACACACATACAAGAACTCCCACTACATGGGTAATGCTAAATCTGAAAATAGACCATGGCATACCAAGTCTACCAATCAACACTTATACTAAGATGCAACAAATAATTCAACTATGTAGTAGCAAAGAACAATCACAATGATCTACACATGCAACACAAAACTACTACAAAATCTCTCACAACATGTCACCATAACTCTCCCAAGTCCACCACATTGAACCATGTGAACATGAACCTCCAAGAAGAAGCCATAGAACAAAGAGAAAACTTGTAAAACATGACCTTTTGGCAACACCTCAAAGTGCCAAGTTGTGTCAAGTAAGATCTCCTACACAACCCCAAAAGAAAAGTCTCAACAACACCCAAACATTCAATCTCATTATATCAAACATAACATATATATCTCATGTCAAGCCAAAATAGATGTAAGCCTCTCTAAACAAGGAAGATCAAACTCAAAAAATTCCCATATCAAGAAAATAGCTCAAAACATCTCAAGAAACAAATCAAATACCCAAGGAGATAAACATGTCGAACACTCCTCAAATGAATCCTCCAAAACTATAAAGCATCACCCAATATCCATCTCTATGAGAAGGAAAAGCATAAAACATAATACATTTGAAAACAAAATGGGCTATATACCTTTCAGAAGATTATTTTGAGTAAACCAAGAGTGGGGAATGAGATTGTTCCTCTAGGATATACCAAGTCTCATAGAATTTATGAATGTTGGAATTGTGTGCCTCATTCCTGTAGGTTAAAACTTCTTGTGAGCAATTTCGGTGAGACTGAGAAGATGTTTGGCCGATCTACTAGTAGATCCTAAACTGTCGTTGTGACCTCCTGAATGTCTTGGCGATCGGCATTTGAAACCTTCGGCGTAACCTTGGACTGTCAGAATGTGTTTCAGCGACGATAGGAAGTCTTACCGATATCGGCATGACCTTTGGTCTATCTGGCCGATGTGATAATCGGTATGACTTGCTCCTATCAATATGAAGTCTTGGCGACTGGGAGATGTCTGGCCGACAGGTTGGTGTCTAGCAGATGTCGGGGAGACCTGTGGCGAAAGAAGTCTTTAGTGTAACATAAGGGTTCGATAGGAACTCTTGGCGATAGGGAGATGTCTTGCCAACAGCTATATACATATGGAGTCATCGGGGTAATGAAAGGGGTTAGCTATGACCTCTTGGCGACAGTGGTAAGTCTGGCCGACAAAGCCACATGTGATCGGGTGTTTTCGGTGAGACTCCTAGCGAATGGAGTCATCGGAGAAACACAAGGACTTCAGTATGAAGTCTCAGCAAATGTGGAATGTCTGGCTGATGGTTGGACTCTTCGATATGACTTGAAGGCTTCGGTATGATGTCTTAGCGAAGAGTGATTGTCTTGCCGATGGGAATCCTGATGTTGGTATAACCTCTCAGAGACTGTTGATGTCTCGCCGATAGTGGTCTTCGGGGTGACATGCTGTGTTCGCTATGATGTCCTAGCAATAGCGGTAAGTCTTGTCAACTAGGACGTTTTGGTATGACTTGAGACTTCGGTGTAACCTCTTATCGATAGCGATAAGTCTTTCCGACTGGGATGTTTCAGTATAACATGAAGAGCTTGCTGTGATGTCTTTGCAAAAGATGATTGTCTCACCGAATGGAATATTCACGTCTACATGACTTGAAGACTTTGGTATGAAGTCTTGGCAAACTGCAATAGTCTTGTCAATGGCAAAGTTGAGGTCGATGTGACTTGTGAACATTTGTACGAGTCTCGCTAATGAGGAAACTCTTGCCGATAGGAATGCAATGGATGTCGGTGGTTTCGGTATGAGTTGTGGCATTCACTATATTGTCTTTCCGACTATTGGGACCTACGTCAGTATCGAATGTTGGCTATGTTGGCATCGGGGAGACACGGTTAGTGTCTCACTAACATGCCAACACAGGTTGAACGCCCTTGACCATTTGAAGACTATCCTACGTGGTGTGACCTGGATGTATTATCTTCTATGCAAGGAAGTGGAAACATCTACGATGTTGAGCTGGATGATTCGATAGTTGTGATTCGATAGTTGGAAACAAACCGATTCACAAAGGTTGTAGAGAACGAATGTATATACGTATGCATTGGACGTTCTAACAAGAGAGAGCTAGAGAGAACAAGAGAAGTGAAGAGAGAGGGCCAAGTGGTTGGCTAAAAGGCTGAGGCCATGAGGCCGAAGTAGAGGAAGAGAGAGGCAAGGTTATGCTGGAATCTCTCCTGATCATGAATGCCATGGTTGATCTCTCAGGGAGAGTTTTCTACCAAATTGATTGTAGAATGAACAAGATGTAATCTCTAAAAGGCTATGAGCCTAGATTGTATTGTAACCTTTCATTGTTGAATAATACAATGGCTCGATCTTTGGAGTGTGGGGTTTTTTACCCGAAAGGGTTCTCCCCATGTAAATCTGTGTATTCTGGTTTTTTGTCTTATCTTTCATCTGTGTTGTTGCTTGTTGAATTTACATGTGCTTCTCTCAGAAGGATTAATGTGGGAAATAAATTGTGTCTGTTTCCACTTTAGGACATAGTTGTACGTGTCTTTGAGGCAACCTAATCGAAATTAAAGTTACTAAAGGCACTACTATTCTTGGAGGTTACTCTGAGATGCCTGCTAAATTTTCCTAACAAGTGGTATTAGAGCCTTCTTCTAGTTGTTGGTTTTGGGTATTTCTCCCCTGAAGATTTTTTAGTTTTTTAGGCTGGAGGAAATCTGGAGGAATCGTTTGTTTTATTGATCCTTTGGTGAGTGGAAGTCTTGTGATATTCGAAGACAGCACACAGCTTGAAGGATGGTGAAGATGGAAAAGGGAGTTGATCATGTTGTGATCTATGTCTCCTAATTGGTAGTGGTATAACCTTGGTGTATGAGGTGGATTTCTTTTCTCCGTGACTATGTAGCAGTAAAGCTTTCATATTGGGTGTCTGTCTAAGAGGCTCCTTGATGATATGGAGAAGCCTAGTTTGTTTCTCAGCCATGGAAGAGAGTGCTTATGCTATGTGGTGTTTCCTGGTGTTGGAAGGCACTGTTTCCTGTTAACCGCGAATACATAAAGGCTATGGAGTTAATCATTAGATGAATTGCAAGCTTCTGAAATAGACTTTTCTCTCTTTCTTGGATGCATGTACATGATGTTGATGGTTTAGATTTGGCCTGAAAGGGGCCTAGATTTCCGAAACTGTTGTTTTTCCTTTTAAGGATGTTTTGTACTTGAATGGCTCTATGGTTTTGCAGATTTTTACACAGTTAAGCAAAACTTGTGGTTATGTGGAGTTGTTGTTAAGCTATTTTCTAGACACTAGCTTTTGGGGTGTTGCTGGATGAGATAGTTGCAATTTTGCATGCATGCTTTGTGCATGGTTTGAGGAGGTGTGATTTATTCTCTGTATGGGAGTGTTGGTATGTGATTTGTCACTCAACATTCCTATGGTGGTGCTTGTGGGTTCCTTGATTATGGTGCTCATTGTGGACATGATTGGAAAATCAGATTTGGTGTGATCTGGTGTTTGAGTCATGTTGTTTACATGGTTATTCTCTTTGAAATCTCAGTGTTGCAGTTTCCAATGCGATGATGGGTTTGCATGTTTGATGTTTGTGATCTACAAGTTATGTGGTCAATGGATTAGCTACCCATTGGTTGCACTGAGATAACTTGGATGTGGACTATCTTTATCCATGAGGTTGATTCATTTCTGGTGCAGACTCGTTAGCTGGCCTTGTTTTTGGTCACTTGTGCATTGGTGTGATTGCTTTGAGATGAGAGGATGGATATTGTTTGAGTACCTGAATAGTCGGTTATGGGAACCTAAAGCAAGTGGTCATGATGCTTGGAGAGCTCGGGTGTCATGTTTCAATGGGAGCTTTAGCAATGACTGTGGGTTCATCACATGGTGGTGAATGGTCTTCTTTAGTGTTGCAGATGTTTCAAGGGGGAGCTTTTAGATCTTGTTGCTGCATAAGGGTTCTTTCACATTTGTATGGACATTATTTGAAGATGTGCAACATCTTGAATCCATGGAGGACCCTTGGAGTCTTTGGCTGAGGGGTTGGTGGTGCTTGACAGGTGATGTTGGTTTTGAGTTTGTTTGCTTTATGTCATGGTATACTCTTGGTTGTGCACTAGAGTTTTGGCATTGTGCATTGAACTTGAGACAATGGTGAAGTCACTTGGAGCATGGGATCTCTTATGGGGATGTGTAGATCATGGTGTCATGATAAGTTCTTGATTCAAATGATTGGAGCCTTGACAGTGGTCTAGCAATTCTTTGTGTATTGAGTGCTTTGATTATTTGCTTGATACTTCGTGATAGTGCAGTAATGTAGTTGAAGTTTAGCATGAGATGATCGATTGCTAGTACTCATGGATACATGAAGAATAAGGTGAGGTTGTTTTTCTCTTATGACAGAAGTGTTGCTGCTTGTTACTCTTGTTAAAACTTTTCAGCAGAAAGTCCAAGAAGCCTACACCTTAGTTGAACGTGAGTTCAATAAGAGACCTATGAGGAGATTTCTCTTGGATTATTCATGATGGCTCGTATATCTTGAAGGAGTATTCTCGTTCCCACTCTTGCTCTGCTTGGTAGTTTATCTGAGAGATATTTGGCCCATTATATTTTTCAGGTGTGGTTTTATGTTCACTTTCATGATATGGATCTTCAATTGTTGCTAGTACTCATGGATACATGAAGAATAAGGTGAGGCTATTTTTCTCTTATGAGAGAAGTGTTGCTGCTTGTTACTCTTGTTAAAGCTTTTTAGCAGAAAGTCCAAGAAGCCTACACCTTAGTTGAACGTGAGTTCAATAAGAGACCTATGAGGAGATTTCTCTTGGATTATTCATGATGGCTTGTATATCTTGAAGGAGTATTCTCGTTCCCACTCTTGGTCTACTTGGCAGTTTATCTAAGAGGTATTTGGCCCATTATATTATTTAGGTGTGGTTTTATGTTCACTTTCATGATATGGATCTTTAATGGTTTTGAAGGATTCATAGTGGAAGATGTACAGTTTGTTTTATCTCCTTGAGCTTTTGTGTTATGTTATTTACTGATGAGAATTGGTAGGAGATAATGTATGGGCTGATTTCCTGAAATGGGGAATGAAGTAGCTTGATTTTCTTTCTAAATGAGAAGGAGATCATTCTTGTCACAACAGGCAGTTAGAAGTGTCTGTAGGAGGATGCTCTACAGGAATATGATGTGCAGGGTTTCTCTCTTTAGTCTTGGTTTTCTTCCTGGATGTTTGTTTTCACATTATAATTGTTTGTTGCATGTGGAGATCTTGGGAGAACTGTGAAGACTTGTGGTGAGAGAAATGTTTCTTGTAACAGTTTGTTGCAGGTTGGGCATGTCATTGTGGATATTTCCTTGGTACTACATGGGTACATTCTCTATGTGCTGAAATTGGTAGACTTGTGATGTCTTTGGATTACTTAGGCAGTGGGAGTTCCTATATGTGTTTTGTCTTCTTTGACTGGTTGGAACTTGGAGCTTGCATTCGCTACTGATGGGTTGGTTTTGGAGCAACATGAGTTTACTAATGATGATACCTTTGAGGTATGTGAGATTGGATGGAATAGCATGAGCTGTGGGTGCTATTTTCAATCGCATGGGTTTATCAGTTGGACGGAGGAAGTCAGTCTGATTGTTGTTCTAGCTAGTGTTTTTTGTCTTGTTTCTGAAGAATGACTTCACTCTTGTGTTATGTTTGAAGCTTTGAAGTTGATATTGCTTATGTATAGCGTTTTGAGCACAGTGAAGTGGTAGCAGTATCTCATTGATGATATCACTGGGATCTTTTGCTTGTGTTTGTTGGAATGGTGCTTATTCACCTTGGCTTGAATCTTTCTTCCACAGGTGGCATGTTGGAAGATGACAGGGTTTGTTGCTTGAATGGTGGACATCTTGGATGTTGGTGCATAATTCTTGATGGAGCATGAGAGCATGTTTTAGATCTATGTGGTTTCCTAGAAGGCTATGATCAGTTGCATTTCAGATTTTGTTAGACAGTGAGTTGCAGTTGGATGCCTGGTCTTTGTTGTAGATTGTTCGGTGGACTGATTCTATGGAATCTTGTTGATTGGGTGTTTTGAATATTGCAGGGTCTCAACTGGTGGAGCTAGTGTGATCTTAGTTTCTAGTTGCTTTAGAGGTGCCTGTGTGATCTTCGTCAAGTGGGAGATTGTTGGAATTGTGTGCCTCAATCCCATAGACTAAAACTTCTTGTGAGCAATTTTAGTGAGACTGAGGAGATGTCTGGCTAATTTTCTAGTAGATCCTGAATTGTCGTTGTGACCTTTTGAATGTCTTGGAGATCAGAATTTGAAACCTTCAGCATAACCTTAGACTGTCAGAATGTGTTTCGGCGATGATAGGAAGTCTTGTTGATATCGGCCTAACCTTTGGTCTATCTGGCCGATGTGATAATCGGTATGACTTGCTCCTATCGATATGAAGTCTTGGCGACTGGGAGATGTCTGGCTGACAGGTTGGTGTCTAGCAGATGTCAGGGAGACCTATGGCAAAAGAAGTCTTCGGTGTAACATAAGGATTCAGTAGGAACTCTTGGTGACATGGAGATGTCTTGCCGACAACCATATACATATGGAGTCATTGAGGTAATGAAAGGGGTTCGCTATGACCTCTTGGCGACAACAATAAGTCTAGCCGACAAAGCCACATGTGATCGGGTGTTTTCGTTGAGACTCCTAGTGAATGGAGTCATTAGAGAAACACAAGGACTTCGGTATGAAGTCTCACCAAATGTGGAATGTCTGGCTGATGGTTGGACTTTTCGATATGAATTGAAGGCATCATTATGATGTCTTGGTGAAGAGTGATTGTCTTGCCGATGGGAATCATGATGTCAGTATAACCTCTCAGCGACTGTTGATGTCTCGCCAATAGTGGTCTTCAGGGTGACATGTGTTCGCTATGATGTCTTGGCGATAGCGGTAAGTCTTACCAACTAGGACGTTTCGGTATGACTTGAGACTTCGGTGTAACCTCTTATCGATAGCGATAAGTCTTGCCGAATGGGATATTTTAGTATAACATGAAGAGCTTGGTGTGATGTCTTGGCAAAAGACAATTATCTCATCGAATGGAATACTCACGTCTACATGACTTGAAGACTTCAGTATGAAGTCTTGGTGAACTGAGGTAGTCTTGCTGATGGAAAAGTTGAGGTCGATGTGACTTGTGAACATCGGTATGAGTTTCACCAATGAGGAAACTCTTGCTGATAGGAATGCAATGGATGTCAGTGGTTTCGGTATGACTTGTGGAATTCGCTATATTGTCTTGCCGACTGTTGGGACCTACGCCGATGTCGAATGTTGGTTGTGTTGGCATCAGGGAGAAATGGTTAGTGTCTCACTGACATACCAACACAGGTTGAACGCCATTGACCGTTTAAAGACTGTCCTACATGGTGTGACCTGGAAGTATTATCTTCTATGCAAGGAAGTGGAAACATCTATGATGCTGAGTTGGATGATTCGATAGTTGTGATCCAAGAGTTGGAAACAAACCAATTCATAGAGGCTATAGAGAATGAATGTATATATGTATGTATTGGATGTTTTGACAAGAGAGAGTCGAAGAGAACAAGAGAAGCAAAGATAGAGGGCTGAGTGGCTAGCTGAAAGGTTGAGGCCATGAGGTTGAGGTAGAGGAAGAGAGAGGCAGGGTTATGCTGGAATCTCTCCTAATCATGAATGCCATGGTTGATCTCTCAGGGAGATTTTGCTACCAGATTGATTTTAGAATGAACAAGATGTAATCTCTAAAAGGCTATGAGCCTAGATTGTATTGTAACCTTTCATTGTTGAATAATACAATGGCTCGATCTTTGGAGTGGGGTTTTTTTACCCAAAATGGTTTTCCCCTTGTAAATCTGTGTGTTTTGGTTTTCTCTTTTCTCTTTGATCTGTGTTGTTGCTTGCTGTTGAATTTACATGTGCTTCTCTCAGAAGGATTAATGTGGGAAATAAATTGCGTTTGTTTCCACTTTAGGACATAGTTGTACATGTCTTTGAGGCAACCTAATCGAAATTAAAGTTACCGAAGGCACTACTATTCTTGAAGGTTACTCTGAGAAGCCCACTAAATTTTCCTAACAATGAACAATCTCCTCTAAAGTCCATAATGAACTAACTTCCATATCTAAGTGGGAGCTCCTTGGTCTCCATGTTGAAACCTCTAAAGAGTAATAGTCTTTAGCAAATGTTTGTGATCCCAAGAGAACTCCATCCTCACCCAAGTCTCCAAGTATCCATGAGCACCTCAAAATGATCAATCCATGCTAAACTCCAAATGCAACACCACACTTTCATGAAGCTCCCTAGAAAATGACCAATGTACCCAATATTGAGAGAGCCAACAAGATCAATGTCAAAGCTCTAATTATAGAATTATAAACCTATCATGACATCATGATCTAACCATCTCCTCCCAAGAGATTTCATGAAAAACATAATACTATGACATACAATAATTGTAATCATGCCTTGAAGGCCGTACAGGTCATACAATTCACTGCAACAACAAAGTAATGTTCAGATTTTGCAAAATTAGTGAACTTCATTGCTTCAAATTTTCACCAAATGGCCTCCAACCCTTGGTTTGAACATACAAGGTATTTTATGCCTTATAAAACTTATTTCAACAGTTACAAATGAACTTTTCAACTACTAACTAACCTTGACCCTTCATCTTCCCATTTTGTATTTTTGCATATTGACAACTTTTACAAGATTTTGCAATATTTGCAAGAATAACCCCACATGACTTTAAGTTGATCACAAATGGTATATTATGACCTTATTAGATGCTTAATGACTCAAAACACCTAAAATAAACCTAAGAATAAACTTAAGACCTTATTCACAAAATTGACATGGCGCCCCTGCACCACTTATCCATCTCCTTCTCTAGTAATGACAAAGTTCGTGGCTGTTGAGTAGGTCGGCCTATGGCCATCAGAGCCTGCTTTTCTTGTAGTGGAAGTTGACATGCTTGAGGAAATGGAAGAGCTTGTTGCACATATTCTCCCGTAAGCCTCCTTTTGCATCCTATGTTGTAGTTTGACTGTACTTGTGGGGCATTAGTCACCAGAGCTTCATTCACAAATACTATATCTTTTTCCTCCATCCTGGAAAAAAGCGCTTAATTAGGTGTAATAGAAAACTCTTGATCTAAATACATTGCTTGCATTTGCGCTCTAAAGAAGGAATTTTCCATTTCAGGAAATTCATATTCTTCAGTAAGGACTACAAGAGACTTCTTCTTTTGTTCTGGCATTCTTTCTAGTTGGTGAAAGCTTTCGACATCAATGGTACGTATTCTATTATTCGCATGCACAACCAACTTGTATGTGTTGGGAAATGCTTGGCTCCTCTACCATGGAGGTTATCATCAACTACTAGAGACTTCTTTGAAGCTTGAAAGCCTTCAAGTAGAACATAAATGCCATCATAGCTAGCGATCGAGTAGTCACATGGATCTTTGCCAAGTTTTGTGAAACCTGGTGTTGAAGTAGGTCATGGCCTCTTGCAGGGCTCTTTTGATAGTGATTAGTTGATGTAGCAATGAAGAATGGTCTCCCTTCTCTGAGAAGCATTCAAAAAACCTCTCTTCGAGTTGATCCTAGAAGAGGATAAAACCAGAGGCCAAAGATCGATACCAGTCTTGAGCCTTTCCTTTGAAAGAGGCATCTAATAGCCTAAGGGCAATATTCTCCTCTATTATGTGTGATCACCAAAAAAGTACACCTTTTTCCTTGATTGATTTAGGAATAATTAATGATAAATTGGATTTAATATCGCCTTGGTCTAGTGTTGTGGGGTGTTTTACACATCCACATTAGGTATTGGGCCCTTTTTAAGTTAAATTAACTTAACTCTATCCTAATTTAATGTTGTAAAATGTATTTATTTATATCTTCACATTAAATTTGGGAGGCTTGTAAATCAAGTGGACCTAATCTAGTGTTGTAATGTGTTTTACACATTCACATGGGATTTAGGGCCCTTCTAAGCTAAATAGACCCAAATCTTCTTTAATTTAGTGTTGTAAAGTCCATTTAATTACACTTTCACATTAGATTTTGGGCCCTATTGTATTCATGACCTTTATATCATCATTAATAGGCCCCTATGACTTCATATTGTGCATCCCATGACATATTTTGATAAAAAATCTAACAAAATCAACATAAAAGCTTAAATTCTTCACTCCTCGACACTTTAGCATGAAAAATAGCCCCTATGGGACCCATTTTCCACCTTGTCTAAATGAGTCCCATCCAAGTGGGACTCCTTCACCTAGGATTCTGAATGAGTCCCATTTGTCCTATTTTTAAGGCTTTAAGTGGGAAAATGGGTTTTTAATTCAAATTTCTTCAATGTCAGCCTTGGGGATCAAATTAACGGTCATGTGAGTGGATTGCCTATATAAGAGAGCTTTCAAATCCTCATTTTATCCAAGTATCATCATGCCTACATGTTATCAAATCAAGCAATCTAAGAATTCAAGAATTCATTAATTTTGTCCATAAGAGAATTTGAGCATTCACAAGAGCTTTCAAGGCATTTCAAGGGCAGATTATCAAGCTTTCAAGAGAATTCTCAAGTTTCTTCCATCATGTCAAATATTTTTTGCATCATGTTGTTTTAGAGCTAACAATTGTGGTGTAGTATTTGTAAGCATTGCATTCAAGATCCATCAACATCAAGCTAGATTCCAAGTCCACATCCATTGGAGCCATCACTTACATGTTTGCTGCATCTTATTGCAAGGGTTTTGTGATTTGTAGCATTTTCTTTTGTTCATTCATCATTCTATTTCCATATTTCATTCTATTTCAAGGTTTAATTACCAACAAGGGGTTTGACTAAGGTAAACCCCTATTCACTAACCCCACAACATTTTTCCCTCTCTTTGCATGTGATTTGAAAATTTTGGTAGTAGATTTATCAAGGAGAAAGATTGGAAAAGTTTTCATCAAGTTGTCAAATCAATTCAAAGTTGTCAAAGTTGTAAATAAGCCTTGGAGAAGCTTGGAGAAGATCTATAGGTTGAATTTAGAAATTTCAGACCCAGATTTGAATCGAGAATAGAAGATTAGACCACGAGGCACAAAATCCACTTCAGAATTACCAAAAATCCAAAAGTGTATTGACTCACCATTATTAGTGAATGAGTCCCACTATACAGGCCTAAACATGATTTTTGCAGATCTGAGTATCCATTTGTTTGAAACCTGTTCCGAAACAATTTCCTCGAAACTGGACTAATTCACCCAACTTGGTGTATGAGTCCTAGTTGGAATCAACAATAGATTTTCCAAGATTCCAGAGCTCCATCCTACCTTCTTTAACTTCCCAAGTGTACATTTTCAGTTTCATAGTTTTCTATTACATTTTACTTGCCTTTATAGTTCATTTTGCATATCACACTGTGTTTTCAAACATTTTGTCTTTTCCAAGTTTAAACTGGGGGGTGAACCCCTTTTCTAATTTAAAACCCTATCCTAGGATACCTTATTCTCAGATCTTTTCAATCCTTTATTGGGTGAAGATCTCTAAGGTGTCCTTGAGTGTGGCAATTGTGAAATAGGATCTTTATCCTTGTGTTTATGCCTAAAAGGTGGGAGCATCCATTTCCATTGTCCTCATTTTGGTGAACCTAATTTTAGAATACCATATTTTTTGATTTGGAGTCTATCATCATCCTAGATTTGGATTGTATTAACATTGCATTAGGATTTTAATTGGTTAATTTGCATTCTAGGGTTTCAAATTTTACATTAAAGTGAAAGTGAATATAGGTTGCATTATTTCATCTCAAATTATTGCAAATCATCTAAAAATTTCATTTTCACTTAGGATACATATCATACAACATAAAATAATAAAAAACAATTGAAAATTTCTGAAAATTTTGACAAAAATCCCCATTGGGACTCATTTTCCACCTTGGGCGAATTAGTCCCTTTAAGCTTCTATTTGCTACCCTTAACTATCTTTTTCAGTTGGTAGAGTTTCTATTACATGCATTTCACTAAATCTAGCTTAAATTGGGTCATTTCGTGCATTTTTCAATTCCAAATTTCCATTTACAACATTTCATTTTCAGATCATTGCATAGTGTAATCAAAAAATTATCTTGCTTGAAAACTGGAAATTGCATTTCATTCTAGGACTTTACATTGCATTTTAAGATTGCATAGATTATTGTTCAAAAATGTTACTTTCTATCTCTTCCAAGTTTTCAAAGAAAAATTTAGTCAATAATCATATTAGTCATTCATTCAATGCATTCCCTAGTTATGAGAGTCTCTTAGTACAAGAGAGTGAAAATGTCAATGTTTTCCTTAAACTTACACCCCCTTCTATCTCTCCTATTTGTGAGGATGATGTGATAGAATAGAATACACACATAGATAACCATGATGATCATAATTTTACTTCTCCTGATACCTCTCCTTTTAGTGACGAAGGTATATTGGTGAAAGAAGGTACCATCATTGAGAATCATGAAGGTCTTGTTTTCCCTTCTCCTCATTTCCCTTGGGAAGATAGTATAATAATGGAAGATGAATTCATTTCCACCACTTTACCTAGTCTCCATTCATCTCCCACACCTCCCCTACTTGTGAAAATGCTTTAGTAAATAAGGATACAATTGTGAATAGTCATGACAAACACAATTGTGAGGAGGATATGTCGGTATCAAGGAATTCGATGATTGAGAGTTATAACATTATCTCTCTCCTTCCTAGTGTTCCTAACATTTGGAAGGGTCTATTTTAACAAGAGGATCTAATCATTGGAACACATGAAAATCATAGTTTTCCTTCCCTTGATGTCTCCCCTATTTGTGATGAAGCCACTTTGCAACATCTACCCATTAAATTATGTGATGAACCTCTTGTTTGTCACTTTCATACAAGCTCTCCTACTAGGGTGGAAACTATGACACAAGAGAATGAGACATTAGAAAGAAAGAATGAAATCATCAATAATCACAACAATCAAATTTCACCCTCTCCTAATATCTTTCCTATTGGTGAAGAAGATATTATGGTGTTACAAGATCCCATCAATGAGAATCATGAGGAAAACATTATTGAACAAGGAAACACCATCATTAACAAGCAAGAAAATAAAACCATGGATCATTCCCTTACCTGTGAGGAAGTCACTTTGGAAGAACCAATCATTGAATGTCAAGAACATTTGATTTTTAGTTCTCCTAACAACTCTCCTCCTAGGGAGACTATCATGATGCAAGAAAGTATCAACAATATTAATGTGGCTTCCTTAGGTAATAGTAAAAAGGTAATTCTAGATTTCCCTTTATTAGAGATACATCAAACTAGGACCGTTGAGATTCTGCATGCGCAGGTGTCCATTAGATCCCCCTTGAATGGACCTCATACATGCCCCATGGGACATCCAAAGAATACTTTAATTCTTCATCCACCCTCATAACAACCACAAGTTCAAAATAAACTGGTGCTCATCTTAGAACCACGTAAAAGAAACTCAATAATGATAACATTTCACACCTACCGAGTTACAATGACATTTCTCACATATGTAACAAAGTGTATACAATCAAGGCCAACCTCGAACCTGAAAGACTTATGAAGAAACTTGGGAAATGATGTGATGCTATAGAATAAGGTACTCATGTCCGTATGAAGCCAAAAACACAAGAAATGACTAATGATCTTAGTTATTGTCCCTCAAAACAAAAGTCTTCATTCAATGACAACACTATCACAAGAGATTCTTCTAAGACAAATTTAACTTTGATTCATCTAAAATTGATAGATATCTCATTAAATATTTATCAAGTAGAAACTTTTTTTGCTTATGAAAATAAATAACATTAGTTTTCGCTCCTTGCCATGCAATAGTTGTAGGATCATAGCATACTCACTATTGCATGTTTTACATTCATCGCAAGGAGCAACATATCATCATCCATTCTAGGCTCATAGTTCTCCTACAATAAGTGGGAGCAAAGGGATAGGAAGCCTTATCCCTACATGTCACTTGTCATTGTCTCTTTTGGCTAGTTGATCACCTTTAATGTACATAAAATAGAAAGCTTGGGATGTGGATGACATGCCTTAAGTTGGATCACATGTGACATACTTATCCATGATGTGGCTCAATTTGGTAACATATGACTTGGCATAGGGATTTCCAAGTTGGCTCTCATGTCTTCTTTCATTTATCATTGGCTACTTTAAAGAAATTGCTCAGAGTAATGGTGTAGCAACCGCTTTAAAGTGGGGGCATACATAGATGACATGTTTTGGAAAAAAATTCATGGCATGATTTTTCCCTTTTCTTGTGATGTGTCCTCTTCTTGGTGGGGTCATTGGGTTTGATGTCGTCCAAGAGTGTACGATCTACTGACAT
This sequence comes from Sequoia sempervirens, assembly GCA_007258455.2. Taxonomy (NCBI): domain Eukaryota; kingdom Viridiplantae; phylum Streptophyta; class Pinopsida; order Cupressales; family Cupressaceae; genus Sequoia; species Sequoia sempervirens. Next base: position 12,946,972 of record VDFB02353493.1, on the reverse strand, counting down.
GGCATGATGCGAACAAGGCATCCCATGGGTGATGATCTGACACCTTGAATTGTCCTCTCTTGGAGACATTAGGAACAATTCTCCCTAAGAAGAAGACCTTACATGAACAAAGAAAAATCCCCTTCAACAAAATTTTTACATGACATTCAAAAGAATTTACAAAAAGCATTACATTGTGGTTCCTTATCAAATTTATCAGGAGGATAACTTTTATATGGTTAGTATGATGGGAAGTTGACACACTAGCATGACTTTCTCATTATATGGTGAGAAGTCGACACAATGGCATGAATTTTTCACTAAACCACTTTATTGGGACAACTCACCCCATGGATGACCTGATGTTCTATGGCCCTAGAGTGAGTGCATCTTTGATCCACCTCATTTTTATTACTCCTTTTTCTTTATTTTAGTTCTTGACATTGCATTTTTGTGTATCTTGTTTTGTTACATATTATACACCTTGTGTGTGTCCTTTTGTGCTCATGTCAATTTGACTTAGGATCTTGGATATTGGGGGCTTTACCACCTCCTCGATATTTGTCATCCACATTGGTACGCTCAGACCCTTCTTGAATGTCTACTTTAGTGTGAGTTTGAAGCAGGTTCATCCTCTCACTAAAGTGGGGGAAAAATGTGATCACTGAAAAAGTATGCCTTTTTCCTTGCTTGATTTGGGAATAATTAATGATAAATTGCATTTAATATCACCTTGGTCTAGTGTTGTGAGGTGTTTTACACTTGAGACCTTTTAAAGCTAAGTTAACTTAACTCTGTCCTAATTTAATGTTGCAAAACATATTTATTTACATCTTCACATTAAATTTTGGAGGCTTGTAAATCAAGTGGACCTAATCTAGTGTTGTAATGTGTTTTACATATTCACATGGGATTTAGGGCCCTTCTAAGATAAATAGACCGAATTTTTCCTTAATTTAGTGTTGTAAAGTGCATTTATTTACACTTTCACATTAGATTTTGGGCCCTATTGCATTTATGACCTTTATATCATCATTAATAGGCCCCCATGACCCCATATTGTGCATCCCAAGGCATATTTTGATGAGTTGTAGCATTTTATTTTGTTCAATCATCATTCTCTTTCCATATTTCATTCTATTTCAAGGTTTAATTACCAACAAGGGGTTTGACCAAGGAAAAACCCTGTTCACTAACCCCACAACATTTTTCCCTCTCTTTACATGTGATTTGCATATTTTGTTTGCAAATTGATCAAGGCACAAGATTGGAAAAGTTGTCATCAAGTTGTCAAAGCAATTCAAAGTTGTCAAAGTTGCAAATAAGCCTTGGAGAAGCTTGGAGAAGATCTACATGTTGAATTTAGCAGTTTCAGACCCGAATTTGAATCAAGAACAAAAGAGCAGACCGAGAGGCACATAATCCACTTCAGAATTCCCAAAAATCTAGAAGTGGACTGATTCGCCACTATTGGCCAATGAGTCCCATTGTATAGGCTTAAACAAGATTTTTGCAGATTTGAGTACCCATTTGTCTGAAACTTGTTTCAAAATAGTTTCCCCAAAATTGGACTAATTCACCTAGCTTGGCGTATGAGTCTTAGTTGGCATCAACAATAGATTTTCCAAGATTCCAGAGCTCCATCCTTCCTTCTTCAACTTCCCAGGTGCACATTTCTAGTTTTATAGTATTTTGTTACATTTTACTTGCATTTATAGGTTATTTTGCATATCACACTTGTAAACATGGGTTTTGGTACCCTAATGTTCTCTTTCACTTCTAGGGTTTTTCACCTAAAAGGAGAGAAATGGGTCAAAACCAGCTATGTACACACTCAATATTAATGTAATATGAATGAAATATTCCTAGATGAGATGATATAAATGAAATAAATTGATAAAACTACTAATGATTAATGCAATTTAACTAAGAAATGAAAATTGTTTGAAAACATAATGTGATATGCAGAAAGAACTAGAAACATAAACAAACAATAACAAAATTTAACAAAACTAGAGAGGTGCACCTAAAAGTTGAAGACTAATGCAAAGGAGGTCTGGAATGCTATAGAGATCACTATTGAAGCCCATAGGGACTCATTCGCCACATATGACGAATTAGTCTTGTTTCTAGTGAAAACTACTAGGATAGGTTTCAGGATGCTAGGAACACAAAACTTTAGAAAATGCATTTTCAATCTTGCTAATGGGACTCATTCACCATAGATGGTGAATTATTCCACAGGTCTGTAGAATTCTAAAAAGTCAAAGGTCAACTCTATGGGTCTTGGTCTACACTTCTCTTCCTGACAGGTTGCCAAATCTGAATCTGTTGAATTTGATAGGAAAATGTTCTCCAAGCTTCAAATAGGATTTTGTTGAATTTTAATGATATTTGACAATTTGATGACACTTTTAACACCTATTTCTTTGAAAAATCTACATACAAGACATGCAAAACACACATGCAAAGAGGGGAAAAGTGTTAAGGGTTAGAGTGTAGGGGTTTTCCTTGGTCAAACCCCAGTTTGGTAATCAAACCCTTGAAAATGAAATGAAATGTAAGGAGAATGATGAACAAAATAACATGCAATGTCACAAACTCACCAAACCCTTGATGTAGAAATCTGAAGATATGCAAATGGTTGCTCCAGTATGCTTGGAAATTCCTAAGATGCTTGAATTCTTTTGATGCTAGAATGGATGCTTGGATGAATTATATTGATGGGGGTTAAAATGAATAGAAAATTATATATTTATACACAATGATGCCCTAATTTCCCAAAAATACATCACAGGTTGAGCTTAGGTCTTAATAAATAAAAATCCCCCAGTAATTTAAATTTATTTTTATTTTTGCACTAAGAGGGACTCATTCACCCCTAATGGTGATTGGTTACCACTCAAGGCATGTGAATGGGTGTCAGGAATTATATTGCATTAAATGATATTTTTTAGGTTTATATTAAAAAATACACTTAATTAAGGTCTATAAGTGCATAAACGGGCCAAATAAGGCATAAGAAAGGTGTACTTATTGATGACAAGCCTAGAAAAGCATGAAATTTTGTTACAATACTTTACAAGACTTTAAAATAGGACTTGGAAAGTGATAAAAGAGGTTATTTAGGTGAATTATAATAAGAAGAGTCTAGAAAAGTTTGAAAATGTGTTAAAACACTTCAAAACACTTTTACAAGACATCATAAAGTCTTAGTGATTTATAAAGATTCAAGACCTTATGTGAATGTGTGGGCCACATTGTAATATTAAATCAAGTTAAAATCAAGCCAATTAAGCACAAGGAGGGACAAAATTAGAAAACATAGAAGGGTTACTTTTTATGTGTCCACATTTAGCCCCCACTTTAGTGAGAGGATGAACTTGCTTCAAACTCACACTAAAGTAGAGAAACACATCTCAAGAGGGGTTCCATTGAACTAATGCTTAGCAAGATGAGACAAAAATGATCAAGAGGGATTATCAATCCCCCAAGATGAAGATCCCATGGAAGACTAAACATAAGCACAAAGAATGCACATGGAGGCGAAAGAGAGGAAAATGAAAGAGAAAAATGAAAGAAAGAATTAGATCAAGCTTCGATCATTTTTCTAGCCCATTGTGGATCAGATCTAGGCTATTTTTTTGGAAAAGGAAAATTCATACTCACTCTAAGGTGATAGAACTCATGGTTTTCTATTGGGTGAGAAGGCCTAAAAAGGTGAGAAACATACACTCATGGTTGGTATGCACCCACACACATGCAGGTGGCTATGGGGAAAGTCATGCCTCAAAATGGGCTTCCTGCTCAACCATACCAAAGATATGCCTCCTGATAATTTTAATAAGGTTCCACAAAGGAAAATGTTTTTTCATGCTCCATGAGACAAGCAAATCTTTGTATGCTTAGAACTCATGAACAAATGCGATGGCACCACAAGCATGCAGGATGTGTTATGCAAGGTGGCCATATAACAAATGAAAAATGTAATATGCAAAAGAAAATGTTCAAAGGAGTCTTGCTTATTTCATGTGAGGTCTTAGCTTAGGGAACATTGTGTCTTATGTCTCCAAGAGAGGACCAATCAAAGAATAGAAGACTCATAACTTAGGGGATGTAGTGCATCGCATCATACCACTATGAGGAATGTAATATGCTAAGATAGATCACACCCATGAAGGATACCACACCTAATGCCATCCACAAGGTGACAAATTCATTGTATGAAGTAATAAGGCTACACTAAGAACCAAGAAAAAGGAAAAGTATAATGCCAATGTATGCCCCCACTTTAAAGGAATTACAACACACCGTTCTATGAGCAATTACTTTAAAGTAGAGAATGAAAAATGCAAAAAGAAATAAGACATGACAGCCAACTTGGAAAGCCTTATGCCAAGTCATATATTTTCAAGTAAGGTTGCATCATGCAAGAGAAAAAGTAACAAAAGAGAGAGGGGTTTCCCCCAAAAGGGAAAACATCAAACACATAAGGTATCTATGGATTTAGGGTTAGTATGTTCGTTGCTGCAATTTTTTTTAAAGAGTTCAGAACTGTCATCATTCTCGAATACATATAACTAGAAGAATGACACAAAGAGAGAAAAAATAAAGAAAAAGAATCCTTTTGGGTCAGCATGGAAGAGACATAGGGTGTCTCAACGCTTTGCGTAATCCCTAGAAGGAAAACATAAAACAAAAGTGAAAAAAGAAAAGGAAAAGGTGAAATGAAAAATAAATCATTTTGGGTCAACATGAAGGAGACATTTTGGTCTCAATGCCTTGCATTATCCCCAAAAGGAAAAAACAAGAAAAGAGAATGAAAAATAAAATAGAAAGACCTTTTGGGTCAACATGGAAGAGACATAGGGTGTCTCAATGCTTTGCGTCATCCCCAAAAGGAAAACACAAGAAAAAATGAAAAGATAAAAGTGAAAGCAATTTATGACATATAGGAGAATGAAGGTACAAATAGAGGAATTGCACAAAGAGAGAGAGAGATCATCAAACAATACACCATAGGGGATCACATTACACACATGAAATCACACCAAAGAAAAGAAAAGAAAATGTAAAAGGCTAGTAAGGAAAATGCAAGTAAACCATCTAACAAGTCATCCGCCTCCCAATCATGTTCGAAAGGAAAAAAAATAGCGAGAGGGACAAGAGCATGGGCCGAACTAGGTCAAGTGCTAGGCTCATCACTCTGGATAGGAGATATCTTAGTTAAGCTCATAGATGAGGAAAAAAATGTGTTTAATTCACTATGTACTTCTTTGTCAATCTTTGTTGTTTCCAGTCGGTAATGGCATGGTGTGATGGTTTAAAGGTGGAATTGTTGTTCTTTCCACCAAGGTTCAAACCCCATTGGGGTGGTATTGTTTAATGGTTGTATTCCGATTCATAGCTCCAGTCAAAAGCCTTTACTCCTTGAATAAAAAAAAATCTTTGTTGCTTCATCATTGTCATACAGGTTAATCAAAATAGGAGGATGAATGATTATACCTAAAGGAGAGTTCATTTCTGGGTGTAATTGTTGTATTGGATTACTTTGTTGTGGGTTAGGAGGATGGTGGTTATACATTGCTTATTTCAAGTGTTGGTTATGATTCTCTTTTTTTTCTTCTTCATGTAACTGACGAGAAAGAGCACGATGGTGACACCTATGCTCCCTAGCACCTTGGTTTCTTTTGATTCTATTTTGAAGTTGTGTGGGTGTAAGAGCGGTTTGATCCACCATAGGCTCCTTTTCTTCCCTAAGGGGAGGAATGAAAGGAACCATAGGAGATTTCTTAATCACTTTCTCTTTTGTTTTATAAACTTTTTTTATGTGACATGGCATGGCGGGATTGGTTTCATTATCTCTTGGTTGTTTAGACGATGAAGGTGAAGTGTTTATTTTTGGTTGATTTTGAGTTTCTTATTCTTGGTTAGGTTGAAGAATTGTTTCATCTAGAATAGGAGTGTTGGAAGTGGACGAGGACATGTTCTGAAGGGACAATTATGTTATTATTTTGGCTTTAAATTTTTGGTAGGCAATGAAAAAGGAGTCTTTATGAGGCATGATAGGTTCCATGGGCTTAGTCCAAAAGGCTTCTAAGTCAAAGTTTACTTTAGAAGAAAATGATTAAAGCCACTATGGGAGACATTAAATATGTCATTTTGAAATGGAAACTTCAAAAAATTGTAAATGACTGAAGGGACAACTTTCATCGAGTGAATCCATGGATGGCCTAGCCTTAGACAAAACTGATATGACTCTGGGATGATAGAGAATGTTACATCCAATGTTCTAGGTCCTATCTATAATGGAAGGATGATCTATTGTATCATAGGGCATGCAAAACCATGATGTGTCTTGATCCATGTGGTTGGTTTGTCATAATCATCTTGATAAAGATCATGTAATACTAAAAACTCTTCCATGATCACGTTCTCTCCACATGAGGGATCTATTAATATCCCATTAGTGGGCTTATCATAGATGCGGCCAACTATGTAAAGAGGACCATCAGGAATATTTCTGAGTATATCTTGAGAAGAAAAAGTAATATCAAGAGATTTCTTAGGTTGGACCTTACAAGGGATAATGTCTATCATACCCACCATTTCATCCATAGGATTAACATGGGTAACATGAGGAGTAAGATCATGATGTTCTTCATTTGTATCAACATTCATCACATCATTGTTTGAAGGTTCACTAGCTTTGACAAATTAAATATTGTGTTCAGGCATTGGGTTGGTAAAAATTTGCAAATTTTGATTGGGAGGGGCAACAAACTTATTGCCTTGATCATTGACATCCCCAATGGATAAACATCTAGAATCAATGATGTTTGCACTAGGTGTTTAAGATGCTTAGACTGTTCTGTGTCATGTCTATTTTGGTGATGAAAATGACAATAACAATTTGGTTTAAAGGTCAAGGGTAAAGGATTAGTAGGATCAAGTGGTTTATCCACAAGTAAGGTGATCATTTTTTGTGTAAAAGTTGACACATTGTGTTATGTAGGGTATCAGGAAAATTGTGAATTGTCTCTTCAGATCCCCATAATTAAAGGACATCACAGTTTTAACAACTGCCACTTGATTATTAATGGGTGGAGTTGGTTGTGGATGAGGGAGGTTGAACTATAAGAACCCTTTGTTTTTCTTTCTAAATGGTTGTGAATTTTTTGGGTTGACATGTTTAGATTTCTCAACTTGACTAGAAGTGGACTTTGCATCACAACTACTAATTGAATTGTTATAGTCACAAAGGGTTGTACATAGATGCATGAAAGAGGGAAATTTCATCATGGTCAATTTATCTTGAATGTGACTTTGTAAGTTTTCAATGAACATGTTTTGGAGATGTGGATCAAGAACCTTGACATAAATTTGGGTATAAAGTGACTGATAGTGTGAGATAAAATCAGTTATCTTTTCATCCACATTTTGTTTACATCTCATTAAATCAACCAATGTCTTTGTCGGAGTCATGTGCGCTTGGAAATGATTGATAAATGCATCAACAAGTTCATTAAATGAACAAATTGAATTGTTTGGTAAAGAGGAAAACCATTCCAAGGAAGTGTCCTTTAAAGTCCTAGGAAATAGTTTAGTTAAGAGTTTATCATCAAATATAAAATCACTACATAAGGTGGTATAGGCATTGACATGATTAGTAGGATCCCCCTTCCCTTCGTACTTCTCAAATCTAGGTATCTCAATTCCTTGTGGCATCAGTGTTTGTAATATTTCCAAGGATAGTGGACTACTTCAAACATAACAGGTAGGTGGTGCATTTTTATTTTGGTTTATGGTGGATATTTGTTGTTGCATGGAAGAAACAATGTGGAAGAGTTGTGTGATAAGAGGATCAATATAGGTAGTAGGACGGGGAAGAGAAAGTGGTGATGGAGTGTATGTAGTAGTAGGACAAGTGAAGGGAACACTAATAGGTGGGAAGGTGGTGGAGGATAGAACATTCAATGCCACATAGGAACTGAGAGTGCTAGTAGGAATACCAAGGGAAGGAGTCATAGTACTAACCTGTTGCATTTTTGTTGTAACTTGAGGGGTGGTATAATTAGGTATGGATGCTATGGTTGAAGGGGGAGGAATGTGAAGTCATCCTTGGCTAACCACAATGTTTTCTAGTTGAGATGTACTAGAGGTGGAAGGAACATGTTTTTGATATATCTCAACAATTTGTTTCATAATGTCTAGGCCTTCGTCACTTTCAAGCATGTGATGCATATTTTCTATAGGAGGAATTGTAGTGGTTGAAATGTTTTCAAGACACACTTGATGTTGAAGATGTGTTCTCATGAATGTTAATGATTTTTTCTTGTGGAATGTGATTGTTTTGTGTGTCAACTTGTATGTTATTGGAAGGAAAAGGGTTGCTAAAGGTAGTATCCATACCTAATGCACTATTATCAATACTAGGAGTAGTATCTTTGGATAACCCAAGGTCCACAATGAACATGTACTATCACAGGATGCCATGAGTCTTGAACTTCTTCTCACTAAAGTATTATCAATAGGGCACCAAACACTCATACAAATGCTACAAAAGGCGGGGTGGATGCAAATGGAATGCAAACTAGGAGAAATAAAATGTTGATGATAGAAATTTTCAAAGCAACAAAGAAAGATAGACACAACAAGAAAAAATGTAGAAAATGAACTGGAAATAACATAAATTTCTATGCAAAATGTGCAACTAGACTAATTTTCCCAAGATGATTTTTTTTAAAAATTTTCAAGAAATTTAAGATGAATTTTATGCTTTTCAAATTTTCGGATGAAAAACTGGGATGTAAATGCAGTATTTCAATATTTTTCAATGATTTTTAAATGCAAAAATGAAATCTATATGATCTTTTCACTAATACAATGTTGGAAAACCCTAGGATACAAAACAATGTAAAACCTAATGCAATGTTGATGCAAGCTAGCCCTAGGATGTAAATGCACTTGAAATCAAAACTAAAAATTTTCTAAAGGTGAGTTCACCAAAATGTAAACACAAGTTTTGGTACCCTAATGTTCTCTTTCACTTCTAGGGTTTTTCACCTAAAAGGAATAAACGGGTCAAAATCGGCTATGTCCACATTCAAGATTAATGTAATATGAATGGAATATGCGTAGATGAGATGATCTAAATGCAATAAATTGATAAAAAACTATTGATGATTAATGCAAAACTAAGAAATGAAATTTTTTTGAGAACATGCTATGATATGCAAAAAGAACTAGAAACATAAACAAACAATAACATAATTTAACCAAACTGGAGAGGTGCACCTGGAAGCTAAAGATTGATGTAGAGGAGGTCTGGAATGCTACATAGATCACTGTTGAAGTCCACAGGGACTCATTATCTAGAAAGATGGAAAATTAGTCTTTCTTTTGGTGAAAATTGCTAGAATAGGTTTCGGGATGCCGAGAACACAAAACTTCAAAAAATCCTTTTTCAAGCCTGGCAGTGGGACTCATTCACCACAAATGGTGAATTAATCCACCTGCAGAATTCTGAAAAGTCAAAGGTCAACTTTGTGGGTCCTGGTCTGCACTTCTCTTCCTGATAGGTTGTCGGATCTGAATCTATAGAATTTGATGAGAAAATGTTCTCCAAGCTTCAAATAGAGTTTTGTTGACTTTGAATGATCTTTGACAATTTGACGACACTTTTAACACCTATCTCTTTGACAAATTTGCATACAAGACCTGCAAAACACACATGCAAAGAGGGGAAAAGTGTTAAGGGCTAGAGTATAGGGGTTTGCCTTGGTCAAACCCTAGTTTGGTAATCAAATCCTTGAAAATTAAATGAAATGTAAGGAGAATGATGAATAAAATAACATGCAATGTCACAAACTCACCAAACCCTTGATGTAGAAATCTGAAGATATGTAAATGGCTACTCCAAGATGCTTGAAAATTCCTAAGATGCTTGAATTCTTTTGATGCTAGAATGGATGCTTGAATGAATTATGTTGATGGGGGTTAAAATGAATAGAAAATAATACATTTATACAAAATTATGCCTTAATTTTCTGAAAAAACATCACAGGCCAACCTTAGGTCTTAATAAATAAAAACCCACCAGTAATTTGAATTTATTTTGATTTTTGTGCCAAGAGGGACTCATTCACCCCTAATGGGGAATGGGTCCCACTCAAGGCATGTGAATGGGTGTTTGGAATTATATTGTATTAAATGATATTTTTTGGGTTTATATTAAAAAATACACTTAATTAAGGTCCTTAAGTGCATAGAGGGGCCAAATAAGGCATAAGAAAGGTGTAATTATTGATGACAAGCCTAGAAAAGTGTGAAAGTTTGTTACAAGACTTTACAACACTTTAAAATAAGACTTGGTAAGTGATAAAAAGGGGTTATTTAGGTGAATTATAATAGGAAGAGTCTAGAAAAGTGTGAAAATGTGTTACAACACTTCACAACACTTTTATAAGACATTATAAAGTCTTAATGATTTATAAAGATTCAAGACCTAATGTGAATGTGTGGGCCACATTGCAACATTAAATAATGGAAAAATCAAGCCAATTAAGTATAAGGAGGGACAAAACAAGAAAAAGTAGAAGGGTTACTTTTTTTGTGTCCACAACAGTGTGTTTTCAAAAAAAAAATATTTTCCAAGTTTAAACTTGGTGGTGAACCCCTTTTCTAATTTCAAACCCTATCTTAGGATACCTTATTGTCAGATCTTTTCCATCCTTTATTGGGTGAAGATCTCTAAGGTGTCCTTCAGTGTGGAAAGTGTGAAATTGGATCTCTTTCTTTGTACCCCATTTGTTCAAGGTGTAGAAGCATCCACATTTCCATTATTCACACTATGTTATGTACTCTACATACCTCCGCTATATCTTGAAGGGGTTTAGAGGGGGTTTTCAACTCTTCTCTAAAAAAAAATTGGGATAGCCTTGAGGGCGTTAATGGTTATGGAAGACAACACATCTAGGGGCATAGGCAGTTGTAGTAGACTATCTCTATCACATGTTATTAAATCTCTAGGAGAAGGGGAAACTATGTGATCCATAGAGAAAAGATTCCTATGAATCAGGTATACGGGTATGCTAACTTGGAAGGTTGAGCCTCCATGTGGAGTAGATAAGGCTCTAGATATTGGGCTCTTGATTCTCACTCTATTGTTCCTTATAGGTGATACAAAACTTGTAATTCTTCTTCTCCTAGGTACTGAGGTGGGTAATTGGGAGTCCTAGAAAAAACCTCTTGAAGATGCTCTTGTTTGGATTTTGGGCATGAAATTTTTAGCTTCTTCCGTGGGCTTGATTTAAGAAATATTTTAGACTTCCAATCAGACGTTCGAAAAACTTTGGGTCCCATCGGGTGTGCCAAAAAAAGAACTGTTGATCATCAAAGCTTGCACCTCTCTAACAACCTTATGGGAAATTTAGTGAGTGGGGGACTAATTTGTGCCTCACTAAATATCTCTGGGACTTTTATAGAAATTCAACTCTTCTATGAGTGTTGTAGAAAAGGGTAGAAAGAAATGTAAATATAAAACATAAAAATGGTGATGTGCCAAATCTTTTACAACATTTCAAATCCAAATTCCTATGAATGATATGTTAGACACAGAATGCCACAACCCTTCATTGCTGGGAAGAGAACGAACAACAAAGGTAAGATACAAGCACAGTGCAGTCTTTCAAATCTCCTCGTGGAAAGTGTTCATTAAGGTCCAAACAAGCATAAAGATTCCCAAGTTTAATAGAAAGAACATTCAAAAATTGCATAAAATCTCTCTTTTTATAGAATAATATGAAAAACAACATCCTTTCAGGAAAACAAAGGAGGTCACAAACATAATCTAGTTTCCACTAGTTATTATTATACCATATAAGCATACAACATGGAAATCAACTACTCAAACTACTTGAATTCAACTTAACATAGTGTTTCATTCTGAACGAAAGCATAAAGAAGGAACTTGATCAAGGCCATAACATGCGCAGTCTCAATGATTTCTTTCAAACAGTTCATGGTTAAATATCAAATGAACTTTAAAACAAAGGTCAGATGTCAATCCAATAATAGTTTGAGATTAAAACAATATAACATGAAAGAGAAAAGTAGTGTTCTACCAATTAATTTTAAAAATATTTCTATGCCTAAAGAAACTAAAGAAACTTTTCCTGAGAAAAAGAAACTAGAACTTCAAACCCCTTCCTTCTGTTGTCGCCTCCCATTTATAGCTGCAAAAAGAGAGAACCACCACCACATCCCAAAAGTAATTGCTACCAAATGTTGGCATTTGATAGCTTATAATATAATTGTAGATATTTAATTAGGTCATGACAATCTTTGCTCATTAATTCTTGTGAGACGAGGATTATCAGTATTGGCTGAATTATGCTTGATCCATGAAGAATCAAAGCATAATGGAGCCACTAATACTTGAATCTCAACAAGATCATTCAAATGAAATTGAAACTAAAAATTTATCAAAACCTAACATACTAAATTATGAAAGATTTTAAAAACATCTACTCTAATCCATCTAAAACTTTTCCTATTGTGGAATTGGTGTCGTGTTGATGTGGAACAACGACCCTTTCCCAATCCCATGATTAGGGAGCCTATTTCAGTTGATTCTATGGAAGAGAATCGATGAAACCATTATGATTGATGTATGAAAACCTAGTTTATGCTAAAATTAAGATGATGCAGCTATGTTACCATGATTTTATGCTAAAAATGATCTAATTATGCTATTGCTAAGATAATCTAAGCTAAAACTATGCTAAGATGGAAGCCCTAATTCATATGAAAACTAAGATGGATGCATGGAAGCCATTAATGGATACTCTAAGCTATTATGCAATTAAAATTAACTAAGATAAGCTAAAAAGTGAGTAAATATGAGTCTGAGTGCATATGAGATTCAACAACATAAGTTTGTGATAGAAAGATGGATCCATTTGTCTCCAAATAGTGATCTATTTATAGGAGATCAAATGAGAAATGGAGGTTTGAGATTGAAAAGATTAATCAATAGTCAAATATGAAGGAGATGAGAGACATGGATCATGGATTCTCATCAACAAATGAGAATGCATGATAGGATTTAATCAAGGGTTCACAATTGCCTCAAACAAACACACTTTTGACCTACTCACATAGGTCAAAGGTGACTTGTTCAAAAGGTCACAAGTTAACTTGCACATGAAGTTTAATGAAAATATCCCTTTTTCAAATGATGGAGGAATAAGAATATTCCTTTGGGTGAGGAAAAAGGAAATTTTCAAATTAAAACAAAGTTTTAATTGTGTAAAAAAGGGGATAAGGAATATTGCATGGGAATATTCCCTATGCTTAGAAGAAAGGTTAATTTAATTGCTAATTAAACAAGGTTTAATCATATGATTAGGGGAAATTGAAGAATTAAAGTGATATTCATTAAATTAATTGATTTAATGAATGGGGAAAGGGGAAAATGATATTTAATTAAATAACTTAGGGTTATTTAATTAAATAAGATGGCATAAGAGATTAAATTAAATATTTTGATGTATTTAATTTAATGAGATGAAATGTTAGTGTGAAGGGGGATGAATTAACCTAATTAAATTAATTAGGCCAATAGATGAAAATGACACAATTAATTAAATAGCTAGGATATTTTAATCAATTAAGTGAAAAGAGGATGGGTTGAGAAGAAATGATGTTAGTAAATCTGTTTCGAATGTATGATATTTCTTAGGACATTTTTCAATGTCTACATGTTTCCCCTCTTTAAAGTGAGGTACCCATTGCTTTGGTTCAAAGAATAACACTTTGTGGATCAAAAATACTACTTAAATAAAAAATTAAAACTTTCTAATTTTTTAGATGCCACAATGTAAGGATTAAGTTGATTCCCTTCCCCCTTGAGAAATCAGGCGAAATTTTCAAATTTGGAGTTAATTTATCAATAAAGGTTAAAAGCTGCCCCAAGGGTTTGAAAAGGATCAGGGATGCAAGAATTATGCCAAAAATGTAAAAAAAATGATGCAAAATGAGGTCCAGATTGGCAAAATTGGTGAAAATAATGATAAACCCTATCTTCAAGGTTAAATTAGGGAAAAAAACCCTAATTTTCTAGCTTAAATAAGCCAAGGAGGGTCACTTTCAATTCATTTGTGCATTCACACTTGAGAGATTCTTGCTATTTTGAGCTCTGACCTGCTGACCAAATGGCACGCTAAGAGCTTCGTAGACACATCTTCGATTGAGTTCAAGAGTTATAGTGGCTTCTAGGCGTAGGACTACTGGTATGTAACTCTGAACTTGATTTGAAATTTGAAATTTGGCAACATTGCTATATAGCGATGCCCAAATTGAAATCGGCAACGCCCAGACAAATTATAGCGACAAATATTTATATGGAAATGCTATTTGTGATTTAAAATTAGCGTTTCTAATTTTAAATGGTGACGCATACTTGTTTGGCGACGCACTTTCCAATTTAGAAATTAGGGTTACGGTTTTTCAAAGGTTAAATCACAATGCCAGCATATTTTGTGACACTTTCTTTTATTTGTAATTTTAAATGCTTTGAGTGTCACAATTTGAAATTTAAATACAATGATGCAATTGAAAATAGTGATGCTTTTGTGATTTCTGAGCTTTAAATTTCAAATTGATTTAAATTTCCTCGATTTCCTGACATCATGCGCTTCATGGGTGTAGGAGGTCTTCGCACTACTGATGTTGTGGGAACACAGGCCCACTATACTGTAGAGATTACGTGATTTGTTAGAGTTATTCTAGGAGCACCTGGGAGAGATCGACCTTTGGTATATTGCATATGCCCCTATGATTTAAACACACCTTGCGATGATGACAACTCTATGTGAGAGATGGCACAATGAGACCTCATCCTTCCACCTTCCAACAGGTGAGGCAATGATGACTCTAGAGGATGTTTGGCAGATTCTTCGTTTTCCCATTCATGGTGACCTTGTGATCTATGATATTGATGTCGGGTTTGATGTCTTCCTTGAGGTCATGGAGTTGTATTAGATTTCCTTAGTTACATCATAGATAAACCTCGAGTCATAAAGAGGTCATGAGCCAATCTCCAGATTGATCATCGTAGCAATCATTTTAGGTTTGGTGGCTCCTGATAGATGCAGTAGAGGATTCGTCATAGGATGTGGCTTGGCATGGAATCAGAAGTTGTAGAAGATGACACTTTTTGTGGGGGGGGGCCGTGATGCTAGCCTCCTTATATCACATGATTTTCATGATTTTCTCTATTGTGATGGGAGAGACATTGGTGTAGGGGTGACTCTTCTACATATTTAGGTGTGGGAGCACATTTCCATGTTGTGACCCATTGTTTAGATGGAAATCATAGAGCTAGATGATCCTATCATTTGGAGATACAAAGGTTCCATTACCCTGAGGCACACTGGATATATTGGGCTCTCGTATTAGAGATGGGTGATAGATGATATGATAGTTTTCCATTGGCACCCATGGCTACAGATGTTGCCATGGTTCGATGATGTTTAGTAGTTATATTTCACTAGGAAAAATTGATATATGCAGGGTTGAGATCACCAGATTATTGAGAAATATCTACCAGATAGGGTAGCCTGGCAGTTTAGAGATGCACAAGATAGACCCGATGATGGATACAGGGAAATTTTTATGAGATCAACACTAGAGGTTCCCACATGAGGACTAACTATCCCAACTCCTGAGGTATCAGAGAGCTTCAGAAAATTGGTAGCCCAACCTTGGGATTATGATTAGGGATATGCGGTAGCTCAGACTATGCCTGCATATGATTCTTGGTTTGTCCCTCCCAGATGATTGATAGATCTAGCAGGTGTTCCTCCTAGAGGGAGACCCAGAGGTAGAGGAGTAGGGAGAGGCAGGGGATAGGGTGGCTAGGATGGGTAGGTTTTGGTGGTCCACCAGTTGTACAACAATAGCTATAGGTACAACCTCAGCTAGGACCACCACCACCACTAGATGCTTGGGATGTGTAGATACAACAGCAGGTGCAGACATTGATTGTTGAGTGGGATCAAGCCCGCCAATAGGTTTTTGTTATTAGTGTTAAGTGAGACCAGGCTCAGCAGTAGTGGTTGTGGTCACAACTTAGAGAGATTAGGCACTATAGGATGTACAAGTTGTGACAGGAGAGAGAGACCAGGAGGTTGCTCGGTAGTAGCAGATTGAGACTATTATGGCATCCACTCATGTTTAGATAATTTCAGCATGATTATACCGAGAGGCAGTTACAAAGGTTGTATATTTCCGATAGCATTATCATCAAGATGTACCAGAAACATTGAGACAACTAGATTTTTCATAGCGCAATGATGCATGACCACAATTAGAGGATCAACCTGAGAGGCAGGCTAGAGAGGGTAGTAGCCATTAGGGCTAGCTGATTATGTATAGACACTCTTTTCTTTTTCCCCATTCTTTATTACAAATATATATTCATGGGCTCCTTTTTGATAGCCCCATGGATATTTGTATTTATCATTGATATACATACACTGATCCAGATTTTGTACCATGACATTCCTTTTTTGATATATATGATACAGATATAGATGATTCATGATGTGATGTGCTCACTTATTTCATGCTTATAATGGATATGATATGAATGCTTATGCTATGTATGGATGCATTTTATTTTTTCCTATATGATATATGATGATCATGATATGGATGGATGCAATGTTGTGTTATTTTTCATTATCTTTCAATGGATGATATGGATGGGTGAGTATGATATGTAGATGTTATGGATGCATTTCCTTTTGTTTATTTTCTATGTTGTTTTATGATGACGATGTATGCATGTGGATGTATGGATGCAAATGATTATTTTATGCAATGATTCAAGATGCTTAGAATAGCAAATCTCTATTATTCATCAAAACTCAAATGATTAAGAAAAATGTATGATGTGTTATGATTATGCTATGATTATGAGATATATGTATGCTGATGGTTTGGGGATGTAAGGTGGATGCACTTAATGATGTTTTTGTTGACTATCATGATACCAAGTTAGCATGAAAAGAAGATAGAAGAATAAAGAATGAATGATCGTTGATTTTGATGATTGCTTCAAAAGATCCAACAAGTCCTTGATCCATTGAGACTTTATTAGGAATGGTGACGAGACAATGCAAAATGCAAGATGAAATGCAGGATGAGGTGTTCATACTTTTGGATTGGTAATTTCCATGCTTCCTTATTGTTTGATATAACACATAGACACGATGCATCAAGGTATTGATAACCAGGATGATGTTGTATCTAGTGTAATGGACTTTGACTTGACAAATAGATAGGATAGTTTTTGTTCATACCTTGACATACAAAAACCTCGTTGGAATGCAAGTTAGAAGCTTAAAACATATTGGACCAATGGATACACAATAGTCAACAACATACTCCAAACAACCTTCCTACACACAACTAAGCAAGTATGCACCAAGATTATTTTATAAGAGTATCCACAAGCACAAAAAATGAAAGATAATGATCTATTCCTCATTCCTTTCTCTCAAAATAATTTTACATAGACATCAACGAGAGGTCCTCAGAATGGGTCATTAAGATAAATCATAAGAAAAGATCAAAGAAAAATATTTAGTGTTATCTATAGCTCTTGCCTAGTTTAAGTTTAGCTAAAGTGATATCTGATACTGATGTCCATCACAGGAAGGATACATCCTAGGACATTTTGATCATAGGGTTGTTTGATGTTAGGACAATGATGCTAAGATGAGCCATTGATATAAATTTCACTGATGCATTTACCTATGATTTAGACTTTATATTTTGACATTTTGGTTCCACTTTACATCTTGCTATGTTTTCTTTCTACTTGTTTCACCAAAGGTTGAAGGTGATGATCAATTTATTATGGGTGAAATTTTATTGCAGGTGAAAGATGTAAGGTAGGGGGACCAACCACGTTCAATGCCCCAGGTCATGGAGAACCAAGAGCAGAAGGCTGCCCTAACTTACCTCAACTAATAGGGGTGATAGAAAATGCAGGATGAGAATGATAAGGACTATGAGGCCCTTCAATCACTCTACAAACCCAAAACTCAAAATGGGGCTAGGCGAGCCAGTTTTTGGGTTCAACACTATGCCTTAGGAATCTCTCTACCCAAGGATGAAAGAGTGGTATTGGGATGACAACATGATGTACTAGCGTCTCTCAAGTGTGCTGGCATCCGTATGACTAGAGGACCAAAGAGATAAGGTTAAATTATAGAAAAAAAACTAATGGCCTAGATAACTACTTCCAAAGAGCCAAAACAATGCTATGAAGTAGACAAGATATGCTAAAATATGATAAATTAAATAGACAAGAGTTAGGGTGGCAAGAATAATCTCACAAAGGAATTTGTTCGCCAGATAGGTCCAAGTGATACGTCCACCTACACACAAGAAAGAGCAAAATTTGGTTGGGGCTCTATAGGGGTCTACCTCAGTTAGACTCCCATTTTGGTGTTTCCAGCTCCATGGATAGTCAGGTTTACAACAATAGAGAAATAGTATGGTAAAGAAAGGAATGAAGCAAGGAACACTAAAACACTACAAAATAGTAAATGTGCTTACTCAACCAAATAGTAGAGGAGAGGAGTAGAAATTTTACCACCTCCACCAAGAGCACTCAAGGCTAATGGGGGAGAAAATGAGAGGACTCAAGCCCCTACTGCAATGGTGTTGTTCCACACTTGCTCTACTGAGTTGATGGAGTGATGTAGTTGCTACTATGGAGTACAAGAGTGCTGCTAAAAGTGCTTGAGAATGCAAGAAGTAAGTGCAAGAGAGTGTGAAGAAGATCATTTGAATTCTTAGAAGATTGCTAAGAGGATGAAATGAAAGATTGAATGGTGAATTTGAAGGAGAGAATGAAGAAAACAACCATATTCGGGTCGGTCAACCTAAGAGGGAGTTACAAGTTGACCCCCAATGGGAAGTGTAACGCCTCTACAGGTTCTAGCCATAGGAATCTACCAAGGACGTAAGAATGCCACATAGACATCTACATGTTGTGTGAGTGTCCCTAACAGTTATTCCTTTTTTGATGCTCAAAATAGATGCCAAGTGGAATGAAGGCAGCGGGGTTGTGTGGAATTTAGCCTCTAAATTTGGTTTTCTAAAGTCAGGAAGGGTAAAAGGGGAATTTTCCTAAGGGGTGAAAATTTTCTCCTATACATTTTCCCCCCACTTTAGCGATCATGAATACTGATGAGTTTTTTGGTAAAGTAGATCAAGTAAGTAGTAGAGTTAGAAATGTATACTTAAACTGTCAAGGAAGGAGACCATGATTTGGAGAGCTCAAGAGTGCAGGACAAGTGAAGGAATTCATAGCCCCGCAAAAATATGAAGCTAAAGAATGAAATAATCTTACAGGCCTACAAACCTACAAGGAGGAAACCCCGAAGATATCTCACATGAAGGAAGCCCCAAGAAGCAAGTGCCTCACAGGCCTATAGACCTGCAGGGAACATATCCTCCAAGATCTCTCGCATGAAGGAAAACTAGAAAAGCACCTCATAGACCCACAAACCTATGAGGAGGCATCCCCTAAGATCTCTCTCATGAAGGAAGCCAAAAAAGTCCCTTACAGACTTGCAGATCTGCAAGGAAGGTATCCTCCATGAAATATCACATGAAGGAAACTACAAGAAAGCACCCTATAGACCCATAGAACTATACTAGAGTGCCCCCAAGATCTCTCACATGGAGGAAGCTCAAAGGAAGTGCCCCATAGGTTCTCAAACCTGCAGGGAGGTATCCCCCAAGATCTCTTAGATAGAGGAAACCCAGGAAAGCAGACTCTGCAAAGTCAGGAAGCAGCTTCACAGTTGTACCTGCAAAGTGACATGTTTATTTGGAGATAGAACATGTTAGAAAGTGACCACATAGGAAAATATGCAGATAGTCACACATATCATCAACAAGCTAGAAAAATTTCAAAGGGGTCCCTTGGGAACTTGACATGTAGAAGGGGGTCCACTCAAGGGACACATTGTTTGAAAGCACGAAAGAGATTGTGTCTTTCTCAAATCAATTCATCATCAAGGAATCCCTTTTGAAAGGTGTTCACTTCATCAAGGAATTTGAAAGGGAGACTATGCCCCCACATGAGGGGAAGGTCAAAGTTGTTCCCTCCTCAGAGGAAGGTTTTCAAGTTCTTTCTTTACGAACCCATGATGAAGGAAACATATTCCATTAGGGTTTCAAGTTGAGAATGTGATTCTTAAAAGAGTTTGCAAGGATTTTCGAGAAAAGATTCATTTGCAATAAATGCATTTTCTAAAAATCAAAGTGTTTTAGAAGTGGAATTTTTACACATGAAAGGGACAACCCAAGCAAAGAAGAGAGAAAGATAAAGTAAAAATAAAAAGAGAAAAAACAAAAACAAACAAAGGGCATAGGGGTATCCTAATATTTTGGAGTCAGAACTACTCATAAATATATATGCAGTATAATAATAGTATATAAAATGAACTATCATCAACCCCCTACTATATTAGACCATGTGAAGAATGCACAAGAAGATAAAGTAAGAATAAAAAATTTGGTCAACATGGAAAGGATGCCTAAATTCCCCCAATGCTTTGCATTGTCCCTAATTTATCAAAAATCAATCACAAACATGGAAGAATGATGATAAAAATAGAGGAAGGTTTATGACACAAAAACCATACCTGTATCCAAGAACCAACAAGGGTGAAAAGGGTCATCTAGGCACACATAGCACGATCATGGGGGAAAAACATCACAACACACACATACATCTAATCTAAATATCAAGAAGAGGGGCCTCCCCTAACATTGATCAACCAAGAGGTCATCTGCTTCCCACTCTAGATCATCATAGGGGGAAGAAGGATGAGCCTGTAGTGGAGGAATGTTAAGAAGAGGAGCTTTCGACCCTCCTTCAACAAGGGATAAGGAAGAGGGCCCCGTAAGTTCCTCTCCACTGAGCTCTTGTGGAGCTAAGGTCAATGAATTTGCAAAGATCACTAACAAGGCCAAAACTTCATCCACTGAGTTAAACATGCACCTTATAAGAGTGTCATGTTTAACTTCAATGGATGGGGAAGGTTGTGCCTGAGATTCACCACTACACTCACCAAACGATTTGGGAGTGGTGATGAACTCAAGGAAGTGATGAACTCAAGGAAAGATGGGACTAGTTCTATCACTAGAATAGAACAAGTCAACACAAGACCACCTTGTGAAGAAGGTGGGCTCCTCTTATGTTCCCCATTGTAGGAGGAACTACCCTCCACCTTGTGCTTTGTTGGGGGATGTGAACTCCCCATAGATGAGGAAAGAGATGCAAAGGAAGAGGAGGAGGAGAAAACCGTAGTAGACATCACTGAAGTGTTCATCATATCTATGGGTCTTAGGAAAGGTGGGACATCTGAAGTAGATATCAACAAAGGAAACTCCACCAAAGGAGGGATGAACACCTTCACCCACTTGGGGTTAGGTGCATTCGTACTCGTAGTGGAAGCCGAAAGTGATGCAAAATTATACTGAGGGGAAGTAGAGGGAAGGAGATAGGAGGATTTTTGTAGGAGGCCTTGAAGTAGGGGTGGTCATCTCCTCTTCCTTCCTCTATAAGGTATCCTGCTTAGCTAAGAGAGCCTTTCACTGTCACTTGCACTTGCATGCAAGGTGGTTTCTATGACTCTTTGAACTAGAGGATGAAGGTTGCGAAGGAATGAAGGGATCTTGCTTGGCCATGGGAGTTTCCACTACTACCATTTTTGGTAGAGGAACATACTCCTAAATGGGAGCAGGAGGAGTAGGTTGAGGAACATCAGGGGGAGTAGGCTCAAGCGACTCTGCAATGGGCCTCTTCTTGCTTGTTTCTTTGGGAGCAAGAGCGGTAGGGGGCCATGGGTTGAATTCCCTTGAGGAACCTTTCTTTCTACCATACAAATAGTATCGAGGTTCAAGATACTCATTAGGGAGATCCGATATCCTGATCTTGGGAATATTCCAAGGAGGGATCATCAGACTCAATGGGTAAAAATCAGGTTTGTTCATCCAATACTCTTCCCAAGAAGGGGGATTAGATGAATTAGCCTGAGGAGATGCGAGCTTCTACTTTCCTTTTCGGGAAGAGGAGGTAGCTAGTTGTTGCACTATAGGAAGAGCCAATTTTGGCTATCCCTTGTCTCTGGTCTTATACTTCACATAGCTCTTGTAAAGTAGGTTCATTCTATGAGGAAGTGGGCCAACTAGAGCAGGCCAAAAATGGTCTAATGAATATCATGGGGGAACTTTAAACATTTGTGGATGATAGAGGTGATTCCGTTCATGGAAGCTATCCAAGGTATTCCTAGCTTCATCGTAAATAGATTCGAATATGGAATGACATAGAAGACTCTGTCAACAGCCCTAGGTCCAACTAGGATGGACAAAGTTATCAAGCCATATGGTTTTATACAAAGATCATCATGTGTGTGGATGGTTGACTTTCTTTCTTCATATTATTTTTTATGTAATGAATTAAGCCACAACGTCTCCTTGGTAATAACATTCACTCTACTTGTGAGGTATACTAAGACTTCTATCACAATGTTTCCATTGAGGTGAGTAGGAATGTAAAGGGGAGAGGGCTTGTTATTCAAGGGTAGGTCTTGTGAAGTGAATGTCACATCCATGGAAATGGATGCAAGTTGTGCATTATAAGTAATTGTGACCATGTTAACATAGGCCTTGGGTTGAGTGACAAAATTAGTGGGATCGATAATCATGTTAGCAGAATGTGACGGAAATGAGTTCATGTAAATCTGCAACTCACTATTAGCTTTCACTACTGATTTATTTGTGTTTTGTTTGCTTCCAACGAGATGAATAGTACCATCCTCAATGGCGTCATGTATCTCATGACATAGCCACATACAATGTTTAGTATCATGTTTGTTAACCTGATGGTATTAATAATAGGCGCTAGCATCATACCAATTAGGGTAAGGTTTCTTAAGAGGTTTAGGGTTTGGAAAAGTTATAATCTTACCCCTCACCAAATTTTGCAAGATGGAAGAATAAGATTTTGATAACTTAGTGAACTTTCGATTATGTTTGAGGCCATTGTCATCTACAACGGCTACTACATTCACAATGATTTTTCCTTTCCCAAAAATTGATATGATGGAATTTCCTTAAGAATGGGAGTGCAAGGAGGATCCCCCAAACTGAGCAACTGTCTATTGATACTATCGTAGGGCTACACACAGATTCATGAAAGAAGGATACTTCATAAGGGAAAACTTCTCTTTCCAAGGCCTTTGTAAGTTCCCTATGAATACCTTTTGTATGTCGAAATCAGCCAGTTGATATGAGATTTGTGAGAAGAGCACTTGATATCATGCTATAAAATTAGTGATTTTTTCATTATCACCTTGTTTACATCGGATGAGATCCAAGAAGGTCATCTTTTGCTTGATGTTAGCTTGAAACTATCGAAGGAACTAATTTATAAGTTGGTCAAATGAGAAAATAGAATTATTAGGCAAGGAATAGTACCATTCAAGTGATGTGTCCTTGAGAGATTGAGGGAACAATTTTTCCATCAATGCATCATGATGGAAGAAATTTGTGCACAAGGCATTAAAGGAAGACACATGCATTTGTGGGTCCCCTTTGTTTCCATACTTTTCAAATTTAGGAATCTCCATTCCTTGAGGGAAGGGAGTGTTTAGAATTGCCACTAACAATGGGCTATTCCTGC
Organism: Sequoia sempervirens; assembly: GCA_007258455.2. Lineage (NCBI taxonomy): Eukaryota > Viridiplantae > Streptophyta > Pinopsida > Cupressales > Cupressaceae > Sequoia > Sequoia sempervirens. The sequence continues at coordinate 12,923,214 of VDFB02353493.1, read as the reverse complement.
TGAAGGGTTGGAAGATGGGCTGGGCAAAGGCTTGGGAGAGACTCGCCAACTGGCTCTACATCTTACCCATATTCTAAAGGAGAGTGTTTAAAATAGGGTCATTAGAAGACATAGGGCTTCCAGAACCACCACCGGAGCAACACCAAAACCACTAGTGTGACCATTGCCATAACCACTACCAGAGTCATTGCCACTAGTAGGGCCTCTGCCGAAGCCACCTTCACTTCCAAAACCATCAACATGACCTCCACTTGAGCCACTTCCACCAACACCACCTCTACTGCTAAGTCCATACTACCAAATCCTCCACCACTCATCCCACCAAAACCTCCACTACTAGAGGTGATAGGAGGGGTAAAGCTAAAGCCCAAGGAGACCTTGTTCACTATGATAGTTTCGGGTCCTTCAAAGGTAGAGGGAATGCTGATCGAGGGTATGACATTAGTCATGTAAACTAAGGTAGGAGGCATCGACATCCCTAGCCGTCTCTCATGATCTTCAAAAATGGCTCCTTGTATAATGTAAGGACAATTTGAAAGAGCACATGCTTCTGTTAAACTAGTAAGACTAGCCAGGAATTGTACACCTATTAATTCTTTTCCAACCATAAACTTTAATTCACCAATGACCCAAGCTGCCCTGGCCATCTTCGAGTTTCTTTCCAAATAATATTCTAGGTCACACAACCATTTGCTAAGGGTGGAGACATATTTTGAAGGACTTTTAACAAGCTCATGCTCATCTATCGACAAAGGTGTGGGAGACATAGGAGGAGTGGGGACGGTGTTAGTTTCATCAGAGAATCCTATCTTGCCCCTCGACAACTGCTCCTATGTAGCCAAACCAATGGAGGGACTAGAGAAAAGGCTTGTAGAGAAACCAGTAGTGACCTTCATTCTTTCCATCAGAAGGTGTCATATACTTCTCCTGACAATATACTCAGAGGTTGTGGACTGGGTTGTGATGCTCATAAACCTTCACAACACTCAGGGGCACAATGATTGTGGAGTACAAGGGAAAATCCCTAACACCAATAGATGAACAAACATTGGCCCACGTCGGGTTCACCAAAATGTAAGTTAGGGGGACCGACCACGTTCAAGGCCCTAGGTCATAGAGAGGCAAGAGTGGAAGGATTCCCTAACTTACCTCAGCTAATAGGGGTGATATGAAATGCAAGACAAGAATGATAAGGACTATGAGGCCCTTCGATCACTCTGCAGACCTGAAACTCGAAATGGGGCTAAGCAAGCCAGTTTTTGGGTTCAAAACTATGCCTTAGGAAGCTCTCTGCCTAAGGATGAAAGCACAGTCCTGGGATGACAATGTGATGTGCTGGTGTCTCTCAAGTGTGATGCCATCCATACGACTAGATGACTAAAGAGACAAGTTTAAACACTAGAAAATAGACTAATGGCCTAGCTAACTACTTCCAAAGGGCCAAAACAATGTTGTGAAGTAGACAAGATATGCTCAAATATGATAAAGTAAATAGACAAGGGTTAGGGTGGCAAGAATAATCTCACAAAGGAATTCCTTTGCCAACTAGCTCCAAGTGATACGTCCACCTACACACAAGAAAGAGGGAAATTTGGTTGGGGTTGTATAGGGGTCTACCTCAGTCAAAGCCTCGTTTTGGTGTTTTCACCTCCACGGACAACCAAGTTTGCAAAGATAGAGAAAGAGTATGGTAAAGAAAGGAATGAAGCAAGGAACACTAAAACACTAGAAAATAGTAAATGTTCTTACTCAACCAAATAGTAGAGGAGAGTAGAAAGCTTACCACCTCCACCAAGAGCACTCAAGGCTAATGGAGGAGAAAATGAGAGGAGTCAAGCCCCTGTTGCAATGGTGTTGTTACACACTTTTTCTACTGAGTTGATGGAGTGATGTAGTTGCTGCTATGGAGTACAAGAGTGTTGCTAAAACTACTTGAGAATGCAATAAGTAAGTGCAAGAGAGTGTGAAGAAGATCAGTTGAATGCTTAGAATATTGCTAAGAGCATGAAATGATAGAGTGAATGGTGAATTTGAAGAAAAGAATGAAGAAAATGTCCATATTCGAGTTGTTCGACTGAAGAGGGTGTTACAAGTCGACCCACAATGGGAAGTGTAATGCCTCTACAGGTTCCATCCGCATGAATCTACCAGGGATGTAAGTGCGCCGTGTGGATGTCTGTATGCCACACAGGCATCCGCGATAGTTATTCCTCTACTGACACTCAAAACAGGCACCAAGTGGAATGAAGGAAATGGGATTGTATGGATTTTAGCCTCCGAGTTTGGTTTTCTAAAGTGAGGAAGGGTAAAAGGGAAATTTTCCAAAGGGGTGCAAATTCACTCCTATACAAAAGCGAAATGGGATGGGTGGTTTTGGATTTTTTGGAATATTTCAATGTTTTTGGTATTTTGAAATGTTTTGAGGTTGTTTTTGGTCTTTTTGAAAGCTTATGTGAATGTTTATGTTTTTAATTTTATGAGGATGTATAGGGTATTTTGTGATATTTGAGGCTTTTTGGGTCTTTTGATTTTTCTATTATTTTTGGTTTTTTTTCAAATTTTCAAATGTTTTTGTGTTTTCTAAAATATTTGAATTTTTAGGGATTTTAAAGGGTTTTACAAATGTTTAGGGGTTTTCTAAGAATTATCTGGATGTTTTTGGTATTTTCAAGAGATTTTGAGTTTCGACCAAGAACCTAACCTAAAGACCTATCCTAGGGGTCTCGAGGGCTGATCAAAGATAATCCTTACCTACATTATACACGTAGAGACGACGTAGTTTGACTGACTCAACCCATTTACAAGATGAAGATATGAACAGATGAAAGATGCCAGTTTATTATGACCGACTCCTAAAGGACTAACCTAGGGTGTCTCAGGGGAACATCAATGATGGCCTTGCCTACATTCAAGCTCAGAGACCCACAGTTCAACAAAAGGAAATTTTTTTTTTAATTTTTGATGTTTTGACATTTTTAGGGATTTTTATGTTTTCTAGATGTTTAGGATTTTAGCTATACAAGATTTTTCCAATGTTTTTGGATTTTTTGGATAAGATTTTATGAATATTTTTGGTGTTTTTTGATAAAAGATGACCTCAAGATATACAAGAACATGATTTTGATCCATAATGAAATGCCCCCTATTGGATGTTGTGGTTGTGTTGTTGATATATGGTTTTCATTGATGTCAACACTATTAGCATTAATGTATTGAAGGTTGTATATGTCGAGGGTATTGACAAAATTGTTAAAGAAAGAGTTGCAGGTTGCCAGTGGAATAGTGAAGGTCATGAAGTTGTCTTGTGATCAATCATTGTGGAATAAAGGGTTTATTTTTTAGAGTATCTAGTTTATTCACTGAAATCTTTAGAGGTCCGCATGAAGTTTTGATCATGTTATGAACAGTTGTGTTTTGATATTTTTTATGTGGTTTCAATTAGTATTCCTAAGTGAAGCTGATGTGATTCTAGTAATTTCAGTTGTTACAGATGTTTCTCTATTGGTTCTTGTTGCTTGTGGATGCTTCTAGATCATTCTCTGTCTTTGTGGCATGTCCATGTTGATCAATGTATTTGTGGTCAAAGATTTTTCTCATATGTGTTCTACTTTTCATGTTCTTGGAGGACATGGTGGTTGTAAGGTGTTGTGGATCCTTGGCTCAGATTAAAATTTGAATGTTTGGCATGCTCAAGGATGTTTTTTCGGGCCACAACATAATATTGGCCAATAGTGTTTGACTCACATTTAAAATTTAATTGTAAATTAGGGCTGACATTGCATATATGTTTTATATTTTCATATTTCTTTTGGCCAACAAAGTTGTTGATGAAATTCATGTTGTGGATATATAAGAGTGATTGGTTGAGAAAAGTGTAGTGTCTGCATAAGTATGTGAGAGCAAAGGAAGAGAAAATGTGCGAATAATGATCTAATCATTCGATTGTAGAGTGGAGTCTGAAGAAGTTTGAGAGAAGCGTGAAGGAGTATTTATGTGCTTAACTAGAACTATAATCAGGCTTTTGGAGAAGCTATTTTCTTAGTTCATACCCTATGGATCTAATATGTATTTCTCTTCTTTGGGTAGTGAGCCCTCCTATATTTGAGTAGTGAGGTCTAGGAAGTGTGCTTGAATGCATGTGCATTCCCATTATTCTTCTCTATACTTTTAACAGGGTATAATATTGTGGACTAACATCCACCATGGTTTTTCCCCTAACAGGGTTTCCACGTAAAAATCTAGGTGTTCTTTATGTTTCTGATGTGTTGATTGTTTATGGTTTATTCTTCTTGCATCAGATATGAGATTGCGTTAAGTTAAGTTTGAAAAGTTTAAATAATCTGTGATAATTGATTCACCCCCCCTCTCAGCTGTCTATCCTTGTTTTTACAACAATTGGTATTAGAGCTAGGTTCCTTTGAAGAAGTTTAAAAGCTTGAGGTGATATGAGATGGCATCATACAAGGACAGTCCTAGATTTGATGGAACAAATTACTCTCTATGGAAAGCCAGAATTGAGTGTCATTTGAGGTGCATTGGTAAACCCTTCTGGAAAATCACAAATAATATATATACTATTCCTCAGAATGGTCCTTCCACTCCTGATGAGATTAAAGAAGTTGCAACTAATATCAGGGCTATTCAATCTTTGTTGAGTGCTCTGACGGATTCAAAAATGACAAATGTGATAGGTCTGAAGACAACTCATGAGATTTGGATGAAACTAGAGACTTTGTATGAAGGAGATGTACATGTGAAGGTTGCTAAGCTACAAATTTTGAAAGGAAAGTATTAAAATTTGAAGATGGGTGAAGATGAAAATATTTCTTCTTTTATGCAAAGAGTAAATGAAATTGTGATGGGTATTAGATGTGTTGGTGGTATTCTGGATGAACAAGAAATTGTAGCTAAAGTGCTCAGATCATTTCCTCCCTCTTACAAGTCAAAGGATCATGCTATTGATAAGTTTATATCAGTAACAAATGTGACAAGGGATATACTGATTGGTAAACTTTTTGCCTTTGAGTTAAGTGAATTTGGTGATTCTTCCCCTAAGACTGAATCTGCGTTTAAGGCTTCTTTATTCGAAAGAAACATGCAAAGATATGATCTGGGAGAAAGTTCTAGAAAAAAATTCAAGTATGAGGAAGAGATGAAACAACTTGAAGAAGAAGAAAGTGAGGTTGAAGAGCTGGAAGCATTGATTGTGAAGAAAGAAGGCAGAGGACAAGGTAAGTATAAAGGAAAGTTTCCTATTAAAATTTTCTCTTGCAATAAAGTAGGTCATTTTGCTTCAAGGTGTCCTGAAAGAGTTCCTAGGTCTAAGCCTTACAAACCTAGATTTCAAAATAATTGCTATTTTGTTGAAGGTGTGACAGATGAAGAATTTGATAAAGAAAATGGAAATGAAGATGAATGGGTTTTCATCGCTATCAAGGAAAATGGTTCGGTGGCTACTGAATCTGCTAAAGTTGAGAAAGCTCTTGCAACCCAAATTGAAGAAAAGAATGAGTTGGTTATTGATAGAAGATGCTCACATCATATGAATAGTAAAAAAAGAAAATTTGTAAGTCTATAGAAACATGATGGTGGGGTTGTAATATTCAAAGATAACAGTGTTGGTGTGATCCGTGGCAGAGGATCTATTTGTCTTGGTGGAAAACAAAACATTGATGATGTCCTTTATGTTGAAGGCTTAAAGCATAACCTATTGAGTGTTGGACAGATGGTGGACAAGGGTTATGATCTTTAGTTCAAAGATGGAAGATGCAAGATACTTGGAAGTTCTGGAAATATGATTGCTTCAGGTACAAAGACAAGAGGTAATATTTTTCACCTGAGTGCTCGTAATGTAAGTTGTTTAATTGCTTAAGTAGATGAAAGCTGGTTATGGCATAGGAGGCTATGTCATATGAATTTTTATAACATTTTCATGGTAAGCTCCATTCAAGCAGTAAGAGATATACCTAAGCTAGTGAAACCTGCTAATACAATATGCAAGGAATGTCAGATGGGTAAATAGACTAGAGTTTCTTTTTGGAGTAAAAAATGTCTTTCTAATGGAATACTAGAGCTGGTGCATACTGATCTATGTGGTCCCTCTAGAATCAGTTGCCTACAAGGAAAAAGGTATTTTATGCTATTATTGATGATTACTCTAGGATGATATGGGTTTCTTTCTAAAGAGAAAATTGTGAAGGATTAGATAAGTTCAAAATTTTAAAATCTATGGCAGAGAATGAAACAGGTTTGAAGATAAAGTGCCTAAGGTTAGATAAAGGTGGTGAGTTCACCTCCAGGGAGTTGAATTCTTTTTGTGAAGAGTATGGAATAAAAAGATAGTTATCTGCTCCTCAAACCCCTCAATAGAATGGAGTTGTAGAGAGAAAGAATAAAACAATTTTGGATGCTGCTAGAACAATGGTGATTGAAGGAAATGTGCCTCACATCTATTGGAGAGAAGTTGTAAACACTGTTGTGTACACTTTAAATCGGGTAAATGTTAATGGTATTTTTGGTAAGACTCATTTTGAGCTATGGTTTTGTTATAAGCCTACTATTAAATATTTCAATACTTTTGGGAGAAAGTGCTACATTAAGAGAGATGAGGACATAGGAAATTTTGATGCAAGGAGCGATGAAGGAATATTTCTAGGTTACTCTACCAAGAGCAAGGCTTACCGGTGCTATAACAAAAGATTGAGAAAAATGGTTAAAAGTATAAATGTCAGAGTTGATATGGACTCTACTAGATCATCTAGATACTGTGGATATGATTAAGATGATCAGCAAGATAGTTCAGACAAAGGGAAAATTTCTCAAACACAGTATCAAGTTCAAGTTGTTCTGGTAAATCAAGAAAGTCAAGAAGGAGAGACAAGTGTAAGTGTAGAAGAAAGAATAGAAGAACCAAAAGTGTGAGTGAATCCTAAAACTCTGAGGTATGTGAGATTGAATCATTCAGAGAATCAAATTATAGGAGACAAGAATAAAGGTGTGCAAACTAGAAGAAGGATTGCAGAATAGTATTGCCTGATTTTCAAATCTGAGCCTAAAAATGTCAATGAAGCTTGCAATGATGAATACTAGATGGAAGCTATGAAGGAAGAATTGATGCAGATTGAAAAGAATGATACATGGATTCTTGTTCCTTAACCTAAAGATAAAAATGTGATTGGTACTAAATGGGTCTTTTAGAATAAGCTAAATGAACAAGGTGAAGTGGTCTGGAATAAAGCAAGACTGGTATGTAAAGGGTATTCACAAATGGAAGGTACTAGTTTTGAAGAAACCTTTTCCCTTGTTGCTAGAATTGAAGCTATAAGATTATTTCTTGCTTATGCTACATATAAGAACTATAAAGTCTATCAAATGGATGTAAAGTCATCTTTTTTGAATGGTGAGTTAGAAGAAGTATATGTTGGAAAGTTAGATGGATTTCAATTGACTGACAAGGAATACATGGTTTTCTAATTGAAGAAAGCTCTATATGGGCTCAAGCAAGCTCCTAGATCCTAGTATGCTAGACTGGATAAATACTTACTGAATATTGGATTCAATATAGGTACCACTAACAACAACTTGTATTTTAAGTTAGATCATGATAAAGAATTGATTATTGAAGTCTTTGTTGATGACATTATTTTTGGAGGAGATGATTTATGCATGAAGTTTGCTGATGAAATAAAAATTGAATTTGAAATGAGTATGATTGGAGAGATGAAATTCTTTCTGGGATTGCAAGTCACTCAGTTAGGCAAAGGGATTTTCATATCTAAGTCCAAATATGTGAGAGTTACTGAAGAAGTTTGGCATGGAAGATTCAAATCCTGTTGGTACACCCATGGTAACCAGATGCAAGTTAACATAGAATGATGATTCTCCTAAGGGAAATAAAACAAGATACTAGTCAATGATTGGAAGATTTCTCTACTTAACTCATACTAGAATAGACATCATGAATGTTGTATGTATGGTTGCTAGATTTCAGGCTGATCCAAAAGAATCTCATGTGATTGTTGTAAAGAGAATATTTAGATATCTAAAAGGAACAGTTGATTTTGGGCTTTGGTATCCTAAAGATGATGATCTTACATTGAGTGCATATACTGATGCAGATTGGGAAGGTGATGTATATGATAGGAAAAGTACTAGTGGTGGTGCTTTCTTCTTAGGGGAGAAGCTAGTGTCTTGGTTGAGCAAGAAGTAGAATTCCTTTTCCCTATCTACTATTGAGGCAGAGTATATTGCTGCTACAAGTAATTGTATTCAAGTGATGTGGATGAAACAAATGTTGAAAGATATCAAAGTAGTATATGATGAAATATTGTAGTATGTGCCTACCAAAGAAAAGGTTGCAGACATTTTCACCAAGCCATTGCCAAAGGATACTTTTGAGTATCTCAGAGGGATGTTAAGGGTGATTACCCCTCTTGATATGAACTATAGATGCATTTACTTGCATCAATTTGTATGCTTCAAATCTATATTATGATCTGGATTGATGTTTCCATGGTTGCTACTTAGGGGGAGTAGTCAGATGTGAAGATATGTGGTTCAAAGCTTGTATGTGGGAAGATAATGTTTATCTTTACCATTGATGTAAAAGGGGGAGAAGAGTCATGTGAAAAAGTGTGAATTATCTGGGGAGAAGAGCCTTGTGGGGTGAAGTTCATGTAGAAGAAGTTGAGGAAGAAGAGTTGGAATCTAAGGGGAAGTAAGTGTTGATTGAGAGTTGCATTGATGGTGTTTTTCACATCATGTGTTTCCATCAATGCCAAAGGGGGAGATTTTTGAATTTTGTGGTTGTGTTGTTGATATGTGGTTGTCATTGATGTCAACACTATTAGCATTGATGTATTGAAGGTTGTATATGTTGGAGATATTGAGAAAATTGTTAAAGAAAGAGTTACAGGTTGCCAGTGGAATAGTGAAGGTCATGAAGGTGTCTTGCTTAGTACGTTGATGATCAATTGTTGTGGAATAAAGGGTTTATTTATTAGAGTATCTAGTTTATCCACCAGATGTTTCAGAGGTCTATGTGAATTTTTGATCTTGTTATGAACAATTGTGTTCTGACAGTCTTTTTGTGGTTTCAGTTAGTATTCCTGAGTGAAGTTGAAGTGATTCTAGTAATTTTAGTTGTTGTGGATATTTCTCTATTGGTTCTTGTTGCTTGTGGATGCTTCTAGATCATTATGTATCATTGTGGCATGTCCGCATTGATCAGTGTGTTTGTGGTCAAATATTTTTCTCGTGTGTTCCATTTTTCATGTTCTTGGCCAGCATAGTGGTTGTAACGTGGTGTGGATCCTTAGAGATTAAAATTTGAATGTTTGGCATGCTCGATGATGTTGTTTTGGGCCACAACATAATATTCGCTGATGGTGTTTGATTTTCATTAAAAATTAATTGTAAATTAGGGCTGACATTGCATATATGTTTTATATTCTCATATTTCTTTTGGCTGATGAAGTTGTTGATGAAATTCATGTTGCAGATATATAAGAGCGATTGTTTGAGAAAAGTGTAGTGTGTGCATAAGTGTGTGAGAGTAGAGGAAGAGAAAATGTGTGAATAATGATCTAATCATTCAATTGCAGAGCACAATGTGAAGAAGTTTGAGTGAAGTGTGAAGGAGTATTTATGTGCTTAACTAGAACTATAATCAGGCTTTTGGAGAAGCTATTTTCTCATTTCATACCCTACAGATCTAATCCATATTTCTTTTCTTTAGGCAGTGATCCCTCTTGTATTTAGGCAGTGAGCTCTAGGTAGTGTGCCTGAATGAATGTGCATTCCCATTAACCTTCTTATACTTTTAACAGGGTATAATATTGTGGACTAACATCCACCATGGTTTTTCCCCTAATAGGGTTTCCACATAAAAATCTTAGTGTTCTCTGTGTTTCTGATGTGTTGATTGTTTATGGTTTATTGTTCCTGCATCAGATATGAGATTAAGTTAATTTTGAAAATTTTAAATAATCTATGACAACTAATTCATCCCCCCTCTCAGTTGTTTGTCCTTGTTTTTCCAACACCCCCAACATGGCATGTTAGACTACTTTGATAAAGGTAGGACAGCCTGACCTTTGGAATATGCCAAATAGTACTAAAAGGTTTATGATACCTCACAATGTCAAGCCATGATAAGGACACAAATGATGGATAAATTGTGGTGTAAATAATGATAGGAAAAAAGATCCAAAGAATAGACGGAGGTGCTTTATCTACGCAAGGTTCCTGTTTGCCAGGTTTTCACCAAAGTACTTTCCCAAAGCGCCACCAAAGTGGATTTCACTAGAGGATGATTTTTTTCTTTACTTTTTTCAATCCTTTTTCTATTTTTTTTGGATTTTGATAAATTTTTATGATCTTTTTTTATTTTCTAATTTATACCCTTGAAGACTAGGCATAAAACCTTTTGAGATGCAATCTATTAGTTGGCTCCTGAAAGGGTTCACCTTCAAGTGTTTACAATTGATATTCTCCTGATTCATAACTTGTTGTGATGACAAAGGGACCCAACTAGTTAGGCTCAAAATTTCCATTGTTGTATTGATCTAGAAGGTTCTTATGATTTTGATTTAATACTAGATCTCCTACCTGGAATGACTGACATTTGATTCTCTTGTTGTAGCCTTGTTTTAGTCAGTTTTGATATACTTGCAAGTGATTAAGGGCGTAAAGACAACCTTCATCTAGAAATTCTAGCTCATTTAGCCTAGATACTCTATATTCTTCCTCAGTTTTTAGGTTCTACAATGATACTTAGAATGATGGGATCTTAACCTCAATAGGCAAGATGGCTTCTAATCCATAGAGTAGGGAAAAAGGGGTTGCACATGTAGGTGTGTGGATACTAGTTCGATAAGTCTAGTGTGCGGGGTTTAGTTGTAGATGCCAGTCACAAACAACTTCATTCATTGTTTTCTTTAGTATTTTTAGGATAGTTTTGTTGGTAGCTTCTGCTTGACTGTTACCTTATGGATAGTACGAGGTAGAGAATCAGTGTTGAATATTGAACTTTTGGCACAACTCTTTGACATCCTAATTTTTAAAAGGGGTTCCATTATTTGAGATGAGGGTTTGTGGAACACCATAATGACATATTAGGTAGTTCAAGATAAATTTGGTTATCTGCTTCCTCATTATATAGGTCATAGGAATGGCTTCCATCCACTTAGTAAAGTACTCAATGGAGGTTATGATAAAATTATGGTTGTTGGATGAGGTTGGAGTGATTTTTCCTATGAGGTCAAGTCCCCACTATGAAAAATGCCATGGTGTGCTCATTGGATGTAATTCTTTAGTTGGAGCATGGATAAAATCTCCATGTAGTTGACACTAGATACACTTTTGCACATACTAATAAGCTTATTTCTCCATGGATGTTCTATAGTATCCCATCCTCAATAGTTTCTTAGCTAATGTCATACCGCTAGAATGGGACCCATGGGTATATGTAGGATCATGATGGGCCAAAAAGTGGCAATATGATGGGTATGTGGCTGACGAATTTTTTCTTACCCAAAATTGATGAAAAAAAAAAAGGGTTTCTAAAAGAGATTCTCAATTTTCCACCAATATAAATTATACTTTACTTTGAATTTAATAAGTAATTATTATTCATTTTCTATTTAAATTATGACTAAAGTCCTAATTGATAGGCTGATTGAGAAATCTATAGCTTTCAAATGGTATCACATTTTTGAATCAAAACATGCATCACATTCTATGCTTCACATACTATAGGATTAAAAAAAAAAAATTTAATTTCATGAAGTTTTGACCAAGTTAAAGTGGTCAAACATACTAGTTTTATATTTTTTGAAAGTTGTAATAAAAAATCATAATTAATTATTTACTTGGAAAAAATTACAAAAAAATATGCATCACATCTGGAAATGATTCCTCTACTTATATCTAAAATCTTATAAAAAAATTCTCATGTTATTGTGGTTAGGGTGGTCAGACAAACACCTACTTCTTATTTTTTCCTAAAATTTAAGTACTACTACATTGAAATTTTAAATTTTCACCAAATAGATTTTTTTTTTTAAACAAACCTAGTAGTTTAGAAACTACATTCAATTTTATACAAATTCTATTCTTACATATTTTTGAAATAATATAGATAACTTATTCAATTTTTTACGTCAAGTTGCCTAACTCTAATTTTTCTAAATTTTTTGCCACTTAAGGGCCTATTTTTTGTATGATGATCCTGCACATACCCCCACATATTCCATCATGTACTTTTGTTAAAGTGGTTAAGGATTCCTATTGGTTAAGAAATTGTATTAATGTGCCTTCGATGCTTCAATGGTAAAGGGTATTACCTAGGATCAAAAATTGGGATGCCTTTTTAACAAAGGTCTTTTTAAGGTTCGGGGTGATATCAAATGGAAGGGTTTCTCTATTTGGGTAAGTAAATATGTCATGGAACCACAGGGATCTAGAAGAAACAATGACACACATGAATTCAAACTCAAGGATTTCAAAAGTTGGTATGAGAAGTTGTTCCACCAAGAATTCACATTGGAGGATGTTGTTCGACATGTCTAGTAGTGATCCGATTGTTGCCATGGCATCTACTACTCTATTGTTCATGCAAGGAATCTGATCAAAAGTTATGTCTATAAAAATATCCTTGAGATTCTCCACCATCTTCTTGTAAGAAGTTAGCTTTTTATCTTTGGTTTGATAGTCATCATTCACTTGTTTGATAACCAGCTGTGAGTCCCCATAAACTTTCATCTCTTGAATCTACCACTGAACTACTATCCTTAAACTTGTGATTAGGGCTTTGTACTGAACATTGTTGGTATAGGGGAATGATAGCCTATAGGAATTTGGGATGCAATCACCTTGGGGGGTGATGAAAAGAATTCCTGCTCCTGATCCATGTTGGGTGAAAAATCCATCAAAGTACATCTTCCATTGAGTTGTGAGATTGATGAAGAATACTAATTCATCAGGGAACTCAGATATCAAGGGGTTCTCAACATAGATGGGTGCTTCTCCTAATTGATCTATGATCACTTTTCCTTTGATTTCCTTATGCTCCACATAATCTATAGCAAATTCTATTAGGATCATCACCCATTTAGCCATTCATCCTGTGAGGTTTCCTTTGGATAACAAATATTTTAATGGATTGATCTTTGCAATAAGTTTGATTTGATGTGACAACATATAGTGTCCAAATTTTTGTAAAGAAAAAACTACTACTAGGAATGCCTTCTCAAAGGGTAAATAGTTCATCTCATATCCTACTAAGGTTCGGCTAATGTAGTAGATAGCCCTTTGTTTCCATTTTTATCATTTTGTGCTAAAAGAGCTCCTAGTGTTGTTGGTGTTGCTAAGATATACATGATCAGTGGTTTGTTTGGTATAGGTGCCATGAGTACTAGAGGTGTAAGTAGATAATATTTGATCTATTAGAAAGCTTTATCACACTTCTCATCCCACTTGTAAGTTATCCCTTTATGGAGAAGATACGTAAAGGGGTGTATTTTATTTGATAATTGTGCTATAAACCTCTTGATAGACTATAGTCTACCCTGTAATCTTCTTATCTACTTTAATGTATATGGTGGTTCCATATCTAGGATGAATTTTACCTTTAATGGATCAATTTATATCCCTCTCTATGAGATGATGAAGCCAAGGAGTTTCCCTAATGTGACCCAAAAGACACACTTTTTCAGATTTAGGCTTACTTTGTATTCTTCAAGCCTGTCAAAGATAGGTCCTAAGACTTGTATGTGCTCACTTCTCTTCTTTAATTTTTCCAAAATATCATCCACATAATCTTCAACTATTTTGTGAATCATGTCATAAAATATGAGGGTCATTTCTCTTTGATAGGTTGCACCTACATTCTTTAACCCAAATGGCATCACATTCTAGCAATAGGTTCCCCATGGAAAAGTGAAAGTAGTTTTATGTTGATCTTCCTTGGTGACTATGATTTGATTGTATCTTGAAAAACCATCCATGAGTGATAGAATTTCATGCCCAACTATTAAGTCCACAATGAGATTGATGTTGGGAAGAGGAAAATCATCCTTTAGTCATGCCTTCTTTAGATCTCTAAAATCAGTACATATTGTTGGAAATATGCCTTAATCAATACAGGCTGAAACCTCTTTAGAAGCCAAGTCAGTGTGATATTCTAAATGTCTGGCCAACAAGTAGTTTGGAACACCATGTTTTGTTCAGGTCACACTGACCTTGGAGGAGTCTCACCAAATGGTTGCACTTTGGAATCATATCGCTGTGACATATTGTGTTCAACATGACCTCTTACCGCTCATGAAGATCTTTGGTCGATAGGCCATTCTATCGCTATGATGTCCCAATGAAGAGTTAAAGTCTCGTTGACAACATTTGGTTTAAAGTCATCGGGGAAAATCTCATCGGATGAAATACTATCGGTAAGAAGTCTTACTGATGTGTGAGAGTCACACCGACCACTTTATTTCAGGATAACACAAAGAGTCTCAGAGAGAAGTCTTAGTGAGAATGGAATGTCTTGCCGATGATGTTGATGTCTTCAATATAGCTCTTGGAGAATGGTGGACATCGATGTAGCTTATAAGTGTTCAATAAGATCTCTTAGCGAAGGTGATATATCTTGCCGAATATGCTTTGGTGCTCGGTATGACTTAAGTTTTTAGAGTAACATTTGTGATCTCGGAGAAACATCTTGGTGATATTAATAAGTCTTGCCAACTGGTGATTGAAGCTCAGTATAACATGTGACTTCAGTATAGCCCTGGGTGACTCAACATGAGGTCCTGGTGAGAATTCTATGTCCTACCGACAAAATTTTTCTTCGGAGTGACTTGTGACATCGATATGAAGTCTCACCTAAGCATGATACTCTTTCTGAATGGTAAACTTATATCTATGAGACTTTTGGACCTCGCTATGATCTCCTGGCGAAAGCGATAGGTATCACTGACTGTTTGGTGATTCAGTGTAACACATGAAAGCTAGGTGGAACTCTTGGCGATATCGATATGAAGTTTATATGGCATCAGCAAGACACTATTAGTGTCTCACCAAGATGCCAACACAGAGTGAACTCTTTTGACCATTTTGACTGTCCTATGTGGAATCTCGTGGACCAATAGGAGAAGCCGAATTTGAATAGTTGGAAGTTTTTTCGTTGTGAACGGTTCTATGAGGAAGCTCGACGGACATGGAACAACATGGATATACTCTGTGATTGCAAATTGTGATTGTTTGGTTGATTCAACAGATTGTTGTATGATCAGTAAATGATTTCTATTCTAAAAAGACTGTAATGTAAAGGTTCATGTACAAGATTGTTCATGGTGAATGCTGCTGTAAATAGACACCAGAAAGATAAGTCTGACATTTGTATGTAATCTCCATTACTATAATACAAAGTGATTTCTCTTGGTGTGGTGGGTTTTTCTCCCATAAGGGTTTTCCCACATATATTTGGTGTTCATGTGTGATTCTCAAATACTCTGTTTCTGATTTTAACTTCATAGTGCATCTTACTTGAACTATAATTTAAAAATTAAAAATATATCTACATTCTTCTCTGAGGTTTTGGCGTTAGGAGAGTTGTTTCCGCATCTAGCTTTCCTTACAAGTGGTATCAAAGCCTGGACAATTGTGTTATCCTTGTGGGTATGTTGTATTTTTTGTGTCAATTCTCTTCAGTGGGAGTCTTGTAAAGTTTTTTATTTTTGATTACATGTTAAGATGGCTAGCATGTCTGGAAAGTTTGAAATAGATAAATTCAATGGCAGTAACTTTGAGTTGTGGAAACTCAAGATGTAGGATCTTCTAGTTGATCATGATCTATGGCTTATAGTGTCTGGAACTAAACCTACAGGCATGAAGCAAGAAGATTGGGACCTTGCAGATAGGAAGTCTAAGGGGCTGATAAGACTCTATTTGGCAAACTCAGTTCTTCTAAATGTGCATGAGGAGAAGACCGCATCTTCTTTGTGGAAGAGATTGGCGTCTATTTATCAGGGAAGTCCTTGGTGAATAAGTTGTTCCTAAGGAAGAAGCTGTATTCTTTGAGAATGCAAGAAGGAGGGTCTGTAGCTAATCATCTGAATGCATTTAATATGATGATTGCTCAATTGACATCTATTGGTGTAAAAATTGATGAAGAGGATCGTTGTATGCTTCTACTGTGTTCTTTTCTAGACTCTTGGGATCATCTGGTGATGGCTATTGGTATTACAACATCGAATTTTAAGATGGAAGATGTTGTTGGTTCTTTGCTATCAGAAGAAATGAGAAGGAAATATTTTGAGATGGCGAAGGAAGCTCTTGTTATCAGAGGAAGACTAAAAGAGAAAGGTAAGAAGAAGGACAAGAAATCAAAATCAAAATTAGAGGGGAGATAAAAGTCTCCTGGCAAGAAGTCCAAGGTGAAATGTTGGAACTGTGGGCAACCTGGTCATGTCCGAAAGGATTGCAAAGAGGAGAAAAAGAAGAAGAAGAAGTACTCTTCTGACAATGATTCTTCTTAGGTTGATTTAGATTCCTTCATTGCTGCCTTGGCTACACAGGCATCAAATGATGTCTGGCTGATTGAATTTGGTTGCATCTTTTCACATGACATCTCATAGAGACTGGTTCACAAAGTATGAAGAATACGATGGTGGAAAGGTGTACTTGGCAAGTGATTCAACTTTGGAGATAGTTGGTCATGGAAGAGTCAGAATCCAATTTCCTGATGGCAGAGTAAAGGGGATCAATGATGTAATGCACATACCAAGTCTGGCTCAAAACCTACTATCTGTCAGTAAGCTGAATAATATTGGAGTACAAGTCACGTTCTCTGGAAATGGCTGCAAGATGACTAGAGGTTCAATGGTGCTGGCTAGAGGTGCTCAAATTGGTACCCTATACAAGCTGGATGCACATGTTGTTCAATGTAACAGTGTCTTTGGAAAGTCACTGAAAGCTATTCATGGAGGTAATCAGGGAAATATCCCTAATTATGTAAACTCTATGGAAGTAAAACTTCCAGCGGAGAAGACTATGCTCTGGCATCATAGGTTAGGCCACATAGGAGAAAAAGGTTTAAAAACCTTGAAGAATAAAAACCTGGTTGAGGGACTTGAAGATTGTAACTTGGAATTTGAATTATGTGAACATTATATATATGGAAGGCAACACTGTGTTTCATTTTATGACAGTCCTCACAAATCTTCTAGTTTGCTAGATTATATTCATTCGGATGTGTTTGGTCCTATGAATGTTCCTTCTTTGTTTAAATCAAGATTCTATGTGTCATTTATTGATGATTATTCAAGAAGAGCATTTGCATATTTTTTGAAAAGTAAATCAGAAGTGTTCAGTTGGTTTAAGGAATTTAAAAACCTTGTTGAAAATCAAATTGGTAGGAAAATAAAATGCTTAAGGACTGATAATGGTGGTGAATTATGTTCTAATGAATTTGAAAGATACTGTAAAGACCATGGAATTAAAAGATACAAGACTACACCTTATACTCCACAGTAGAATGGAGTTGCAGAAAGGTTCAATAGGATGGTGATGGAGAGAGCACAATGTATGCTTAGTAGTGCTTGCTTGGAGGAGAAGTTTTGGGTTGAGGCTACTACTACTGCATGTTACTTGAATAATTGGTCTCGAAATTCTACTCTTGTTGAGAAAACACCTTTGGAAGTGTGGTTTGGTAAGAAACCCTCTCTTAGACATATTTGAGTCTTTGGATGTGAAGCATATGCATATGTGCCAAATGAGAAAAGATTCAAGTTGGAGAACAAGGCTCTCAAATGTATTTTTATTGGCTATAGTACTAACATAAAATGATACAAGCTTTGGAATCATGTTATAGAGAAGGTTGTATATAGCAGAAGTGTAATCTTTCGTGAGATGAAACCTTCCACCTTGGATCTGCAGTCAGAGACAAAGTCAGAAAAAAATAAGGATGTAGCAATAATTCCTCCTACTCTAGAGAAAGAGGAATTGAAAATTCAAAATGTAATTGAAACTGAGGAGAGCTTGAGTAGTTCTGAAAGTTCTGAAGAAGAAGAACCTCAGCCTCAATAAGTGAGGAGGTCAACCCAAGAAAGAAAACAACTAGATAGGTATGGGTTCTCATTGATTGATTCTACTTGTGCCTATGCCTTGATTTCTAGTACTGATGAGCCTAGGACTATAAAAGAGGCAATTAAAATGTCTAATTCAAATTATTGGTTGGAAGCCATGAATGAAGAGATGGCATCACTAGAGAAGAATGAAACCCGGAGTTTGGTTCCCTTGCCTGAAGGCAGGAAAGTTGTGGGCTACAAATGGGTATTTAAGAAAAATATTGGTCTAGATGGCAGTGTAGAAAAGTACAAGGCAAGATTGGTTGCAAAGGGTTATTCCCAGGTAGAGGGAATTGATTATGGGGAAATATTTTCTCCTATAGAAAAGTTGACATCTATCAGATTTCTTTTGTCACTTGCAGCAGCATATGATTTAGAGATCTAACAAATGGATGTGAAGATAGAATTTCTTCATGGTGATCTTGAAGAAGAAATCTATATGTCCCAGCTGGAGCATTACTAGTATGCAAGTTAAAGAAATCTCTATATGGGTTAAAGCAGTCACCTATAAAGTGGTACCAGAAATTTGATACTTTTGTATTATCTTTGGCATTTGTGAGATCAAAATCAGATCATTGCGTCTATTATAAAGTTGAAGAAAGTGATCGAGTGCTTATTATTGCTCTTTATGTTGATGATATGTTGTTCATAGGCAATAGTAAGCTAATGATTTCTGATCTTAAGTCTCAGTTGTCTACTAAGTTTGAAATGAAAGATCTTGGTGCAGTAAGGTATATTCTGGGGATGGAGATAACTAGGGACAGGAAGAATAGAAAGCTTTGGCTCAATTACCGTAAGTATATCAAGAATGTTCTTGAGATATTTTGTATGAATGATTACAAACAACTAGTGGTTCTAGTCTTGCAGGGAACGAAGCTATCTGTTGAGGACTGTCCAAAATATCCTACTAAGATGGAGGACATGACTAGTGTACCCTATGCTAGTGCAATTGGCAGTCTTATGTATGCAATGGTATGTACAAGGCCAGACATTTCCCAAGCAATAGGAGTTCTTAGTTGGTTTATGGCTAATCTTGGAAGGACACATTGGGATGCTGTAAAGAGAGTTTTCAAATATTTCAAGGGCACTTCAAATTTTGCTTTGTGTTACCATGGGAACTTGGTTGAATCACAAAGGACTCTCAGTATTCAAGGCTATGTGGATTCTGATTGGGCAGGGGACATTGACAGTAGGAGGTCCACCAATGGATACATTTTCATGATGAATGGTGGTGCAGCGAGCTAGATGAGCAAGCAACAGGCTGTAGTCACTTTGTCCACTATGAAGGCTGAATACATGGCAGCTACACATGCTTGTAAAGAAGCAGTTTGGTTGAAACGTTTGTGTTCTAACATTGGTTTTGATGCAAGGGAAATAAATATTTTCTATGATAGTCAAAGTACAATTTTTTTGGCAAAGAACCCTACTTTCCATGCCAAAACGAAACATATTGATGTGCAGTATCACTTTGTACGAGATATGGTTGAGGATGGAAAGGTCAGTTTGGAAAATTTTGATACTCTATAGAATGTTATAGATGCATTGACGAAGCCAATGAGCACAAACAAGTTCAGGTGGTGTGCCAGTTCAATGGGCCTTAGTGCCCATGATTTTTAGTAAGTTTTAATTGTGCTCTGGAGGTGCATCTATGATCTTCATCAAGTGGGAGATTGTTGGAAATATTCCTGAATCAATACAAGATGAAACATCTTTAGAAGCCAAGTTGGTGTAATATTCTAAATGTTTGGCCGACAAGTAGTTTGGAACACCATGTTTTGTTCAGGTCGCTGTGACCTTGGAGGAGTCTCACCAAATGGTTGCACTTTGGAATCATATCGCTATGACATATTGTGTTCGGCATGACCTCTTACCACTCATGAAGATCTTTGGCCAATAGGCCATTCTATCGCTATGATGTCCCAGCGAAGAGTTAAAGTATCGCTGACAGAATTTGGTTTAAAGTCATCAGGGAAACTCTCGCCGGATGAAATACTATCGGTAAGAAGTCTTACCGATGTGAGAAAGTCACACCGACCACTTTCTTTAGGAATAACACAAAGATTCTCGAAGAGAATTCTTAGCGAGAATGGAATTTCTTGCCAATGATGTTGATGTCTTCGGTATAGCTCTTTCCAAATGGTGGACATCAGTGTAACTTATAAGTGTTCGATAAGATCTCTCGGTGAAGGTGATATGTCTTTCCGACTATACTTTGGTGCTTGGTATGACTTAAGTCTTTGGAGTAACATTTGTAATCTCGGAGAAACATCTTGGTGATATTAATAAGTCTTGCTGACTGGTGATTGAAGCTTGGTATAACATGTGACTTCGGTATAAACCTTGGTGACTCAGCGTGAGGTCTTGGCTAGAATTCTATGTCTTGCCGACAGAATGTTTCTTCGTAGTCACTTGTGACATTGATATGAAGTCTCATTGAAGCACGATACTCTTTCCGAATGGTAAACTTATATCTATGAGACTTTTGGACCTCGCTATGATCTCCTGGCGAAAGCGATAGGTCTCACCGACTGTTTGGTGATTCGGTGTAACACATGAAAGCTCAGTGGAACTCTTGGCAATATCGATATGAAGTTTATGTGGCATCGACGAGACGCTATTAGTGTCTCACCGAGATGCCAACACAGAGTGAACTCTTTTGACTGTTTTGACCATCCTATGTGGAATCTTGTGGACCAATAGCTGGAAGTTTTTTTATTGTGACGGTTCTATGAGGAAGCGCGACAAACATGGAACAACATGGATATACTATGTGATTACAGATTGTGATTGATTGGTTGATTCGACAGATTGTTGTATGATCAGTAAATGATTTCTATTCTAAAAATACTATAACATAAAGGTTCCTTTACAAGATTGTACATGGTTGTTGGAATATGTGCCTCAATCCTTACTGATATAAAACTCCTTGAAGGAAAATTTGGTGTGACATCATGGATGTTTGGCCAACTAACTGTTCTGAAGCTCTTGAAATGTTCATATCACTCTAACAGGATTGATGTCTTGCTGACAAGTTTATCGCTATGACTTTCTATGTTCGGCGTGACCTTTTGGCGAATGGAGATCTTTGGGCGACAATTTGATCTTATCGGGCTAACTCATGGGTGTCAAGGAGAGGTCCTAGCAAATGGTGAAAGTATCACCAACAACATTTGGTCATCGGGGAAACACAAGGCTCTCAGGATGAAGTCCTGGCAAATAGAATGTCTCGCCAAATGGGTGTTCACATGGGGTCTTTGCAGTGACTTCAGAGACTTCAACATGAAGTCTTGGTGACCAATGTAAGTCTCATCGACGTCAGGCTAACATAAGGATCATTGGGGAGAGGTCTCAACGAAATTGGAAGGTCTCGCCGATGAGAGTATTCTTGTGGTGCCTTCGCAATGACAAAAGACTTCGCTAAGAAGTCTTGGCGACTTGGATTTAAGTCACGTCGATAGTTTTCGGTAAGACATGGGGTGCTCAGAAAAAGGTCACGGCGAAAGCGCATAAGTCTTGCCGACTTGGTAAGACTTGGTGATGCTCAATGAAAGGTTTTGGCGACTTGGATAAGTCTCGTCGACTCGGTAAGACATGATGGAACTTGATGAAAGGTCACAGCGAAGTTTGAAGGTCTTGCCGACAACAAATGCTCATCGATGTAACGTGAAGGTTCGGTGAGAGGTCTTGGCAAAGATCGGTATGTCTTGCCGATGGAATATTTGATCATTGTGACTTATGTCTTTGATATGAGTCTCACCGAAGAGTGATAGTCACACCGAATGGAAAACACATGACGGCATGACTTAAAGTTTTCGACATAAGGTCTTGGCGATAAATGGAAGTCTTGTTGATGGTTTCTCTGAGTTCGATATGACTTGTGTGCATTCGATATGAGTCTCGCTGAAAAGGGAAACTCTTGTCGATAGGAACAAAATGGAGATCAATGGTTTTGTTATGACATGTGAAACTCATTAATTTGTCTTGCTGATTGTTGGAGACTTAAGCCGATATCAATAGAGAAACTTTGTGGCATCGAGGAGACACTGTTAGTGTGTCACCAATATGCCAACAAAGTTTGATTGTCATTGACCTTGTGACCATCCTATGTGGCATCCCACTGGACCAATCAGAGGAAGCAGATTTCAAACGGATGACGGTTGGATTTTTGCATCAGTTGCAATGTTGGAGAAAAACTACATGCAAGGAAAAAAAATTTAAAAAGCATGAAAACTTCCTTCGATGGAGCATTAGCGGATAAGAATCAACAAGAGAATAAAATTAGAATGTGTTAAGAATTCTAAAATGAGTTTTTTGAGTGGATGAGAGCATTTTCTGTAACTGATAAATAGTGAGTAAAAGCTACTGTGACTAATTACCAGAGAGTTGACTTGTTGATTGTATGTAATTTGTTGTTACTAAAATACAAAGAGACTCAGCTTGGTGTGGTGGGCTTTTTCCCGATAGGGTTTTCCCATGTAAATCTGGTGTTCTTCTGTCTCGTGTATTTGTTCTATTTCTGTTAATCTTTGATGTGTGTCTTAATTGGATTGCAATTTAAAAATTAAAAGCCCTGCATTGCATTCTTCCCTATGAATTTGACATTAGGAAATTGTTTCTGCACGTTTTCTTTCCTTACAAGTGGTATCAGAGCCTGGCTAGTTGTGTTATCCTTGTGAGTGGGTTGGGTTTTTTGTGTCAAATCCTTTTTAGTGGGAGTCTAGTAGACGTCTGATAATTTAGTTACAGATTAAGATGGAAAGCACATCCAAAATGATGGAGATAGAGAAATTCAATGGTAGCAATTTTGAGTTGTGGAAACTCAAGATGGAAGATTTGTTAGTGGATTGTGATTTGTGGCTTGCCGTGTCTGAAACTATGCCTCAAGGAATGAAGCAAGAAGATTGGGATCTAGCAGATAGGAAATCAAAAGGGCTGATAAGGCTCTGTTTAGCAGATTCTGCTCTTCTGAATGTGCATGAAGAAAAAACTGCTTCTTCCTTGTGGAAAAGACTGGCATCCATTTATCAGGGCAAGTCCTTGGTGAACAAGTTGTTCTTGAGGAAGAAGCTATACTCTTTGAGAATGTAGGAAGGAGGGTCTGTTGTTGATCACTTAAATACTTTCAACATGTTGATTGCTCAGTTGACATATGTTGGTGTGAAGATTGAAGATGAAGATCGTTGCATGCTGTTGCTATGTTCTCTACCTGGTTCTTGGGATCATTTGGTGATGGCTATAGGGAGTACAACATCCACATTCAAGATGGAAGATGTTGTTGCTTCTCTTATCAGAAGAAATGAGAAGAAAATCTTCTAAGATGGCAGAGGAGGCTCTGGTTGTCAGAGGTAGACCAAAGGAGAAAGGCAAGAAGAAGGACAAGAAGTCCAAATCAAAATCGGTAGGGAGATCAAAGTCTCCTAGCAAGAGGTCCAAGGTGAAATGCTGGAATTGTGGGCAACCTAGTCATGTCCGAAAGGATTGCAAGGAGGATAAAAAGAAGAAGAAGAACTCTTCTGGAAATGATTCTTCTCAAAGTGATGCAGATGCCTTAATTGCAGCTTACACGGGCATCAGATGATGTCTGGCTGATTAATTCTAGAGCATATTTCCACATGACATCTCATAGAGACTGGTTCATGAAGTATGAAGAATACAATGGTGGAAAGGTGTACTT
Organism: Sequoia sempervirens; assembly: GCA_007258455.2. Classification (NCBI taxonomy): domain Eukaryota; kingdom Viridiplantae; phylum Streptophyta; class Pinopsida; order Cupressales; family Cupressaceae; genus Sequoia; species Sequoia sempervirens. Next base: position 12,899,415 of record VDFB02353493.1, on the reverse strand, counting down.
GGAAAGTGATTCATCTTTGGAAATTTTTGGTCGTGGTAGAGTCAGAATTCAATTCCTTGATGGAAGAGTAAAGGGAATCAATGATGTAATGCACATACCAAGTCTAGCTCATAATTTACTTTCTGTAAGCTGAATGATATTGGAGTGGAGGTCATGTTCTCTAAAAATGGCTGCAAGATGACTAGAGGCTCTATGGTGCTAGCTAGGGGTGCTTGAATTGGTGCTCTGTACAAGCTAGATGCACTGGTTGTCCAATGCAACAGTGTCTTTGAAAAGTCACTTAAGGCTACTCATGAAGAAATGAAGGAAAATGTTCCTAATGGTGTAAACTCAATGGAGGTTAAACTTCCAGCAGAGAAGACCACACTATGCCATCATAGGCTAGGCCACATTGGTGAGAAAGGTTTAAAAACCTTGAAAAATAAAAGCTTGGTAGAAGGGCTTGAAGATTGTAACCTTGAGTTTGATTTTTGTGAACATTGCATATATGGAAAGCAACACCGTGTTTCATTTTATTCTAGTCCTCACAAATCCTTTGGTTTGCTTGATTATATTCATTATGATGTGTTTGGTCTAGTGAATGTTCCTTCTCTATCTAAATCAAGATACTATGTGTCGTTTATTGATGATTATTCAAGAAGATCATTTGTATATTTTTTGAAAAGCAAATCAGAAGTGTTTAGTCGATTTAAGGAATTTAAAAACCTTGTATAAAATCAAACTGGTAGAAAAATAAAATGTCTAAGGACTCACAATGGTGGTGAGTTTTGTTCAAATGAATTCAAAAGGTACTGTAAGGACCATGGGATTAAAAGGAATAAGACTACACCTTACACTCCACAAAAAAATGGAGTTGTTGAAAGATTCAACAAGACAGTAATGGAAAGAGCACAAAGTATGCTAAGCAGTGCTGGCCTGGAGGAGAAATTTTGGGCTGAAGCAGTCTCTACAACATGTTACTTGATAAATCACTCTCCTAACTCTGCTCTTGTTGAGAAGAAACCCTTGGAAGCATGGTCTGGAAAGAAGCCCTCTTTGAGACATATTCATGTCTTTGGCTGTGAGGCATATGCATATGTGCCATTTGAAAAAAGGTCTAAGCTAGAAAACAAAGATGTAAAGTGTATTTTTATTCGCTATAATGCTGGGATAAAAGGATACAAGCTTTGGAACCCTGAGATAGAGAAGGTTTTGTACATCAGAAGCGTTATCTTTCATGAGTTGAAACCTTCTACATTGAAACTGCAGTCAGAGAAGAAATCAAAAAATGAAAAAGATGTAGCAGCAATTCCTCCGAAACCATATAAAAAGGAATTGAAAAATCAAAATGTACCTGATACTGAGGAGAGATCAAGTAGTTCTGAAAGTTCTAATGAAGATGAAGAACCACCTCAGCCTCAACTCGTGAGGAGGTCAACTCGTGAAAGAAAGCAACCTGAAAGGTATGGGTTTTCTTTAATTGAGTCTACTTGTTCCTATGCTTTAATTTCTAGCACTGATGAACCTAGGACTGTGAAAGAGGCATTTAAAATGTCTAATGCAAACACTTGGTTGGAAGCCATGAATGAAGAAATGGCATCATTAGACAAGAATGATACCTGGAGTTTGGTGCCATTTCCTAAAGGCAGAAAAGCTATGGGCTGCAAATGGGTGTTTAAAAAGAAAATAGGTCTAGACGGTAGTGTGGAGAAATATAAAGCAAGGCTGGTTGCGAAAGGTTATTCCCAGGTAGAGGGAATTGATTATGGAGAAATATTTTCTCCTGTAGCTAAGCTGACATCTATTAGATTTCTTTTGTCACTTGCAGCAGTGTATGACTTAGAAATTGAGTAGATGGATGTGAAGACAACATTTCTTCATGGTGATCTTGAAGAAGAAATTTATATGTTCCAGCCAAAGCACTTTGTGGAGAAAGGTAAAGAAAGACTGGTTTGCAAGTTGAAGAAATCTTTGTATGGTTTAAAACAGTCCCCTAGAATGTGGTACCAAAAGTTGACACATTTTGTTTTGTCATTGGGATTTGTAAGATCAAAATGTGATCACTATGTGTATTACAAAGTTGAAAGTGATCAAGTTCTTATTATTGCACTCTATGTTGATGATATGTTTATCATAGGCAATAGTAAGCTAATGATATTTGATCTTAAGTCTTAGTTGTCTGCAAAGTTTGAAATGAAAGATCTTGGTGCAGCAAGGTATATTTTGGGAATGGAAATAACTAGGGACAAGAAGAGTAGAAAGCTTTGGCTCAGTCAGAGTAAGTATGTCAAGACTATTCTAGAGAGATTTTGTATGACTGATTGCAAACAGCTAGTTGTTCTAGTTATGTAGGGAACAAAGCTATCTGTTGAGGATTGTCCAAAATCTCCTTCTGAGATGGAGGACATGACTAGTGTGCCTTATGCAAGTGTAGTTGGCAGTCTCATGTATGCAATGGTCTGTACAAGGCCAGACATTGCCCAAGTAGTGGGAGTTCTTAGCAGGTTTATGGCTAATCCTGGGAGGACACATTGGGATGTTGTGAAGAGAGTGTTTAGGTATATGAAGGGAACTTCAGACTATGCTTTGTGCTACCATGGAAACTTGGTTGAATCATAGAGGACTATCAATATTTGAGGTTATGTGGACTCTGATTGGGCAGGGGACATTGACAGCAAAAGATCCACCAGTGGATATATTTTCATGATGAATGGTGGTGTAGTGAGTTGGATGAGCAAGCGCAAGCTATAGTCGCTTTGTCCACAACAGAGGCAGAATACATGGCAGCAACACATGCCTGTAAAGAAGCAATCTAGTTAAAACGTTTGTGTCTTAACATTGGTTTTGATGTAGGAAAGATTACTATTTACTGTGACAGTCAGAGTGCTATATGTTTAGCAAAGAATCCTACTTTCCATGCCAGGACAAAACATATAGATGTACAGTATCACTTTGTACAAGATATGGTGGAGGATGGGAAGGTCTCTTTGGAGAAAGTGGATACTCTGGAGAATGTTGCAGATGCATTGACGAGGCCTGTGAGCACAAACAAGTTCAGGTGGTGTGCTAGTTCAATGGGCCTCTTGGCCCATGAATTTTAGTAGTTTTATTATGCTCTGGAGGTGTCAGTAAGATCTTCGTCAAGTGGGAGCTTGTTGGAATATGTGCCTAAATCCTTGAAGGAAAATTCAGTGTGACATCATGGATGTCTGGCCAACTAACTATTCTGAAGCTCTTGAAATGTTCATATCACTGTGACAAGGTTGATGTCTTGCCGACAAGTCTATCGCTGTGAATTTTTGTGTTCGGTGTGACCTTTTGGCGAATGGAGATCTCTGGGCGACAGTTTGATCTTATCGAGCTAACTCATAGGTGTCAGGGAGAGGTCCCAGCAAATGGTGAAAGTCTCACCGACATCTGGTCATCAGGGAAACACAAGGCTCTCGGGATGAAGTCCTGGCGAATAGAATGTCTTGCCGAATGGGTGTTCATGTGGGTTCTTCGCGGTGACTTCAAAGACTTCGGCATGAAGTCTTGGCGACTGATGTAAGTCTCGCCGACATCAGACTAACATAAGGATCATTAGGGAGAGGTCTCAATGAAACTGGAAAGTCTCACCAACGGGAGTATTCTCATGGTGCCTTCGCAGTGACAAAAGACTTCACTAAGAAGTCTTGGCGACTTGGATAAGTCACGCTGATAGTTTTCGGTAAGACATGGGGTGCTCGGAGAAAGGTCACGGCGAAAGGGCATAAGTCTTGCTGACTCGGTAAGACTTGGTGATGCTCGATGAAAGGTCTCTGTGACTTGGATAAGTCTCGCTGACTCGGTAAGACATGATGGAACTCGTTGAAAGGTCACAGCGAAGTTTGAAGGTCTTGCTAACAACAAATTCTCATTGATGTAACTTGAAGGTTCGGTGAGAAGTCTTGGCAAAGATCGGTATGTCTTGCCAATGGAATGTCTGATCGTTGTGACTTGTGTCTTCGATATGAGTCTCACCGAAGAGTGATAGTCACGCTGAATGGAAAACACACAATGGCATGACTTGAAGATTTCGATATAAGGTCTTGGCAATATATGGAAGTCTTGTCGATGGTTTCTCTGAGTTCGATATGACTTGTGTGCATTCGATATGAGTCTTGCCGATAAGGGAAACTCTTTCCGATAGGAATGAAATGGACATTGATGGTTTCAGTATGACATGTGACACTCGTTAAATTGTCTTGCCAACTGTTGGAGACTTAAGCCGATATCAATAGAGAAACTTTGTGGCATCAGGGAGACACTGTTAGTGTCTCACCAATATGCCAACAAAGTTTGATCGCCGTTGACCGTGTGACCATCCTATGTGGCATCCCACTGGACCAATCAAAGGAAGCGGATTTCAAATGGATGACGGTTGGATTTTTGCATCAGTTGCAACACTGGAGAAAAACTGCATGCAAGGAAAAAAATATTAAAATCAGAATAAAATCAGAATGTGTTAAGAATTCTAAAATGAGTTTTTCGAGTGGATGAGAGCATTTTCTGTAACTGATAAATAGGGAGTAAAAGATACTATGTCTAATTACCAAAGATTTGACTTTCTGATTGTATGTAATTTGTTGTTACTAAAATACAAAGAGATTCAGCTTGGTGTGGTGGGTTTTTTCCTGATAGGGTTTTCCCACGTAAATCTGGTGCTCTTCTGTCTCGTGTATTTGTTTTGTTTCTGTTAATCTTTAATGTGTGTCTTAATTGGATTGTAATTTGAAAATTAAAAGCCCTGCATTGCATTCTTCCCTGTGAATTTGACGTTAAGAAAGTGTTTCCACACCTTTGCTTTCCTTACAATGGTGAATGTTGCTATCAACAGACGCCAGAAAGATAAGTCTGACATTTGTATGTAATCTCCATTACTGTAATACAAAGTGATTTCTCTTGGTGTGGTGGGTTTTTCTCCCATAAGGGTTTTCCCACGTATATCTGGTGTTCATGTGTGATTGTCAAATACTCTATTTCTGATATTAACTTCATAGTGCATCTTAATTGAACTGTAATTTAAAAATTAAAAATATATCTGCATTCTTCTCTAAGGTTTTGGCGTTAGGAGATTTTTTTCTGCATCTATCTTTCCTTACACATATTATGATGCCCCCAATGGGTTTTGAGACTGGTACCAGTTTGAAACCCACTCAATCTATCGGTCAGATGAATCCAACGTCAAGAAGATTTTGGAATTACAGTTTGAACAAGAATGCTATCTGAGGGTGCATCTTCCTTAATTTCTACTTAATAGGTTTGGCTTCAAGATAAAATTATAAGTGATGCACAACTACTTTTGGATCAATTCCTAACATATCTATGTATGACCATGCAAAGTTAGCTCTTTTCTCTTTAAGGAATGCTACAAGATTCTTTTGTTCTTCGTCTAACAAGGATTCAACATAAAAAGTGATCTTAGGTTCTTTCTTTGTTCCCACATTGACTGCAATGGCCTTTTCTGCTAGTACTGTTGACTTCTCTAGATGCATTGCACTAAGGGGGAGATTGAATCCGCCATGCTTGGGAACCTTAGAGAGGTTTTACACCATTCGATGTGTCCTTTGTTTTTACTATTTTAGGATTAGAGAGTGCCACTAAGTGGTTTTCACACAAGGATCTGCATGTTAGTTGAATTTCACTTATTTTGCAACTAAAGGATTCAATTGTGTCCCCACAGTGTTCCCTTGTGTTGAGACCTATGTCAAATCATTCCTTGTGATCTACCCATGATAAGTCATGGAGTCCCATGAATTTTGGGATCACTTCATCATTTTTGGATAAATCTTGAATCGGTGGTCCTTGTTGGTCCATGTCTATGATTTGTGGGTATACTAGGCATATTTCATTTGGTTGGTTGCTTGAGAAAAAGGATGTTATGGATATCATAAAGAGGGTGTTGTTCTCAAATAAGTCAACAACATCAAGGGGAAAGTCATCTAAGGTTGTATCACGTGATGTAGGTGACCAAGAGGAAGCCTCGGCTCATTTAACAAAAATACCTTTACCAATAAGTGTGACCTTGCTAGTAGTACAACCTAAGCCAATATTCTTCATTCATTTCTCAGGAACGATGGTTCTAGTAATCCATTGTCATTTTGTCCTAGCTTTTCATTCTTGTTATATCCCTAATTCTGCATGAGTTTTAAGCCTTTGTTATGATCTTCCATAGGAATAATAGGTACTAGTTGTTCATCTTGATAGAGGATTTTGGAGATATCTTCCTCATTTACATCTTCTTGGTTCAAATCTCCCCACTTGGTGAAGGTAGTAGCTTCCATCTTGATTGTTTCCAGTTCTTTGGTACTAGATGTGGGTTTCCATGAGATTGGGGAGAAATAGGTAGCTCTCCTAAGACAAAGGTGTCTTTCAATAGTTTGTAGTTTCCTCAGCCATCATCCTAGATCATTGATTTGATGTTGGGTATACTCTACACAATGGGAAATTTTGTTGTTGAGGTAGAGGCTAGGGATGATGGGTCAACAAATGAGCTTGATGGTGTAGGCCCTTCATCATTTTTGGGTATTTGGGGGATCTTATAGAATTTAGCCTCAAGAATTTTACAATAGTAAAAAGGCTAAGGGTCTCCATGGATAGTGATTTTTCTTCCTTCGAAAGGAAACTTTACACACTGATGGTAGGTCGAGGCTACAACTTTTAAAGCATGGATCCATGGTTGGCCAAGTAAGATGTTATAGGGAAGATCAAGATCAAGCACTTGTTAGGTAGTTTTAGCAATAAGAGGTCCCACTTGGATTGGAAGTGCAAGATTCCTTGTTATACCCTCTCTTGATCATCATATGCTATGATGGTAGTACGCTTTGTCTTCTCAATAGTATCTTATGAATAGCTAATCAACTATAAGGTACAAATGTTCAAACCAACACCTCCATCTACCAATACTCTTTCAACCTTGTTTTTATGAATGAAAACCTCAAGATGTAAAGCATGGTTATGAGATGGTTGTGATGGTAGGTCATGCTCATAAAAGGTAAGAAGATGGTTTGCGATATGCCCTACCATAGCTTGAAACTGATCAGTGTCAATGTTCTTAGGAATAGATTATTCAAACAAGGCTTTCTACAATATTTCTCTATGCGTGAGGGATAACATTAAGAGTTCTAGGATAGATATCTATGTGGGAGTATTCTTAAGCTGATCTAGAAGATTTTACTTGCTAGGATTAGATGTGGGAAAAGTAGGTTGTGTCCTAGATTGAGATGGGACTCCTTGAAAAGTTTTTTTCCATATCATGTGGTGACTCCACATTCTATACTCACTCCTTTGATGGTGACAATAGTAATAACACTATAATAGGAGGCAACTACATTGGAATAAGTATGCTGTAGATTGGTGTAATCCTTAGATTTTCCATTGTTATTTGTTTTGTTATGATCTAGCATAGGGTTCTTGTATATCTTGAAGTCCTGATTCCGAGCTGGTACCTCAATAGATATGGTATCATTTTCTATGAGATCTTGGATGATGTTCTTAAGTTTCATAAAAATTTTTGTTTTGTGCCCTTTGATTTTATGAAAGTCATAGAGATCACGCTTGTTGTACCAGGATGGTTTCTCTTGTGGTTCTTGGTAGTTTTCAAAGTTGGGAAGTGTTATCAGATTCGACTCTACCAACTTCTTCATGATCATCTTGATAGGTTTTGATAACTATGTGTACTTGTGTTTAGGATAGTTATTCTTGTTAGAGGTTTTCCTTTGTTGCATGTTGGTGTTACTGATCTGATTGTTCTGAGGAGGTGTTGTTTGTTGCATAGTTGGCTGGATATTAGAAACTTGATTGTTATTAGGTCTAGGAGCACCTAGGACTACCTTATCATCTACCACACCATCATTTGTTACGCTTTTGTTCTTTTCTCAGACACGAGGCTTCTCATTTGAACTAGTTGAAGGATAGTTGTCTTTGCAAGCTTGAGTATTTCCTTGTGATATCAAAGCTCTCTCGATATTAAGGGCTCTAGGGACAAGCTCGTCATAGGATGTGATGCACTACATTTTTAAGATGCACTACATTTTTAAGTGGAATGATAAATTTGGATCTAGATTGGCTATGATGATTCCTACTTGTTGTTCGGCAGGAATAGGCCACTTTCTTTTACTAGCTCTTTGTCTCCATTGTTGTAATAAATTATCAAAATTTTCTCCTTGATTTTTTCTAAGAGTGTATAATTCTTCTAGATTGACGTCCATGTCAATATTGAAGGAGTAGTGATTGATGAATTTGTCGGTAATTTCTTGAAATTTTTTTATACCAGGAGGTAGATGAGAAAATAAATCCATAACCTTACCTATTAAACTTTTAGAGAAGAGGCACACTAGATATGAATCATTCTAAGCCACCTCCATACACATGAAATTGAATTCTTTGATATGGTCCATAGGACTTCCTCTCCCTTTATATTTGTCAAATTTGGGGATTTCAAAACCAAGAGGAAATGGTATCATTGCTATGTTTTAGAAAAATGGGTAAGGACACAAGTTTTGTGTATTTAAGGTTTCTTTTCTTTTCCCATGTGAAGGTTCTGGATTTCTTGTGAGATTAATTCAATTGTGATGCCAGATCGTCTTGTGAGTTGCGTGGAGGAACATATGGTGGGTTGATAGATGAGTTGTATGGGGGTTTGGTTGTGTAAGATTCTGTGAAAGTGATGTGGGTATTGATGTATATGTTCCTAATGTATTTGGATTGATGATGTTCATATGAGGATAATAGGAACCTTGTTGCTATTGTTGGGCATACTGTTGAGCTATTAAGGCTTTCTTTTGAGATTACTATTGTTGTTGTTCCACTAGGGCTTGTTGTTGGGCCTATTTTTGTTGGTGTGCTAATAATTTTGCTTGTTGCACTTGATGTTGTTGTTGTGCTGCTAAGGATGCTTATTGTTGACATTGGTGTTGTTTTGCTAAGGATGCTTGTTGAGCTTGATGTTGTTGTTGTGCTAAGGCTACTTGTTGAGCTGCTAAGGCTGCTTTCTATTGTTTCTATTATTGGATGACTTGTTGATAAGCTTGTTGTGCTTGTTGTAAAGCTAAAGCATGTGCTTGCAATGTGGGATCGGGTGGTTGTTGCGACATATATGATGGATTATGGATATTGATGTTTTGAGTAGGCAATGGATTGTTGGTGAGAGGTGGAGGGTTCCCTTGATTTAACATTCCTTGTAAGATTGTAGAATGAGGTGGAGGAATGTATGTTTGAGGTCCTATTTGATTTGGCATAATAAAGGAAATTATTGGAAAAGATGAGAATGATGTCACTTGTAATGGAAATGACACACTAGTACCTTGAGTCCATTGATTGAAATATTTCCTTGTCCTATGTTTTGAGGATTAACTTGTGCTAAATATGTAAACAATGGATTTGTGATCAAGGTACTTCCTGGATTGAATGAACTTGTAATCAAGGGATTGTTTTGAGTTGTATTGATGGTGTATGATGTGGATGTGCCTTGTGAAACCAATGGTATAGATGAACCCATTAGAGGATTAGGTAAGCATGTCCCTATTTTCTTCAAGGGTTGACTATGTGGTATGGTGGTGGTATGCCCTTGAGTGTAATTTTGAGATATGTGATCTGCACTGCTTTGTGTAATATTAGGAATACTTGTGGTACTCATGAATACAAATGAAGAAGGGTGGCCTTGATATTTTGAAGTTGTGGTTAAGTAATGAAGATCAAGAGGTGTGTATATTTGCTTAGGATTTTCAGGAATGGGAGGAGCACCAAAGCTAGGCTTCCAAGTAGTTGTGTTATATGGAGGATTGGTTTCAAGTGTTCCCACAAGCATACTATTTTAAAATTAAAGGTCATGTCCAAATTCTTTAGCAAGGCTTTTTGGAAGATTCAAAATGTAAGTATGATTTAGCCCTAGTGATGGGGTGATGAAGCCTTGTGTTAAATTTTGTACCACAAATGTTGAGGAGATAGGAGCTATATTTTCAAAGGATTGATGTTCCATAAGTTCCTCCCTAGTTTGTTCAAAGGGGTTATTTGTGACATCTTCTATCTCATATGGTCTTGATGGTGATGAAGGTTGTTTTGAAGGGGTAACATTAATTCTAGGATCAAATTCTAAAGGATTTGGATCACTTGAGGTAAATGTAACTTTGGTTTTCTCCATGATTCTCTTGTGTTGTGATCTAGTCTTTACCATAAATGTTGTGTTACCTATGGGAGAGTTGTGTTGAGTTTTGTAATGTTTGAACTCTCTAGTTGACTCAAATCTAGGTAAAAGGGACTCTCTAAGTCTTTTGGGAGAAATTTTGATAGTGGGGGATGAAAATATGGATGAGGTGGAGAGTGATCTTTGCAAACGTTTTGGGACAACACTTTTATCTTGAGTTTGATGCTTTGATGTTGGGATAAAGGATGTTTATGAACTTAGAAATCTTAAGGGTAGACTTGTGACCTTCAAGATGAGCTAGTTCAAAAATGATAACTAACTTAGCTAAGTGCATGGAAAAGGATACATTTCACATACAAAGTAGCTAGGTTAGCAGTTGGTTGGATTTTGACATGTTTAAGTCATAAAGTGTTGGTGTACTCAAAGTTTTGCAAAGATAGGTGAGGTGAGAGATTAAATTTTATGAAAGGGTGAGTGAGATGTTTGAACCAATGTTGACCGAAAGCGGACCTTTGTTTTGACAAGATCAAGGTAGTGAGAATGATGCTAGGCCTCTAAAATGTTCAAATCCTAAATACTCAATGTTTATTTAAATAAGAGGACAGATGGGAATGTTCAAACCTATTCAGGCTCTCCTGGCTCAAGCATAAAATGACAGGCTGGAGATTTTCCCCTACAAATTTTTATTGTTTGATGAATCATTTATAGGAGTTCGATATCATGTAAAAAGATCAGGGTTTTGAATCCAAAAGAAAGTATACATGTCTAGATATTTCCTCAGTGTTCATTCATAAAATTTTATCAACAACTTGTTTCTATTCTTGTAGAGTTCCTCAATGCGGTAGTTGATTTATTTTGCACTACAATGTCTAAGTTTAAAATAATGACTAGTTGACCTTCATTTGGGGATCCTAACTCTGCATGAGATCATGTGAAAATAGTTTAAGTTTATGGAAGAAAGGAAGATATTTATTTCCATGCTGGTGGTGGTAATATTGGCCTTCCAGCCTCAATATTAGTTTGTTCCTCTTCTTCATCTAAAATGGTTTCTACATTTCTCCACTGTGTATTTGTTTCCTTGGTTTCAAAAGTGAAGCTTCTCAAACTGCTAATGAGATCGGTTTGTTCATTGTTAATGAGTTCAAAGTTTGGATATGTGTGTATAAAAATATGTGTGAATTATATCTAAACAACACACTTAGATGGAAAGTATTACAGTAAGGAAATCTAATTTAATCAAACACAATTCAATAACATAATTCCTTAAAAACTTCTCATCTACCTCTACTTTTGAATGTCTTAGTAATTTATGCTCTTAGATCTTATTCATGCACAAATCACTGAGATTTCATCTAAGAAATGAGTAGAATACTTGTTCTACAATGCAAAATCTAAATATACATCTACATGATTGGATGATTCAGCTGGATGAAATGATAAAATGATGTGATGAATAAACTATTGTATACAAATGGTATGTAAATGATGCAAAAAAACATTAAACTAATGAGAGTGATGTGGAAATGATTCTAAATACTAAATTGAAACAAGCTAAGAAACATCTAAAGGAGCCATAATTCTAATCTAAATTGATAATCTATTCTAAATACTAAATTGTAAATGCAACACTAAGCTCTTAAAATGTTGAATGAATTCTTGCAGAGTAATTGTTGGACACTAGGAACACTGAGAGGGGGGGTGAATCAATGTTCAATGATCTCTACTTTCAAAATAGATCTAAAATAATAGAACTTCATTTATCATTTCCAACACATAGTAGATGAAAATATTCAAAACATGTAATCATATTAGTGAACACCATAACACCAGATATTTTTACGTGGAAACCCTGTTGGGGGAAAAACCACGGTGGAGATCAATCCACAATGTTTACTTTGTTAAAAGTAAATAAAAGAGGGGAATGCACTTGCATTCAGGTGCACTGCCTAGAGCTCACTGCTCAAAAAAAAGAGGCTCACTACCTTACAAATATAATAAAGTTTACAACAAGATTTGAACTGAGAATACAACATCAAAAAATTCTAGGATTTAGTTCCATTGAAGCTCAAAATTAAATTCCAGATCTCTTGACTGGACCACACTTCTGCTCTGCCCTACTTCTGCACTGCATTGCTTGACAAAAACTATTACTAACAACTAATATGCTCTTCTTTGCTCTCTTCTTATTACAACATTATATCAACCACCACTATTTGCATATGTCATATGCACATACATCCACATGTAACACACACATCTATTCAAAATGATTTACAGATCTCCTTTATATACCCATTAACAAGAAATTCAAAAGTACGTAAGCCTCACAATAGGATATAATATTTTTCTTTTATGTCAGCTTGCATCACCTAAGTGGAAGATAAGCGTACCTACACAAGTTAGCTAGAGTTTAGTAGGGACCAAAACATAAGTAATATCAAAACACACATTCCTCATAGATCCACAAAACATCATATGAGGCATGTTGGCTAGAATGGAAAATAAGTCATGAATCATGCTCCTGAATCTCTTAACTCCAACTTTGACTTAATACAATACCACAAAACTCATCAAAGAATAGTGTAATTGTTAATAAAGATTTCCTGGAGGTCCACGCCATGAAATAATGATTTGGCATAGTGAGCGATATCATGCGCAGTTTCACTTGTACAATCGGATGTCCTATTCTCCAAACTTACTACCAGTAGAAGTAATGTCAATACTACAGATCATACTACTGACTCTAGTTTCCATCAATGACAACAAAAGTAGCCAAAAATGATCTCTCTAAGCTATATGCCAACAATCTCCCCCTTTGGCATTGATGGCAACACTTAGTGAAAAATTGACTAAGTGTCAAAACCAAAAACAAAGTTACTGCTCCCCCTATGGATATCTGGGATATTTTTCACTCATTCTCTCCCCCTTTGAAATCAATGAAAAAGCTCTATTATATCCGATCTACATTGCACTTACTTTTACTCCATTCTATCCCCAACTGATGATGCAAAAAATTGATCAAAATTTGTCAACTACAACAAGAGTTTAGAAAATTATTTTATACCTAGCTTTCATTTCTAGAAGGAATTTCTTCCATGAATCTACCATAATTCAAATGGTAATGATCCAAATATTATTTTCTAAGGTTCTGTTGATGATCTGAACAAGTGACTTAGGAATGGTGATTGCATCTTCCATCTCTTCTCCTGACTTGAGCACCTCAACCATCTGCTCTAGTCTCCCTTCAGTTAGGTCTTTTACTTTCCAGAAGGTGTCAATAAGAGTATTTCTAGCAAAGTGGACCTTTGTATGCTCATCCTACAAATCATGGACTTTCTTCTTCACATTTCCATCCATATCTAAAGACATACAGTAATCTTGACCGATTTTGACAATCTCATCCTCAATTTCCTGCAACTTGTCTTTGTACTTGCTTACCACATGAGGCCACCTTAGACAATAATTGAGTACCTTATTTCCCAAATCAATACACTATCTCAACACATTCATTTTCTTCTTCAACTTGGAGAGAAATAGCCTAAACTGCATTTTTAAATGAGAAATTATCTCCTCCACTATTTTGTCCATAGGTATAGATTCCATAGCTTCTTTGACACAGTCAATTAGTTCTTTTGGGCGAACATCCTAAAGAATTTCCAACTTAATATTATTATCAAAAAGATATCTTCCTAGAGTATCCTAAATGACATCCTACTCATAGGATGGTTCATTCAACCATATATCTGATATCTTCTGCATACCACCCTCATCCGAATGATTTTCCCAACCTTTGACTTGAACAAAGCACCTTCTTCATCATTGTCTTCTATAATTTCCACAACTGGTTCCACTAGTTTTGGTTGAATTTCTGAAGCAAGATCTTTAGAAAATTCATCTTCTACATCCACAACTAACTAACCTTTTCCCTTTTCTTCAACCTTTGTAGACTTGGGTACCGGTGGAGTGACATCACCCATATCACTTTCTCTCTTTTTCCTTTTCTTAGCCTTGCTGGAGGATGACCCACCTTCTGTTATCTTTACTAGGACAAGGATAACACCTTCCCCAAACTTTTCTAACATCTTTCTAAAAAATATTTCATACACTTGTTCATAGTTCTCAAAAGAATTATAATGATTGAAGATTTTCTTAAAAACTAACACATTTTCTCTCCATACTACATTATCTTCCGCGTGAAAATAGTTTAGGAAATACATCATAATGCAAATTACTAAAGTGTCAAACCTAAAACGGTAGTCAATATCCTTTGATAATTGAACATTTTCCATCAGTTTCTCCTTTACCAAACTCAGATAAAAATCTTCATTTTCAATTATCATTTTATGAGCGATATATGCAACACCTACCGAGGTTGATCCTTCACAATTTTTGAAGATCTTGTATGAGATTCTGTGTGACACATACCTTGTTAAAGGGCCATTAATCATCACAATTAAAAGAGCCCTCTGATATCCCCTTATTTCAGTTAGGGCTTCGACCTCAACATTGTGAATTAATTTTTTCTTTAGTAAATAACCAACATTGCTAAGCCCGTTAAATTTCTAATCACATCCTTAGTAATTTGATAAGGTTTGTCGAGAGTGAGGATATCACCATCAAATTTGGTCAGAACAAACCAAATTACTTCTATGTTGACGAAATGAGGGTATTCATTCCATATATCCAAACCTTTATGCTTAGATCCTTCAAGCCTCCTAAAATTAGTGAGCGACAATAAATTGCTTTCATCCCTGATCTTTTGACTGCTATACTCATCCAGAGTTAAGGTTCCTTTGATTTGCTTCATGATTCATTCAAATAGAGTTCTATTGATCGCAAAAGTAGATAAAAAATTAATGATCAACAAAAATACCTAGAAATTCTCTACAAGGATCACCTTTCGCACCTTTGAAATTTAGCAAAAAATGCTCTTGAACTGTTCTTCTTCAATGCACATTGATGAATTAGGGTTCCAAGTGCCCTTTTTATAACTTACTTTCTACCACATTAAATGTGTTGCTGATGCAGAGGGTAAGGGACTTTGAAAGAAACACAAAGTTTCAAGGCTAACAATGATTCACTCTCAACCTTTCATCTAGGCACTAGTATTGAGATAAGGCCTCAATAGTGCACTTATGACTTATTTTCTTCCCTTATGGAACCAAACCCTTGGAGTGATCTCAAGGAACTCAACCCAGCTTGTCTTGAATGGTTTTCAAGCCCTAACCCTCTGTCTTAGACAAAACTCACCTTTTTCACCTTAAGTAGCCTTCTAGCCCAATTAGGCCTCTAGCGAAGGATTTTTGACTTTTCTCTCAAATTTTCCAAAGGACTCCCAAAATAAATGACTGATTAAGATGTATTTTTTGATGCTACACAACATACCAAAACTTTGTTGGCACTTGTTTTAGAACAACCTTCCCAAAACCTGTTATTTCCTCAAAAACTAGGCCTAATTAGCCCTCTTTTTCAAAGCAACCCCTCTCTAACCTAATCCTTGACTATGAAACTTTCAATAGTGTCTCAAAATGTCTCAAAACCAAGTATTTTCAAGGTCTTAGTCTTGTATGACACCGTTAAGACCCTCAAACACAAAACCCTCACTAAATTCCCCTAAAACTAGGGCTTCTTGAAAACTAGCCTTCCAATCACTTCCAAAATATTTTTTTTTAACTTTTCACCATTAGATCAACATAGGTGAACACCTTCAACTCAAAAATATACCCCTCATTCAGGTAGATCTCCTGTTGCTACACCTTAGCCTCCTTTTTCATGCACTTTGCATTGTTAAATCTTGGTGTACACTGTGGAACTCCTCTTTCCTGCACATTAGCTTCTTAGATTGGTATTATACATGTTAGAAGGGATCCATCTCATAGGTTACAACAACATTCCTCCATGATATGGATCAAACATACATGAAAACCACCAAAAAATAGTGAAAATCTGCACTTTCTTGAGGACAGTCGGTAATATAATGCAAGAAACAGATTTCTAACATCTATCAAGGAATTAAAAAGGTTAAATGCATGTAAATACAAGTCTCTACTTCATCCAATGGAACTTATCTTCAATAGAAATCAATTGAACATCAAATGAGCACAAGAAAATGCAAAAAGATTGAAGTTTTCTTAATTTTCCTATAGCAGTCTGTACAGTACTTGCACCAATAGCCTAACCTCTGTACAAATGAATTATATAGCTTTGTATAACCTTTCCCCAACTTCTCAAACTGTTTTGGATTGATTAGTTTACATTATTAGTGATAAATCATCAAAAACACACTTACCCGCCCAAAGTTGGAATTCAAAAATTTGAATTTCCAACTTGCAATTTATTGAACTCTACTATCTAAAAACTATTGGATCCCTAATATCCAACCTTATTTGACATAATTAAAGCATTATAAACCTATCTAGACTCTTAGGACACTATTGGTCCACTTACAAATCATTTTGGTCCTAGGGTCCTTATCAGGACCCTTAGGACAGTTGACTCCCTTCATGTTCTTATCCATTTCAAAAGGTTATAATTGATGTTTTAATATGATGGACAGGTCCTCCTAACCCCTACACTCTCCTAACCCTTGAAGTGTTCCTTGAAGAGCTTAGGTGCTCCTGCACCGGTTGCCCTAGTAGTTCCGGTCACTTAGCGAACTCAAACAACAAATGAAAAAAATTGACTTCAGACCTATACTATTCCACACACTTTAATATATGATTGCTAATATTTTCATTCATGAATTAACATGATGACTGATAGAATCTAGCAATTTAGAGCCAATTATATATAGGGGGACAAGATATCTTCATGAAAAACTCCCCCTAGGCAACTAGCCTGATATTAGTTTCTGAAAGCGCTACTGGAGGGAGCTTACAAAACTTGAAACCTCCACCCTCTTCACCTCTTAACCCCCCATGTCCTACAATTGATTAGACTCAGTTATGAGAAAAAATAAATGAAAAATTAAATATCATTCAAGAAAATATCAATTTGATAAAAAATGGGCCTAACATTCCCTCCCCATCTAGCACGATTTGCATCTTCGATGCAAACTATTGTCGATTCTGTTTGATGCATCATTGTAGATTTAGATAGTTTCTGCTGATGGAGAGAAGAGAGGAGACAATTTATTGTAGATGTCCTATCTTATAAAGAGATCCAGGATCTTCATATTAGTAAACAAAACATTTCCCAATATTTCATTAACCCCTATACAAACTAACCAATTCCACCCAATAAAAAATGAATTTCCATTAAATGGTGTAGGCACCCACAAATAATTGTACATTTTTAGGATAGATGGTGGATGGTATTTGATACTCTACCACATGCCAATGTGAGGTTCCCCTTTATTTTTTGAGAAAATTATGGGCTGAGTTTGAGTTGGGTAAAAACCCCAACTATTTTGATATGAGGTCATTTTAGGGAGTTGGGTGTGGCATGCCCCAAAGTAGTGTAGGAGCATGTGTTGATCCTCAACAATGTACTTTGATTCCACTGATTGTTGCTCCTCCATCTCCTAGTATTCTAACTCCATATCAACACCAAACAATTATGTCGACATTAGGAGCATTGAGTTCTCTCTCAAGAGATCTCATTGATCAAACTACCCACATGGCAACTACAGTGGCTAATAGAGAGCATGGAGGATATAGTCTTAGTCATCCATGCTATGGGCATACTCAGGAATCGAATTCAAATGCACCTGTATCAGTAATAAAATTATTTTTGGATTTACTACATGTTCTGATGATCATCCTACATAGGTATGTACATATTTCAAGGCACATTTTAATTTGTTTGAAATGTGAAAAAAATATATAAATAATAACAATATATATAATATTAATTCAAGAAGTGTTTGGTGTAGTTGTGCATGATCATACGAGGCCATATCAATATGATCATGTTTGTTTGACATCAATAGTTGTACAAGTGGGAACACCTTATTGTTAGGTAAACCAATATATATATTTTAGTTTATATCCATATCTAATTTAATTTGAAAATTTACATATGTGTGAAACGATATATTGTATCTATGTAGGGAGTTCATGCAATATCCATGACCGACCAACCACAAGGTGTGGCGAACACTCTTGTGTCATCATTAGGTTTTATGCATGGGCCATCTCTCATGCGTGTTTTCAAAAGTTATCTAAGTTTGAAATTTACATGTGCTTTAAAAACTCGCTAGATGTACTATGAATATTTTAAGTTTTCAAATTCAAATTTCCATGTGCTTTAAAAACTCACTACAAATATGCAAGATGATAGTAGTATCTGTATAGGTGGTAGGTGGGCTCCTGATTAGGATCATGACCATGAGGCCATGTCACTTGAGGTCCTAAACTTTACTATATTTCAAATTCAATTAAAATCATTTTTATCACTAATATTTTCTACAGTGTAGAAAAATGTATCCCTTTACATTTTCACACTTGTTTGGGCCCTTCTTGCTAAAATTGGGCTTCTTTATGCCTTCTTTGGTACTATTTTGCATCCAAAAGCCTTATTTAATGCATTTCTTTGAGGATAATCTTGACACTTAACTAATGAACAATCATTATTCACGTTCTTGGGTTGTGTGTCCCATATTTAGTGAGCTGCAAATCATACACCACCTTGCTCATATGGGTCCCACCTAAGTATTGAGGCCTAATCCTAAATATGGAATAGAACTTATCATTTCTTAAAATTTGTGTCTCAAGCTTAGGCTATAGGGACTCATATTCCCTAATTGGCATATGAGTCCTGCTTTAGCTTGGACCTATTTTGAATTCAATGCTTGGCGGGATTTTATTCTCCTAGATTTGATGTCAACTTGTAGTGTAATTTTAGAAAATTTGGCATAAACAAGTATAAATACAAGGTTATTTCACATAATTTATCCTAGAAAATTTTATGAGAAAGTATCTGTAGTGTCGAAAAATATCATTGGGGACATTTTCACACTTGTTTGAGCCCTTCTTATTGAATTGAGCCTAGTGATGCCTTGATTTAGTGTTGTAATGTGGTTGACACATTCACATTAGGTTTTGGGCCCTTGTGAACTAATCAATTTAAATGGTACCTTGCTAAAGTGTTGCAAAGTGTTGTAACTCACTTTCACACTTTTCTAAGGTTTTATTAATTAATTACACCTAATAAACATCTTTTTAACTTTAATCTTACCTTAGCTAAAGTATTGTGAAGTGTTGTAGGACACTTTCACACTTTTCTAGGCTTTTCATTAATAATTGGGCTTTCTTATGCTTTAATTGGCCCTATTTTGCATCCACAAGCCCCATTTAATGCATCTTTTCAAGGATAATCCTGACACAAATCATGACCCAATCATAATTCAGGTGTTTCAAGCTTGAATGGCCCCATATTTAGTCCCACCTAGATTTTTGGGTCCCGAACCTAGTTTCACACATTTCTAAGCATTTTTAAAATTGGTCCCAAAATTTAGGCTTGGTGGGACTCATTCACCACCTTGGGCGAATGAGTCCTGTGTGGCCCAAAATCAAAATTAATTCAAATTTTTGGTGGGATTTTATCTTCCTAGATCTGATGTTGGCTTGTAGTGTTGTAATTTTTAGAATTCTTGCATAATTTTGTTGGATGTTGTGGATATGGTTGTTGATATGTGGTTTTCATTTATGTCAACACTATTAGCATTTAGTATATCAATTGTTGTATATGTCAAAGATATTGAGAAAATTGTAAAAGAAAGTATTCTAGGTTCCTAGTGGAACTATGCAGGTCATGAAGGTGTCTTGTTTTGTACATTGAAGATTAGATGGTGTGGATTAAAGGGTTTATTTTTGAATGTTTCTAGATCATCTCTTGGAAGTTTCAAAGGTCTGTGTGAAGTTTTGAGTGTGTTGTGGTGTGACAGTGTTTTTGTGGTCTTTTTCAGTGTTATTGAATGAAGATTGTGTAATTCTAGGTAATCTTAGTTTTTACGGATTCTTTTCTATTATTTCTTGGTGTTCTCTAATGTCTCTAGATCATTCTCTATCTTTGTGGTATGTCCACATTACTCAGAGAGCTCGTGGTTGAAGATCTTTTCTTACAGATGTTTAGTTTTTCATGTTCCTAACTGACATATTGGTGGTAGCGTGTTGTGATATTTGTGGTGTAATTAATTTAAATATTTTTGTGTTGGAGATGTTAATTTGGCTCTCCACTATATTGCGGCCGACCTTGGTGGATTTGCATTGGAAATTTATTTGTAAATTTGGGCTGACATTGAAAATATATTTTATTTTTGTGGCCAACTAAGTTGTGATGAAATCTCATGTTACAGATATATAAGAGTGACTGGTTGAGTGAAGTTAGTGTGTGCATAAGTGTGAATGTATGCCAGAGAAAGTGTAAAATGCGCGAATAGTGTTTCTATCATTCAATTGCAGAGCAGAGTGTGAAGAAGGTTTTTTAAGTTTCATTGGAACTATAATCAGGCTTGTGCAGAAGCTATTTTCTTAGTTTGTATTCTTTATATTTTAATCCTATTCTGTATTGTTGGATAGTGAGTCCTCTTTTGTATTTGAGTAGTGAGCTCTAGGCAATGTGCCTAAATGCATGTGCATTCCCCTTATTATTTATCATTATACTTTTAACAGGGTATAATCTTGTGGACTAACATCCACCGTGGTTTTTCCCCTAACAGGGTTTCCATGCAAAAAAATTGGTGTTATTTGTCTCTCCAATGTGTTAATTTTTTGTGGTTAATTGCTTATTTATCAAATCTAGGATTAAGTTAAGTAAGAAAATTTTAAGTTTCTTTCACAACTAATTCACCCCCTCTCTCAGTTGTGTGTCCTTATTTTTCCAACAAATTAAGTATAAATACAAGGTTCTTTCACTCATTTTCACCTAAGAAATCAAGTGACCTAAGAATTTTGTGAGAGAATTCTTATAGCAATCTGAGTTCACAAGAGAAATTCAAGAGCATTCAAGTGTCTTCAAGAGAAGATTACCAAGCATTTTAGAGTAGCGTTCAAACATCAATCATCATGTCAAGGACTTCATGCATCATGTTTGTTATTGTGCTAACAATTGTGATGTAGGGTTTTATGATTCAAGCAAGTGTTTCAATCAAGATCAACATCATTCAAGCAAGAGTCAAGATCTTCATACATTGGATCTATCTCACACATGTTTTCAACACGTCATTGATAGGGTTTGGTGAGTTGCAACATCTCATTTTGTTCATTCATCATTTTCCATTTATATTTCATTCTATTTCAAGGTTGATTACCAAAACAAGGTTTGACCAAGGAAAACCCCTATCCACTAATCCAACAACATTTTACCCTTTCCTTTGTGTGTGATTTATAGGTCCAAGTTGTAGATTTCCTAAGGAGAAAGATTGGAAGAAAGTTGTCAAATAATTCAAAGTTGTCAAAGTTGTCATGAAGCATTGAAGAATATTGTAGATCACCTACAAGTTGCACATTTGGGTTTGAGATCCAAAAATCAATTAGGAAGGACAAAGCAGACTAAGAAGAATAGATTCAGGTTTTGAATTCTCAAAAAAGTGGAAGTGGACTAATTCACCATAAGTGGTGAATGAGTCCCACTATAGGTGTTTGACAGAGATCTTTGCAGATTTAGATACCCTTTGGTAGATTCTTGTTCCTACACAATTTTCTAGATTTTGGACCGATTCACCCTGCTTGGCGAATAAGTCCCACTCATCATTAAAGTTATATTTTTCAGCATTTTAGACCTCCATTCTTCCATTTCCAGATTTCTAGGTGCACACATTCCTTTCCGTAGTTTTATGTTTTGTTTCTCTTACATTTCTAGGTCATCTCATAGGTCATTGAATTAAATTAGGGTTTAATGTTTCATCTTGCATTTCATTAGTCTTTCCAATTCTAAACTTGGTGGTGAACTCCTTATTAGTTTTCATTCAACCCATAGAATAGACCTCTTGCAAGATATCTTTATATATCAAGGGCTTGTTCTTGAGTGAAAGTTAGAGAAAATTTGTCCTTTTAGGTCCTAAACCCTAGAAGGAAAGAAAAACAATTTTCTTCCTTTCAGTATCCTAGAAATTTTATGAGATTAAGAGAATTCAAGAGAATTCAAAGCTAATTATCAAGCATTTTGGAGCTATATTCAAGATTCAAGCATCATGTCAAAGTCATCATGCATCATGTGTGTTTTTGAGCTAACATTTGTGATGTAGGTTTTCATGATTGAAGCAAGCATTCAAGTCAAGATCTACATTCATGATAGCCACTTCATACAATATTGCAACCTTCATATGAAGGGTTTGGTGAGTTACAACATTTCATATTGTTCATTCATCATTCATTTATTCTATTTCATTTCATTTCAAGGTTTGATTACCAAAATGGGGTTCGACCGAGGAAAACCCCTATCCACTAACAAAACAACATTTTTCTCCCTCTACATGTGTGATTGTAGATCTAGGTGTTTTGAGGCTTGAAGATCCTTTGAAGACAAGGTTGCAAGATTGAATAAAGTTGTAAAAGTTGTCAAGAAGTTGTCATCTTAATGGAAAGTCACCTACATGCCAGAATTCAAAGTTTCAAACTCAGAGATAAGATAGGAGAGAAGCTACAGAAGATCATTATAGGATACCAAAGTTTTAGCCAAACCCTGATACTAGGACTAAATTTCCACCTTGGGTGTGTGAATCCCAGTATACCACTTTTCATTCATTTCCTATAGATTCTAATTTACTAGTTGCAGATTCTAGATTCATCCCAAAACCCTAAACTAGGACTAAATCACCTAGTTTGGTGTATGAGTCCCATTTCACATCAAAATTCATAATTTCAGGATTGCAAACCTTATTTCAGGTATCTCTAGTCTTCCAAGTATTTCTCTGTTTATCCATAGTTTACTATTCTTATTTTAAGCTTCATTTCCTAGGTTACATAACTATATTTGCATATTTCCTGCATATCCTTATTTCTAAGAATTTGCTTAGTGGTGAACCCCATTTTAATCACAACCAAGGAGACCTTGTAGAAATATCTTTTCCTAATTGGATCATTAGGTTGAGATCTCTAGGGTTTCCTTGAATGAACTAAGAGTGAAATAGGAGGACCCCCCTTATGTGTTCCATCTCATAAAATGTGGAGCACCCTATTTCCTTCGATTCATTTTCTAACCTAGATTGTTTTTTTTATTATTATTATCTAGGAATTATCATCTCAATCATTTCATCCTCAATTGATAGTTATACCACCCATTGAACAAAATATGCCATTATATTCAGATAATCAAATGGTAGTTTATGCACACTTTTAATTGCTTAGATTTTAAATTTTAATTTCATGATTTTATTAGTTATGTTAAATTAAATCAAATTTCTTTAAATTTATCTAATTTAAAGTTTCTTGTACTCTTCTACAACATAATATAGGTCCATCTAGTCCACGTGGAATGAAGAGGAGACTTGATTTGATTGATCGTCCTAATAGTTGGATAGCTTAATTTATATATGTGCCACTTGACATATACATTTCACATGTTATTTCATGTCATTTCACATACATTATACATTATGATCGTGCTTGTGTTTATTTATATGAGCTGACTTTAATATATTTTCCTAGATACATTTTCATACATGTTTTAAATTCTAGACTAGCTCTAGATATATCTAGCATTTCATGTGAAATTTACTATGCTTTTATTAAATACGATCACATACATGTTATGTTCATTATGATGATTAGATGCACTCACATATATATTTTATCTACATTTTCAAGTATACACTATAAATTCTTGTCTAGAATCAAATTGCATATATTTAGATGCCATTGTTGAATGAAGTTTAGATGTCTTAAAATGATTAAATTTCAAAGTTCAATAAAATCACATGGTTAAGTGACAATTTAATACATTCCTTATAGTTTAGATCATATTCATAATAAAGTAAGGGCCTAATTTTAACTATTTTCTAATTCTAGCAATTATTCATCACTAAACAAAAATCTATTCTTGACATATATAAAATGTACATAAGATAAAATTGGAACAATCCAAGATGTGATTTATAAATTCATTGAAGTTCATACATTGAAGAAACATATAACATATTGATGTTTAATACAAATATAACATGACATACATATGTGCATATAAATACAATTAGCTTATCCACTTTTAGTTAAAGACCACAAATTGATATTTACATAATTTATTTAATGGAATTTTTTTATAGTGACAATAATGGTAGATTGACTTGATGGGAACTTGCAAAAATAATTAATATAAGTAAAGTAGTTATATGTTTATGAGTCATTTAACTCTAATTCATGCGAGAAAAGAACAATTTACTAAAAGTTAGAAAATTGGATCTTAGAAATTCCTTACAAATTCAAGTGATGTCTTCCATATGAAAAATTATCTACTATATTAATTGTCATGAGTTGTTCAATGCACAAGTACTGGCCACAAATTTCATCTAGTTTTGGGAGACTTGAAACAAAAATGATTAAATATAATTAGGAAATTACTTAAGGGGATGCTCAATGAATGGATTTAAGGGCACACAATCTAGGATGACTTAAGGGGACCTAAGATGATGGCTTAAGGGTAGTTAAGAGAATGACTTAATGGGATGCAAGAGGCTAGATTAAGGGGACCTAAGAGGGTATGGATTAAGGGACCTCCTAAAAGGATGGATTAAGTGTATTTAAGATAATGACTTAAGGGGATACAAGAGGATGGATTAAGGTGACCTAAGATGATATGGATTAAGGGACCTCCTAAAAGGATGGGTTAAGGGGATTTAAGAATGACTTGAGGGAATGTAAGAGTGATACAAAGTAGAAGGAGGTTATCAAGTAAATCTCAAATGAACAATATTTGCAAATTTGAAACCCTAACTTGGTGGTTTACTCCCAAATCCTTCACTTTCCCTAGTAGTACTCCAAACAAAGGATTTTCAACATAACTTTCTGAGTAGACCTAATACCCAAATATAAAAATCATTCCAAATACCCTTTATGCTCCTTGAAAACATATCAAATTTGTAGACATGGTTGTTTTGTAACAACACCCTCAAATTTGGACTGCTACACTGGAAATAGGCCTAATTAGGCTTGTTTTACAAAGCAACAACAAGATATACTATCCCCAAACCACAAACCTTCATTATATGGCTTCCCTCATGTCACATGGTGTCTGAATATTCATTTTCCATCAATTGGTACAATCTTCAAGTCACCTTTCTACAAAACCCTATATCTACCTAATCACCTAAGCCTAATACATGGTGATATTAGGCTAGGGTTTGATCAAATTTTCCCATAACTCCATCCCCTACTTTTGAAACCCTAAAAAATTTTAAAAAATCCTATCTACTTCCATTCCACTGATTATTAGGCTTTTCCACTGGTGGAATGGATCAAAACTTCATTTTTTTCAATCAAACCCTAACAACCTAGGGTTTTCTAACTGTTTTCAGTAAATTGATTCTAACTCACTTCAATTTGAATGAGAACTAATGAAATAAAAACTAAATGATATTTATTTCACTCCTTCATCAATCCTAATAAAAATTAGATCATCTATAGGTCGTATGGGGCAGAACTTCTATAGCAACAAAAACACAATGTAAAATGTAGAAAATAGAGAATATCTTTATTGTTTGATCACAAAAACATCTCCAGAAGTTTTTCTCAAACATCCCAAGGCATATTTAAACTCTTACAAGCATATTCCAATGGTTTGAAACTACTTTTCAAATAACTGACTGTTCAACTTCCCATACACACCAAAAATGCAAAGTTGCTTATGCAACTTTTGCAAATCTTTACAAATTGACTCAAAACTGACCCCACATGACCAAAACAATTTAAAACATGACAACATGGTTTGAATATATCTTATTACAAAAAAAAGTGACTCAAAATAGAAAAACCTAACATCTAAACCCCTTTTACATCATGAAAACTAGGTGCCCCTGCATTAAAGAGCATGGATTAAGGGGACCTAAGAGGATATGGATTAAGGGGTCCTAAGAGGATGGCTTAATGGGGGTTAAGAGAATGAATTAAGGGGATGAAAGAGGGTGTATTAATGGTACCTGCGAGGATATGACTTAAGGCATCCTAAGAGGATATATTAAGTGGAGTTAAGAGAATAACTTAAGGAGATGTAAGAGGATTGGTTTAGGACCCTAAATCCTAAACCCTAAATATTGGATTTAGGATAGAGAGTTAAGCATCTTTCCAACCCTAAATCCTAAACCCTAAACCCTATCCATCAAACCTAGAACCTAAATCCAAGGGGATGAACCCTTAACCCTCAACCCATAATAGATTTGTTATTATAAGAATCTTGTCAACCCTAAACCCTAAACCCTATCCCTCAATCCTAGGACCTAAAGCCTAGGGGATGAACCCTTAACCCTCAACCCATAATAGATTTGTTATTATAAGAATCTTGTCAACCCTAAACCCTAAACCCTATCCCTCAATCCTAGGACCTAAAGCCTAAGGGATGTACCCTTTACCCTCAACCCAAAATAGATTTGTTATTCTAAGCATCTTGTAAAGTTCCATAAACCTTAAACCCTAAACCCTATCCCTCAATCCTAGGACCTAAAGCATAAGGGATGAATCTATTGAAATATGGTCAACGCTTCCCTCAGGATTCACTACATAGACTAATCGCCTCTTATAGATCTGTTAACTCTAGCAGTTGTATAAGGCATTAAAAAGTCAATTTTTTTGTGCAACAACAACTGTTGACCAACAAGTGGTATCAGAGCCAAAGGTTTTGGGTTTGAATGCCCTTGGGTAAAAATGAGGGGGATATTGTTGGCAAATGGTTAGTGCTCCCCTTAGGATTTGTGACATGTCCTAACCACCTCCTATGGATCTGTTAACTCTAGCAGTTGTATTGGGCATTAAAAGGTCAATCTTTTGGTGCAATGACAACTATGGACCAACAAAATCCCTCACCCCCAACCCATAATATATTTGTTATTCTAAGCATCTTTTCAATCCTAAACCCTAAACCCTAAAGTATATCCTTCAACCCTAGGACTTGTTGATGTGTTTTTTATGCACTTCTCAACATAGGTAATGCGTAGGTGCATCACATCTCTTGAAAGGAAATCTTCTACAAACAAGTTGCAAAAAATCACCCCAAGGTCTCTAATGTCAAGTCTTGAAATTGCTTGGAATATCTCAGTTGTTCATGTGATTTACTAGTATCAAAAGGAGGTCTTACAGATGAGTCATAAACCAGGGAAGTTGGATTTGCAAATGGAGTTCTTAAGATGTGGAAATTGTTGTTTAGTTATTGCATGTTCAAAACAACAATCTAGGACTCCACTTTTATAATTAGATTTTTATTTACAATGTGCAATGAACCTTAGCATAGGTTACTTATTAAAAAAAAAGGGGTAAAAGGGCAAGGAAGAGAGGAAGTTCCTAGACTTGAAACTGTGAATGGACAGTGATCATGGAGGCTGCTATAGTAGATAAACTCCCTAAACTAGATTTTGCTTGGCCAAGAGGATCCTATAGTTACACAAAACTAGTGCAATCTTCTAAGGACTGCATATTTTTAGATTGCACATGCACATCATGAACATGTAATTGAACTAAGTTGCAGTATTGAAATAAAGAATCCCAAGCTAACTTTACACAACAGTTTGTCATCAACAAGTGCTAAAAGTATGGGCTAAAAGTTCATTAGATACCATAACAACAAACACCATCATCACTTCCACTCAAACAACTAACAACTAAAACTAAAAGGGACATAAAACCATGCACATATAATGAGAAAACTCAAAAGGAACTCCCATAGATCATACGATGTTTCTTTTTATTACTACAAAATGTTTTTACATTAAATCTCCAACCATTTACAAATGAAGGGGAGACCCCTATTTATATTTTTCCAAAGCCCAAATGAATGGCTAGGATTAATTCACAATGAATGGATCATATTTTTTTACATTAGGGTTTCACCCACCCCCATTATCTAGTAATTTAAAATACATCATTTGTCCTCATTCTTATTTTGTCTTGTAGTGGCCAGGTGCTGTAATGGTTTGTCATTTAGTAGATTTCCCTTTTCCCTATAGCTGAAACTACTTGAATGCTATCCTCTTCTCCCAATAGCTTTGCAACATTCCAACAATCAATCAAGTGCACTCACTTTGTAGATCTGCACTATTGCGGGACAACCTAGCCGCCTCCTAATTTGAAGGGGTAACCCCTGATGGATCATGATTGCTTGATAAGAGACAAAAAAACCCCTTCCATTTTTATTTTAGTAAATAGTCATCTGCAATTTTGGAATCCACCTCCCTTGTGTTGTCACTGGTTTATAACCCTCTAATTTCCTTATATCGATTCTCCTCTGACAGGGTGTCATTGGTCCACTAATCTTCTCCTGACAATCCATCTTTTTTTTTGCAACATTGTCCTTTAGCGCTGAACATCTATGAATAAAAACCCTCCTTTATACCATATTCCACAAGAATTCTAGGATTAGCATCCCCTTAAATAGTGCAATGCATCAATAATCCACTTTGATAGTTTCATTTCGCAACCGGAGCCCTGTACAAAAGGAAGATTGAATTAATATTATGCAAATAAAGAAATAATGCTTATTTAAATGATTGCTTGGTTACAATTAAATGGCCCTCTCCCTGTTAATCTATTTAAGAAACCAAAAAAAAGCTATAATAATTGTCCCTTCTTAATTTCACTTGATTATATTAATATCATGAAATGCCCTCTTCTTATATTTCAAATGTTGGTTATGTTAAACCAATGGTCTTCCCTTTAGTTTTCCGCTTGATTTGTCAAGGGAATTTCTTCCCTTATGCTTGATTCCTTAGTTGCAATAGACCCTTTTGAAGTCTCACATCCCCCTCCTCTTTCTCTATTTATGATCTCAGTAGGATGACCTTACAACCATTTTTTCAATTAATTCACAAGTTGTTTTGGTTGCAGTTCCCTCGTTACATTTTTATGAAGTTTGGAGGAAGTGTGGGGGCATCATTAATGATCACTTAGGTGGACTACGGGATCAGTGAGTAGAATCTCCTCATGTCGCTACTCTTTGCAAAATGTTGTTTAATTTGAGACATCTCCATGAGTAATTTATAGTGCTCTATTAAGAGGTGGACTATGGATGAAGTCCCAGAAAGATGATACTATGACGACACTCAAAAAAGGAAGCGTAGGAGGAGGAAGGTGGGAGGACAGAATGGGAATACCACTTAGACAACATCATCCATGAGTGCGAGCTCCATGTTGGAGAAGGACATCCCCCCCTTTTTGCAAAGAAGTTGAGCTAAAGGTGATGGCATCAACTCGAGAATACACATAGGAGAATTAATGTGAGTGGCCACCCTACTATGCAGTGCAGGGGGAATATGTGGACAAGCTTATTAAAAGAGCCATTATTGTTGGTGTTCCCCTCTGCATCTGACCGTTGTGTGAAGATGAAAGATACGCCATTTGAAACTTCGTCGAGGCCTAAGATGTTTCACAAGTTTCTCACACAGAATAGATTACTGCCTCAGTTCATGAGATTCCATTCTTATCAAAGACCGATGTGGTTGTAGAAGACATCACTGGGGAAGTGATGCAATTTTGTGAATGAGTGCATGAATAGAATTTATTGATCAAACATTCATGTATTGAAATCAAGCGACAAATTTCATGTTGGCAGATCCCACTCGTGGGAAGCTCTCATGAAACTCCATCATCATGAATGGATGACAAAGAAGGGGTTGGATCCCACAAGCCAAAAATCTACAGGCGCCATGGATCAGGATGCTATGGTGTAGTGGTTGCTGAAGGAGCAGCATGAAGCTGATGGAAGTCCGCACGAAGATATCCGCTATGGGTACTATGTAAACATGAAGGCACCACTTTGTGCCCATTTGTTATCTTATCTAGGCTATTCTACATTCCTAGTGTGTTATCATACTCAATTTAGGAGTGAACGACATAATTTTCTATGCACACGCAAATTTGAGATTTCTCACGAGGCCATCCTAGTACTATCATTCTTTAGTCATTCTTCCCTCCATACACACTTTAGATCTTTTGAAAAATAGAGACACATGGGGAACTCACCTTACATAGACTAGTGGTTGATTATTATCATAACATGTTATAATTTTCTACAAGCTACGGACCCCGTGGTGAAGAAGGTTGTCGGGAGGGAGCAAGTGGGATGCTAGTGTTGAGAGGGACATAGGAAGCCAGAGGCGAGAAGTCAGCTAGTAAATGTCATTTCCAATGGTGGATTTCAAAACAACATGGTTGGCATCAGAATGAGACATTGTTGTTGGGCTAGGGACCTATGTTGTAAATTTCGTGGGAATGGTGGCACCTTAGAAGTGCAATCCTGTGCAAGAAGTCTCGACAGGCCCAAAACAATACCACCCATAGCTAATGGTATCGACCCCAATCACTTGAAACTATGTTGATGCTCTAGTGGCAATCCTGTGTAGAGGAGGCAAGCTTGTTTGTGGAGGAATTGCCCATACATGACACTTCAAGTATGCAGATGGTGGTGCATAGAGCCATGTTTAAGGAAAGTCATTGTCCAAATGGAAAAGGCATGGGTGGATTCCATATACCAAAGTCCATCCGAGACCAACTTCTGAGGGCATGAAACAATGTTACCCAAGCACGCACCTGCAACCTCGATTATGTTGCAAATACACGTATTGCCCCTTCCCTTGGCCATTCCACCAAATGCACCATGGATCTTTTCTATTTCTTTGTACCGTGATCGCTCATTATTTAATCCTACCATCGAGGTTGATTTTCTTAGAGATGTCATCTTCTCATTATCATGACTCAGACTGATTATTTGTTGCACCACTCCACCAATGATTAGGTGGACCTCCTGTAGAACCCTCCATTTTATTTGATGAATTCCTTTTGTTAGCATTCCCTTATGGTTGTTATAAATGTTTGCAAACCCATGAATCTTTTGTTATTCATTAGCATTTATGATTTATTGGTTGACATCCAATAACCATGTCAACCCATTGATCACCTTCAGAAACCTAGTAGAACTTCCCTTCAAAGCAACAACCATGGGGATTGTAGGGCCCGCATGAGAGGAAGGTGGGTGGCCATGTTGATGATGTCATTTGAAAATGGAAAAACACAAACAACATTCTAGGTGAGAAGTTTCGCAAAACAAATATCTTTCTGCCTTTGTTGACCAAATTAGCTCTCTACCCCTGTAATGTTCATTCATTCAAACTTCTTCGTTGGTGGTAACACTATGTCGTTGATGTATAAAAAATCCTGTGAGATGATCCTAAAATTATCATTCAACTATATTTGTAAGTGTTCTCCCCCACGTCGTCTCCATTGATAGTGCCTTTGTGAAAAGATGAAGTAGGGGGGCCAATTCTAATGACCTTATATGGAGCCTTTTGTACCCTTTATCATTTTTTTTGTTTGAACTTCAGCCATGGCCAAAGGAAGGGTAATTTCTTATGTGATTATTATAATTCTTCCCTTTTAGCCCAAAAGCCCCTCCCTTCAATTTGGAATCACACCATAGATATAGTGCTTGTTTTGTGGGCTCAGAGAGTAGTAAAGTTGTTTGTGGGAGAAAGGAAAGAGGAGGGCAATGTATGAAGGATGCTATAGAAATGAACTAACACAAACAGAGGATCGTGGTAAGGGAACAACGGTGGTTGATTGTGGGCTCATATGATGGGAAGACAATAGAGGTTTTCCACTGTGAACAATGTTGAGGTGATAGCTTCCCGCCTACGGTGGCCTGCAAGGGCAGACTCACTTACAAGCGAGGACATGAGAGCTCATCATAACTTTTTGGTTTTGCTTCAAGGAAGTGATGCATGCAGGTTTTGCTCAGTGGGACGACGTGAAATCTTGATCATTTTGGATGGTAGTCGAAGAAGGAAAACCATATGGAAAGATCCCAAAACAACTTAAACATAGGAAAATTTGAAATGATGGTGTCAATTGGATTTGCAGCAACAATAAAGACAGAAGGACCAACCACAGAGCCCACCATTCGGGCGGATGTCAAAGGTCGACCAATCCAAAATGGTGAAGTGGGAATGGAGTCCCACCCAAGGCCACAGTCGTGGCCTTATGAAACATGAAGGGTGTAACAGTGAAAATAGGCATGGGGTCTGCATGTCAGGTAGATGTGGGGACATGGCCACAGTCAAACGATAGAACTAAGTGGTGAATGACAAAGGGAAACCCGCAAATGTGAGTTCTCAGGAGCCAATGGAAGAATCTAGGAGCTGGCCCACGAGGACAAGTGACTTAGTGAAACTTAGGTTGGTGAACTTGGCCAATATGAAATTGATTGTCTTAAGGTACATGGCTGACTTGGGCATAGAAATAGGGGTGCAAAAAATGAGACAAGGTCAAAAAAACTTGACTCGACCAAAAAGAGGGGTCCCTGCCTTCTATGGGGCGTGTGTGTCAAACATGCAGAACAAATGGTGACTCCCTGGGGAAATACTCTAGAGCATTTCAATGATAAATTGGAATCATGAACCCAAAATCTCTAGTTCCGATCCTCACACTAGGGAAAACAAATGAAACGCTTGACCAAAGGATCAAAACTACTAGCCAACCCAACCTTTAGTATGCTAAAAATACAAGTGTGTGCATATGCGTTAATTCCCACCCTTCAGGTGCTACAGGAACCCAAGCTTTGTCAAGTTAAGCTACATAGTTTATTCTGACTCCAAAATAATTCAAGACATTGTCTTGACAAGGTTGTCACTGTGATTCTCCTGAACATTGCTCTATTTTCGGCCAGGCGTCCATAGCCCTAGTAGAGTTGCTCAAATACGCCTGAAAAGTTGAATTTCCTTTTCTTTTGATTTTCAATTTCGTACTTCTCTTTCTTTTGTTTCATTTCTTTTGATTTTCTCTTTTCAATTCTTTTCATGTCAACCCGCAAGCAATGAAGCATGTGCTTAGGGCTGAGAATCACAGTGGCGCTGAAGTAGAATTTTAGATTTTTCACTTAACTATACTTCATAAAGGACCCACAATGACCTCCAGAATCTTAAGATGTGTGAGAGATATAAGATTTCAGAATACATCAGCAATGAGACCAACCAATGGTTTATCCTCTTCGAATCAAACCCCCAGATCACTTGACACTAATAGAAGATCCTCACCATCCACTCTAAAAAATTGATTAGAGTTTGTCAAAGAAATACATAGAACAACCCCTTGAAATAAGGATGATGTGTGCATAGATGTTCCCAGCTAAAATAAGAGGGACCCTGAGAAAAGAAACAAAAAATGGAAAGTGAAGCGAAAAATGAACAAAAAAGAAAACACTTACACATACCAAAGCAAGAAAGTGAAAGAAAACATCAAAGAAACTACCCAGAGTAGACCAACCTATAACAAACCAACTACTCTAATGAAAGTAGGAAAGCGAGACTATATACATTAAACCTACACAACTCAAAATGAACTATGTACAAA
Source organism: Sequoia sempervirens (assembly GCA_007258455.2). NCBI lineage: Eukaryota > Viridiplantae > Streptophyta > Pinopsida > Cupressales > Cupressaceae > Sequoia > Sequoia sempervirens. Next base: position 12,865,791 of record VDFB02353493.1, on the reverse strand, counting down.
GAAATTTACAAAGAACTATGTTCAGGCAAGGCAACCTGACATTAACACTCATTGGATTTTATAGTGCATGCACAAGTAGATGAGTGATCATCACTGTTCGTAACCATGTAGATTTATCCTTATATTTAGAATAAGGAAGTTTATTATTGCAAAATTTAAATTTAATCACATGGTCAGGGAAAATCAACAATTGAGGAGGCTCGTTAAACCCATGGTTAATCTATAAACAATTTCATTTCCCCTCATTCCCATAATCAAAATAATAAGTGCAGCTATGAGAAATAATAGGGGCAAGGAAGGATAGAACCTGGATGTCATCATATGGAGGTGGCAGTGTTTGATAGGGGAGAGCGATCATAGGATCATCAGTAATTGCATCGACAACTTCAGATGGAGGCACTAGATTGTGCAACACTTCGAGAATTAGGCTTGTATAAGGCTAGAATAATGGGGCAACAAGCACCCCTTTAAATCTTCGTGTGGGATCAGCAATCCCTATTAGCTATTCCTCGAGGAGATAGACTTTTTTTCGTTGATCTCCTACAAACCTGGTGTTTGCTTGATTGCTATCTTCAAAAGGTAGCACATTGTCCTGTCTCCTTCCGTAGATGTTGACCTTATTTCTGTGATGTTCAACGTCTTGAGAATATGACATTCCTAAATTGGTCCTATTACCGCCATCTGAATATGAAGGAGGATCAACAATGATCATGGCTGGAGGACTCCAAGTTGCATCTTGTAGTTGGTTGGGTGCCTCATCGCTGTTGGAATCTATCTCAAGACCCCCACCTTTTTCTTCTTCTCTTTGTTGTTCATGCATCTCCTCGTGGTGTTCACTCATCTCCCTTGGTTCATTGTCATTATAGACGGAGAAGGAACCCCTCTCCCATTCTAGAGGCTCCAATATTTCATCAATGAGAGGTTCAAGTGGTATGTCTTCATCACTACTAACCTCCAAGATTTTCACTCCCTTAGTTTGAGTATACCTCTGCAATACAACCCCTAATTGAAAGAAGTTGTCAATTGAGGGCACCTTGTCAAGGGGACCAAAATATACTACGCAATTTTCATCCAAAGACTTTCCATAAAGCCCATCGTCCATGGTGCATAAATGCTCTTCAAGAGGAAGAAATTCTTGATGACTAGTGGACAACATTCCTATTTGATCTACTTCATTTCTCAAAATATTGAGAATGTATTGTTGTCCTTCTTCTATTGCTATCCCAACATCCTCTTAAGGCCATCCTTCAACTAAGTCATCACTCAATTCAGGTTTTGGGTCTTCTTCTTCAATTGGGAAGCAAGTAGAGGAGGTTAGGCACTTGGGTGCTCCACTTGTCCTCTAACTTGTTTGACAACTTCCTGGCATACCTCACATGCAAACTTAGAGTGCAATGAATCATGGAGCCTACACCAATTTAGGAGTAAAAACACCTCCAGATCCACTTGATATCTTAGCTCAGACCAATCCTTTACTAATCTGGAGATGAGCTGGTTGTATCTTTCCATAATTGGATCCTCATTATCACTCAGGAGGGAGGCTGGATAGTGAATAGTCGTGACTTGTAGCTGTTCTTACTCTTCCAAATTTGCATTTTCGGATGCTTGATCACTGTCATTCATGTAGGAGAGGTCTTCTAATCTGATCTCACTTATTTCTTCATCATTATTCTCTTTTGTCCCAAGGTTGTCAACCTTTTCTTCTTCCTTATTTTCAGCATTTCCATTGGATGTCCTAGCATATGCTTTAGCAAAATTTGTTGATTCATCATCAATTGTCAATAGATCCTCTTCTAGATTGGAGGACTGCCCTTTGCTGATAGAGGAAAGGCTCTCTAACTCCCTTCCGTACTAAATTTTCATCATAACTTTTTGCTATCCTATTGAAATCAACTTCTTCCTGTTGGTTCTGATCCTTTAAATCTATTGTCCCATCACCCTCTGGTGCCAAATTTCTTAGTTCTTCTTCAATGTGCTATCCTCCAGAAATTGATAGCTCTCTTACCTCATGGGATGACTCATCCTCCCTGATAGTTGGATGCTCCAACTTCTTTGAACAACCCCTGACTTGGGTAATGATGTTGTCACACAGGCACAAATGGTGTTTCTAACAATCTCCCACTTGACAAAGATCACACAGGCACCTCCAGAGCACAACAAAACTACTAACTTTCATGGGCACTAAGGCCCATCAAATTGGCACACCACCTGAACTTGTCTGTGCTTACTAGCTTCGTTAATGCATCTGCAACATTCTCGAGAGTATCAACTTTTTCCAAAATGACCTTTCCATCCTCCAACATATCCCATACAAAATGGTACTGTACATCTATATGTTTTGTCCTGGCATGGAAAGTAGGATTCTTTGCTAGAAAAATTACACTCTGACTGTCACAGAATATAGTTATTTTCCCTGCATCAAAACCAATGTTAGAACACAAATGTTTTCACCAAACTGCTTCTTTACAAGCATGTGTAGCTGCCATGTATTCAACCTTCATAGTGGACAAAGCGACTACAGCCTACTGCTTACTCATCCAACTCAATGGGCCACCATTCATCATGAAAATGTATCCAGTGGTGGACTTCCTACTTTCAATGTCCACTGGCCAATCATAATCCACATAACCTAGATTGCTGAGAGTCCTCTGTGATTCAACCAATTTCCCATGGTAACACAAATCATATTCTAAAGTCCCCTTCAAATATCTAAACACTCTCTTCATAGCATCCCAATGTGTTCTTCCAAAATTAGCCATAAACTGACTAAGAACTCCCACTGCTTGGGCAATTTTTGGCCTTGTACAAACCATTGCATACATAAGACTGCCAAACGCACTAGCATAGGGTACACTAGTCATGTCCTCCATCTTAGTAGGAGATTTTGGAGAATCTTCAATAGATAGCTTCATTCCCTGAAAAATTGTAACAACTAGTTGTTTGCAATCATTCATGCAAAATCTCTCTAGAATAGTCTTGATATACTTACTCTAACAGAGCCATAGTCTTCTATTCTTCTTGTCCCTGGTTATCTCCATCCCTAGAATATACCTTGCTACACCAAGATCCTTCATTTTGAACTTAGCAAACAACTGAGACTTAAGATTTGAAATCATTAGCTTACTATTGCCTATGAACAACATATCATCAGCATAGAGAGCAATAATAAGCACTCGATCACTTTCAGCTTTATAATACACACAATGATTAGATTTTGATCTCACAAATCCCAAAGACAATACAAAAGTATCAAACTTCTTGTACCACATCCTAGGAGACTACTTTAACCCATACAAAGACTTATTTAACTTGCAAACCAATTTTTCTTTACCTTTTTCAACAAAGTGCTCAGGCTGGGACATATAGATTTCTTCTTCAAGATCACCATGAAGAAATGATCTCTTCACATCCATATGCTTGATCTCTAAGTCATATGCTACTGCAAGTGACAAAAGAAATCGAATGGATGTTAGATTAGCTATAGGAGAAAAAATCTTCCCATAATCAATTCCCTCTACCTAGGAATAACCCTTCGGAACCAATCTCACCTTGTACTTTTCCACACTGCCATCCAGACCTATCGTCTTCTTAAATACCCATTTGTAGACCACAACTTTTCTGCCTTCAAGCAAGGGCACCAAACTCTAGGTATCATTCATATCTAATTACACCATTTCTTCTTTCATGGCTTCCAACCAAGAGTCTGAATCAGACATTCTAAATGCCTCTTTTACAATCCTAGGCTAATTAGTGCTAGAAATCAAAGCATAAGCACAAGTAGAATCTATCAAAGAGAACCCATACCTAGTAGGTTGTTTTCTTTCATGGGTTGACCTCCTCACTGGCTGAGGTTGAGGTTGTTCTTCTTCTTTTGAACTTTCAGAACTGCTTGAGCTCTCCTCAATTTTAGGTACATTTTGAATTTTGAATTCCTCTTTCTCTGGAGTCAAAGGAATTAAAACTACATCCTTATTCTTTTTGAACTTCTTTTTCTCTGATTGCAGATCCAAGGTAGAAGGTTTCAGCTCACGAAAGATAGCACTTCTGTTGTATACAACCTTCTCCATATCAGGATTCCAAAGCTTGTATCCTTTTATGCCAGCATTATAGCCAATAAAAATACATTTGACAACCTTGTTCTCCAACTTAGATCTTTTCTCATTTGGCACATATGCATATGCCTCATAGCCAAAAACATGAATGTGTCTCAGAGAGGGCTTCTTACCAGACCACACTTCCAAAGGTTTTTTCTCAACAAGAGCAGAATTTGGAGAACGATTTATCAAGTAACAAGCAGTAGCAACAACCTCAGCCCATAACTTTTCCTCCAAGCTAGCACTACTCAACATACTTCGTGCTCTCTCCATCACTGTCCTATTGAACCTTTCTGCAAATCCATTTTGTTGTGGAGTATAAGGTGTAGTCTTATGTCTTTTAATCCCATGGTCTTTATAGTACCTCTCAAAATCATCAGAACAAAATTCACCGCCATTATCAGTCCTTAAACATTTTATTTTTCTTCCAAACTAATTTTCTACAAGGTTCTTAAATTCCTTAAATCAACTGAACACTTCTAATTTACTTTTCAAAAAATAAACAAATCCTCTTCTTGAATAATCATCAATAAACAATACATAGTACCTTGAATTAGACAAAGAAGGAACATTCACTGGACCAAATACATCAAAATGAATATAATCTAGCAAACCAAAAGATTTATGAGGACTAGAATAAAAAGAAACACAGTGCTGCTTCCCATCTATACAATGTTCATAGAATTCAAATTCAAAGTTACAATCTTCAAGCCCCTCAACCAGGTTTTTATTCTTCAAGGTTTTTAAACCTTTTTCTCCAATGTGGCCTAGCCTATGATGCCAGAGCATAGTCTTTTCTATTGGAAGATTAAATTCCATAGAGTTTACACAATTAGGAACATTTCCCTCTTTACCTCCATTAGTAGCTTTCTGTGACTTACAAAGACACTGTTACATTGAACAACATGTGCATCCAGCTTGTACAAGGTACCAATATGAGCACCCCTTTCTAGCACAATTGAGCCTCTAGTCATCTTGTAGCCATTTCTAGAGAAGGTGACTTGCACTCCAATATCATTCAGCTTACTGACAGATAGTAGATTTTGAGCCAGACCTAGTATATGCATAACATCCTTAATTCCCTTCACTCCGCCATCAACAAATTGGATTTTGACTCTTCCACGGCCAACAATCTCCAAAGTTGAACCACTTGCCAAGTACACCTTTCCACCATCGTATTCTTCATACTTTGTGAACCAATCTCTATGAGACATCATGTGGAAAGATGCTCCTGAATCAATCAACCAGACATCATCTGATGCCTGTGTAGCCAAGGATGAAATTAAGGTGTTTGCATCACTCTAAGAAGAATCATTATCAAAATAATTCTTCTTCTTCTTTTTCTCCTTTTTACAATCCTTTCGGACATGACCAGGTTGCCCACAATTCTAGTACTTCACCTTGGACTTCTTGCTAGGAGACTTTGATCTCCCCTCTAATTTCGATTTAGATTTCTTGTCCTTCTTCTTGCCTTTTTCTTTCGATCTTCCTCTAACAGCAAGAGCCTCCTTCACCATCTCAAAATATTTTCTTCTCATTTCTTCTGATAACAAAGAAGCAACACATCTTCCATCTTGAAATTCAATGTTGTACTCCCAATAGCCATCACTAGGTGATCCCAAGAGTCTGGAAAAGAACACAATAGAAGCATACAATGATCCTCTTCATCAATCTTTACACCAACATATGTTAACTTTGCAATCAACATGTTGAATGTGTTCAAATGATCAGCTACAGACCCTCCTTCCTGCATTCTCAAAGTGTACAGCTTCTTCCTCAGGAACAGTTTATTCACCAAGGACTTCCCCTGATAAATAGATGCTAGTCTCTTCCACAAGGAAGATGCAGTCTTCTCTTCATGCACATTTAGAAGTACGAAATCTGCCAAAGAGAGCCTTATCAGCCCCTTAGACTTTCTATCTGCAAGGTCCCAATCCTCTTGCTTCATGCCTGTAGGTTTCATTCCAGACACAGTAAGCCACAGATCATGATCCACTAAGAGATCCAAAATTTTTGAGTTTCCACAACTCAAAATTGCTGCCATTGAACTTCTTTATTTCAATATTTCCTGATGTGCTAGCCATCTCAATCTGCAATTTGAATTACCAAACTTCTATAGGACTCCCATTGAACAAAATTCCCTAAAAAATACACCAATGTACCCACAAGGATAACACAATTGGCCAAGCTCTAATACCACTTGTAAGGAAAGCTAAGGTGCAAAAACAACTCTCCTAATGTGAAAACCTCAGGGAAGAATGCAGAGACACTTTTAAATTTTACAATTACAGTCCAATTAAAATGCATTTGAAATAGATAACAAAAACAGAGAATCAGACAAACACATATGAACACCAGATTTACGTGGGAAAACCCTTATAGGAGAAAAACCCACCACACCAAGAGAAGTCACTTTGTCTTACAGTAATAAAGATTACATATAGAGTACAGACTTATCTTTCTGATGTTAGTTTACAGCAACATTCACTATGAACAACCTTGTTACAGAACATTCACGTTACAGTCTTCACAAAATAGAATTCATCCACTGACCATACAACCACACACCAATCCGTCGATCAAACCAGACATTATCTGCTACTATAGAGTAAATCCATGATGCCCCTATCTATCGAGCTTCCTCTTAGTAATGGCTGCAATAGTCCAACTGCTAGCAGTTCCCATTCAGATTCTCTAATTGGTCAACTACAAGCCACATAGGAAAGTCTTCAATCGGTCAAAAGCTTCAACCTGTGTTGGCATGTTGGTGAGACACTAACTATGTCTCCCCGATGCCACAAGACTTAATCATCGATGTTGCCAAGAGTCATTCTTATTAGCAAGATATTACATAGAGTCCAAAAAGCTATCGCTCAGACATCGTCATGTCACCAAGACTTCATACCGAAGTTCATTAGTTGTATCAGTACCGCCAGGACTTATCGCTATTGGTGAAACATCATACCAAAGCTTCAAAGTCACATAGAAGAGAGTATTCCATTCGGTGAGACAATTTTATTTTGCCAAGACATCACACCGATGTTCACTAAGTATTCCAAAGTGCTCGACAGTCGGCAAGACTATAGTCCTTTGCTAAGAGATCATATCGAGTCATTAAGTGTTATACCGAAACATTCAACAGTCAGTAGGACAGACCACTATCGCTAAGATGTTACTCCGAATGCTCACAAGTCATACCGAGCACCAAACAATAGTCAGCAAGACTTCTCTCCATCGCTAAGACTTCACACTAAGACCTTTGTGCTACTCTGAGTGTATACCGTCGATGAGACACACCAACTATCACCAAGAGTTCTTCCCAAGTGTTTAAGTCACCCTGATATCTCTAGGATAAAGCTTTTGGTGAGACATCCATATCATTAAGACTTCTTACTAAACACCCAAGAATCTCCCTAAAGACTTCAAAAGAAAATTTTGTCATCGAGATATTCCTTCATCGCTGAGAGCTCATAGCAAACATCCAAGACTCTCCCCGATATCTGATAAATGCCAACAGTCGAAAAGAGGTCTCCATGGGCGGTGAGAGGTTATACCGAACGAAATGTCATAGTGATAGGATCCTTTGGTGAGACTGAAACAAGGTCACAATGACCTGAATCATTTCAACAAGGTTTCAACTGCTAGTTGGCCAGACACAAAAGATGTCACACTGACTTTTCCCTTTCAGAGGTTTCAGCCTGTGAGATTGAGGCATAGATTTCTAATATTTTATTACAACTGCTTTTCTGTTCAGGTTATCTTCTTTCTTGGCACATGTTATTTTGCATCAGAACCCTAAATTTTTCATAGGGTATTTTTCACTCAATAAGTTTGATGAAAAGGGGTTATACCAACCAGTTTCGGTCTAGACCCATGTGCTTTCCAAAACATGGGATTATTACTCATTTGTTGACTACTTCCTACAACCAATACTTTTAGATTTTTCTCCATGTCCTCCAATTTGGTTTTCCCCTAAAGCCTTAGAATGAATGAAAATTAGCCACCAGACCCTGATGGATTATTTTCTGGGATCCAAATTTTCCTTCATCAAATATCATGGTTTTATTGAGGAGCCTGTTAGGTTCCCTAAATTTTTAATAGACAAGACCTTCTCTTTGGAGACATTCCATCAGGAAACTATTACTAATAAAGCCTTTGGCAATGGGAGACATAAAAAGGAACTTTATCCAATTCCTCTTACCATTGCTAGAAGTCAAGTAACACTTGTGAATAGGGAAGAGTGGGAGGTATTGACTAGAAAATAGGCTCACCTAGGCCTGGTTCTCATTTGTGACACATGGAGGTATAATCCAACGAGACATCTTCTAACTATAACACACGAAAGGTGAGAATACTTTGAGTCAAGGAAGAACCTGACCAAGGAGAGGGAAGAGGTCTACATCAACCTACCTTTTGTACCATTTGAATGGCCACCATGGCTCGACTTCTATGTTTAGGTGGTAGAGTTCCAACAAAGCATTTAGATGGGCCAGTCCCTCAAAACACAGTTAAAGAATCTGAGATGGTCAAAAAGAAAGAAGATGGATTTATGGTGATTCTGATAGGAAATCAAGAACCTTTCTACCCTATATGGAGATTTTAAGCTGCATGATGATAATTTTTACCAAATCTATGACATTGAGGCTGGAACCAATGATAGTAATCCCAAATTAGATCGAGAGATTGAACCAAAGCAAGTGCCACTCTACACCTTCCAACCTTAGGAACCTGACACAAGAACAAGAAAATGAAAGGGGTCAAAAGAAAAGGGCTCATAGATCACATCTTCCACTAGCACCCTGCTAAAGGAAAAAAGGACCTGACGATACCCAAAGATATTTTCTATAGCTATAGGAGCCCAAGCTTCAGCAAGATCATTCACTAGGGAATCTTAATCCACCAGTTCGGCTCCTACGAAGAGAAGATGAGTCCAAGACTTGGGTGGACCAGGCATATCAAGTAAAGGAGAAGAAGACATGGAATCTTCTCTACTAGAGTTTCAACTTTAGTAGTCTAGGTAATTTTTTCACCTACCCTTCTTTCTTCTACTACATCTTTAATTGTTCCTGCCCTTCATCTTCTGAAATGAATCCTCCATCCATAGGTTCCAACGTCCTCATTCTGAACACAACCCTAGCCATATTTGATAATGAACCCCATGAAGAAATCTTGTACGTCTAATGAGCATCACCTATGTCAGTCGCAATTGATTTTTTAATTTCCCTATCAAGGGAACCCATTGAAAACACTAATACATACATACATTACCAATTTCACTAACCCCGTTTGCTTCTAGGAAAATTCCTCTTTTTCTACCCACTTCCCCTTTTACTCCAATGGGTGTCTCTCCTTCTCATTCCATACATGGCGGCTCGCCTTTTTCCATGATAGTGCTTCCTTTCACCTCTCTACAACCTCAGATGGTTGAGGCCTCTCCTTCTGTCACCCTTTTTAGTATCCCTCTAGGTATTTCACTTGTCGCATAGAGTATCAAGTCTCCACAAAGTCTTCAGAGTCATATGGAAGCAACAAAGAAGGCCCAACAATAAAGAAAGTAGAAACTGTGAGTAAAGGATGCAACAAAACCAGCTTCTCAGAAGACTGAAGCCTATTTTAATGAAGAGCGCAATGCTCTACTAATTGATTTGATGAGGCTACTGACGTCCAAGCCAAAGGGAGAAATGTTGTTTGAAGATTATGACATCAGAGTTGTGGACCACAATTTGGGTGAAACTCTCCCATGCAACAAAGTGGTTCTAGCCAAAGCAACTCAAAAGGTGGTATAAATTGACTATGAAAAGCTAGATAAAAAGTTGAAGAAGCATGAGACAAAGTTGGAAAACATAAAATCCACAATAGATAAGCTACAAACAGAAATCAAAGGAAAAGATTTAGAGATGGCCTACCTAAGGTAATTATAGGGTTAGTAGGGTGAAGCAACTAAGTTTCTTGCAGAGGCCCAGAGTGAGAGGTATCGACTTTGTGTTGAGGTAGAAAGGTTGAAATGTGAGATCTTATTCAAACATGAAACAAATTCAGAGCATCAACAAAAATTTTGGAGGCTTAAAAGTGATTTAGCCAGACCATATATCATATATCATATATAATGGGCTACAAAAAGAGGTACAATACTTGGATAAATAAAAGGAATACATGTAGGAAGAATTGGCTAAAGTCTCCAATGACCTTAAAAGGTCCCAGATGGAAACAAAAAGGGTGAAACACAAAAAGCAAGACATTGAGTCTATTTTTTTGACTCGCAACGAGGAAGTTGGGAAGCTACACTCTAAGATTACAAAAATGCTCCAAGAGAGGAATCAATTGGAGGAAAACATGGAAGCAAGGGAGTCCCAATTTTAGCAGGAACTAATCATGGCACAAGGATCCAGGATCCTCTCGATATCAAAAAAACTAATATCTACTCATTGGGAGAGAATCATAGTTGCAGTTGTAGCCCTGAAACTAGTCTTGCAGTTTCTAAAAGATGCTCACAAATTAAACATGAAGGTTGGATTGGTAGTTGACCAAATTATACTCACATTCACCCTCCTAAGCTAAAGAATCAAGGATCTTGGTCTTGAAATTATATAACGCGACTGACGAAGCCTTAAGGGACATCAGAATTTTTAATTGAAGGGTAGCTACAAGGAAATAAAATGAATTTATCATCTACCATAGGGTTGCGTCAAATAGTAAAGCTTACCAAGTAGTTTTGAATAAGAAGGTCAATGAGATCAAGGAGGAGTTCAAATTTCTTCTCCAATTTGGATTTCTCTCCCTATTCTCATTAGATGGACAAGTGTTAACAATCGAGTAGATCATGGAGCAATCAGGCTCAAAATCCATACCTCAATAGCACTACAGGGTTTGAGCTCATCACCCACTATTGAGGAGATCAAGAAGGAAATTCTTCCCCTTTCTCGACTGTACTACCATATCAGAGTTGTTTCATCAAGGTAGGGTGGGATTTATTTTAAAGAAGTCCTTGATCTTGAGAAAGCATACAAGAATTTGTTCACCCTCATCCAGCATGATGGAGATTAGGATACCCAACATGTTACTTTCCTAAAACTCCAAGAATTAACTAAGATATAGGTTCATGCCTATAAGGAAAGCTAGATGTGGAAACAACTCTCCTAATGCCAAAACCTTAGAGAAGAATGCAGATATACTTTTAATTTTTTTAATTAAAGTTCAATTAAGATGCACTATGAAGTTAATATCAAAATAGAGCATTTGAAAATCACACATGAACACTAGATATACGTGGGAAAATCCTTATGGGAGAAAAACCCACCACACCAAGAGAAATCACTTTGTATTATAGTAATGGAGATTACATACAAATGTCAGACTTATCTTTCTGGTGTTTGTTTACAACAGCATTCACCATGAACAATCTTGTACAGGAACCTTCACTTTACAGTATTTATAGAATAGAAATCATTTACTAATCATACAACAATCTGCCAAATCAACCAATCATCAAAAACTATCGAACCATCGAGCATCTACAACTGCAAACTATATTCATGGCATTCCCTGTTTGTCAAAATTCCTCACAGAACTATCAAAACGGACTATCTTCGAACTGTTCAGATTCGGCTTCTCCTATTGGTCCACGAGACTCCATATAAGACAGTAAAAATGGTCAAAAGAGTTCACACTGTATTGGCATCTCGGTGAGACACTAACAGTGTCTCGCCAGTGCCACATAACCTTCATATCGATATTGGCAAGAGTTATCCTTTTCGCCAAGATGTTACATCGAGCTCAAAAGACTATCACTTAGCTTTTGCCATGTCGCCAAGACATATCACTTTCACTAGGACATTACTTTGAAACTCCACAAGTCACATAGACATGAGTTTTCCATTCGGCAAGAGTATCATGCTTCGGTGAGACTTCATATCGATAATCAAATTCATATCGATCTCAAAATTCCTATTGGCAAGACTTACCGCTCGCCAAGAAGTTTCATCAAGCAACATTAGGTTACACTGAAAGCATACAACTATCGGCAAGACCTATCACCTTTGCCAAGATGTTATGCCGAATACACACAAGTCATACCGAGCACCAAGTCACAGTCGGCAAGACTTACATCCTTCACCGAGAGATCATACCGAACTCCAAGACTTACCCCAAAGGCTCCAACATAAAACACTATCGACGAGACATGTATCAATTGCTAAGAGTTCTCACCGAGCTGCCATGTTACACCGATGAATTCAATGCTTTATCTTGTTGGTGAGACTTTCCAATGTCACTGGGACTTCTTCCCGAGTGTTGAAGTCACTCCGAAGCCACCAGTCATTGCGAGTCTCCCTGAAGCCCAATTGAATGGCCTGTTAGCTAGAGATATTCACATGGTGAAATGTTACAATGACTGCTCTATGTCACAGCGATAGACTCCAAAGTAAAAGCGTTCCATAAGACTTCTGCAAGGTCACAGTGACCTCTACAAAACATGATGCTACCAATCTGCTAGTTGGATAGACATGAGAGCCATCACACCAACTTGGCTCCAATGAAGGTTTCAGCCTATGATGTTTGAGGAACATATTTCCAACAATCTCCCAATTGACGAAGATCACACAGGAAACTCCAAAGAAAAACAAAACTATTGAAAAACATGGGCACTAAGGCCCATTGAACTGGCACACCACCTAAACTTGTCCGTGCTCACTAGTTTCATCAATGCATCTACAACATTCTCCAGAGTATCAACCTTTTCCAAACTGACCTTTCCATCCTCCACCATATCTCGTACAAAGTGATACCGTACATCAATATGTTTCATTCTGGCATGGAAAGTAGGGTTCTTTGCTAAATAAATTGCACTCTGACTATCACAGAAAATAGTTATTTCCCCTACATCAAAACCAATATTAGAACACAAAAATTTCAACCAAAATGCTTCTTTACAAGCATGAGTAGCTACCATGTATTCAGCCTCCATAGTGGAAAAAGTGAATACAGCCTGCCGCTTGCTCATCCAGCTCACTGCACCACCATTCACCATGAAAATGTATCCACTAGTGGACCTCCCGCTGTCAATGTCCCTTGCCCAATCAGAATCCTCATAGCCTCGAATACTGAGAGTCCTCCGTGATTCAACCAAGCTCCCATAGTATCACAAAGAAAAATCTAAAGTGCCCTTCAAATATTTGAAAACTCTCTTTATAGCATCCCAATGTGTTCTTCTAAGATTAGCCATGAACCGACTAAGAACTCCCACTGCTTGGGCAATGTCTGGCCTTGTACAGACCATTGCATACATGAGACTACCAACCGCACTAGCATAGGGTACACTGGTCATGTCCTCCATCTTAGTAGGAGATTTTGGACAGTCCTCGACAGATAGCTTCGTTCCCTACAAGATTGGAACCACTAGCTATTTGCAATCATTCATACAAAATCTCTCAAGAACAGTCTTGATATACTTACTCTGACTAAGCCATAGTTTTCTATTCTTCTTGTCCTTGGTTATCTCCATCCCCAGAATATACCTTGCTACACCAAGGTCCTTCATTTCAAACTTAGCAGACAACTGAGACTTAAGATTAGAAATCATTAGCTTACTATTGCCTATGAACAACATATCATCAACATAGAAAGCAATAATAAGCACTCAATCACTTTCAGATTTATAATACACACAATGATTAGATTTTGATCTCACAAACCCCAAAGACAATACAATGGCATCAAATTTCTGGTACCACATTCTAGGTGACTGCTTTAACCCATACAGAGACTTCTTTAATTTGCATACCAGTTTTTCTTTACCTTTGTCAACAAAGTGATCCTGCTGGGACGTATAGATTTCTTCTTCAAGATCACCATGAAGAAATGTTGTCTTTACATCCATCTGTTCAACCTCTAAGTCATATGCTACTGCAAGTGACAAAAGAAATCTAATGGACGTCAACTTAGCTACAGGAGAAAAGATTTCCCCATAGTCAATTCCCTCTACCTGGGAATAACCCTTTGCAACCAATCTTGCCTTGTACTTTTCTACACTGTCATCCAGACCAATTTTCTTCTTAAATACACATTTGCAGCCCACAAGTTTTCTTCCTTCAGGCAAGGGCACCAGACTCTAGGTTTCATTCTTCTCTAGTTATTCCATCTCTTCATTCATGGCTTCCAACCAAGAATCTGAATCGGACATTTTAATTGCCTCTTTTACAGTCCTAGGCTCATCAGTGCTAGAAATCAAGGCATAGGCACAAGTAGAATCAATCAATGAGAACCCATACCTATCTAGTTGTTTTCTTTATTGGGTTGACCTCCTCACTTGCTGAGGCTGAGGTTCTTCTTCTTCAGAACTTTCAAAACTGCTTGAGCTCTCCTCAATTTTAGGTACATTTTGAATTTTCAATTCCTCTTTCTCTGGAGTAGGAGGAATTATTGCTACATCCTTATTATTTTCTGACTTTGTCTCTGACTGTAGATCCAAGGTGGAAGGTTTCATCTCATGAAAGATTACACTTCTACTATATACAACCTTCTCTATAATAGGATTTCAAAGCTTGTATCATTTTATGTTAGCACTATAGCCAATAAAAATACATTTGACAGCCTTGTTCTCCAACTTGGATCTTTTCTCATTTGGCACATATGCATTGTAAGGAAAATTAGATGTGGAAAACAATTCTCCTAATGTTAATACCTCAGGAAAGAATGTAGATACACTTTAAAATTTACAATTAAAGTCAAGTTAAGATGCACTATGAAACAGATTACAAAAACAGAGTTTTGACAATCACACAAGAACACTAGATATACATGGGAAAACCCTTACGGGAGAAAAACCCACCACACCAAGAGAAATCACTTTGTATTATAGTAATTGGAATTACATACAATTGACAGACTTATCTTTCTGGTGTCTGTTTATAGCAGTATTCACCATTAACAATATTAGACAGGAACCTTTTATGTTTACAGTCTTTACAGAATCAAATTCATACATTGATATAGTTCAAACTCTTCACACTCCACTATTGATTGAACCAGCTGATCACAATCTACAATACCCGAGTATATCCATGCTGATCTCTATCTGTAGAACTTCCTCATAGAACCGTCACAACTGACTGTCTTCAAACTATTCACATTCGGCTCCTCTGATTGGCCGAATACCAACCACGTAGATAGTCATCTCTAGGTCAAAAGAAACAAACTGAGTTGGCATCTCTGTGAGACACTAACAGTGTCTCATCGATGCCACTTAGACTCCATATCGATATCGCCAAGAGTCTCTATAGTTTCCAAGATGTTCTATCGAGCTTCATGTTACACTGAGTCACCAAGCAGTTGCCCAGACCTATCGCTTTCGCCATGAGATCATAGTGAGTTTCCAAAGGTTATACTGAAGACATTTTTCGTATCGAGCTCCATAGGATAGTCAACAAGACATACCGATCTTGCCAAGACCTCATATTGAAGTCTTCAAGTCGTGCAGCAGTGTGTTTTCCATTCGACGTGACTATCACTATTCGGAAAGACATTACATAGATACAAAGTCACGACGATCCAACATTCCTATCGGCAAGACTTACCGCTCACCAGGAGGTTTCACCGAGCTGCATTAGGTTACACCGAAAGCATATGGGAGTCGCCAAGACATATCGTCTTCACCGAGATAACATACCAAACTATAGGACTTACCCCAAAGTGTTCAACTGTCACCAAGACCTATGCCGAAGAGCCCTCATCATCGGTGAGACATACATCATTTGCCGAGACTTCTTCCCAAACCATTTGGGTTACCCTGATAGCCTTTGGCTATTGGCAAGACATCCTTCAGTCACTAAGACGTTTCTCCGACCACTTTGAGTTACTCTAAAGAACGTTTGTGTCTCTGTCGACATGACCTTCACTGTTTGCTGGGACTTCTTCCCAAATCATTAGAGTTACCCTTAAGACCTCAAAGAAACACTGTCGGCAATACTTTGACACATCGCTAAGACTTCTTAGCAAGAATCCTTAGATATCCTAAAACTCATGATTGCCAAGAATCTCCCTGACTAACGATTGAATGGCCTTTCGACCAGAGGTCTCTTGAGTGCTAAGAGGTCATAGCGAATACACTATGTCACAGTGATAGATCAAAGTGTAACCTTTCGGCAAGACAGTAACAAGGTCACAATGACCTGTCCAAAACATAATGAATCAAACTGCTAGTTGGCCAGACAATGAAGATGTCACACCGACTTGGCTCTAATGGAGGTTTCAGCTTGTATTATTTGAGGAACATATTTTGAACAATCTCCCACTTGACGAAGATCATATAGGCACCTCCAGAGCACAAATAATAGTTACTGAAAATCATGGGCACTAAGGCCCACTAAACTAGCACACCACCTGAACTTGTCTGTGCTCACTGGCTTCGTCAATGCATCTGCAACATTCTCCAAATTATCAACCTTTTCCAAATTGACCTTTCCATCCTCAACCATATCTCATACAAAGTGGTATTGTACATCAATATGTTTCATCCTAGCATGGAAAGTTGGATTCTTTGCCAGACAAATGGCACTTTGACTGTCACATAAAATTGTTATTTCCCCTGCATCAAAACCAATGTTAGAACACAAACGTTTCAACCATATAGCTTCTTTACAAGCATGAGTAGTTGCCATGTATTCAGCCTCCATAGTGGACAAAGTGACTACAGCCTACGGCTTGCTCATCCAACTCACTGCACCACCATTCATCATGATTATGTATCCACTGGTGGACCTCCTACTGTCAATGTCCCCTGTCCAATCAGAAACTACATAACCATGAATGCTAAGAGTCCTCTGCGATTCATCTGAATTCCCATGATAACATAAAGCATATTCTGAAGTCCCCTTCAAATATCTAAATACTCTCTTCACAGCATCCCAATGTATTCTTCCCAGATTAGCCATAAATTGACTAAGTACTCCCATAGCTTGGGCAATGTTTGGCCTTGTACAGACCATTGCATACATAAGACTACTTAAAGCACTAGCATAGGGCATGCTGGTCATGTCCTCCATCTCAGTAGGGCATGCTGGTCATGTCCTCAATAGATAGCTTCATTCCTTGCATGACTGGAACAACTAACTATTTGCAATCATTCATACAAAATCTCTCAAGAACAGTCTTGATATACTTACTCTGACTAAGCCAAAGCTTTCTATTTTTCCTGTCCCTGGTTATCTCCATCCCCAAAATATAACTTGCTGCACCAGGATCCTTCATTTCAAACTTAGAAGACAACTGAGACTTAAGATCATAAATCATTAGCTTACTATTGCCTATGAAGAGCATATCGTCAACATAGAGAGCAATAACAAGCACTTGATCACTTTCAGCATTATAATATACATAGTGATTAGATTTTGATCTCACAAAGCCTAAAGATAATACATAAGTATCAAATTTCTGGTACCACATTCTAGGTGACTGCTTTAATCCATACAAAGACTTCTTTACTTTGCATACCAGTTTTTCTTTACCTTTTTCAACAAAGTGCTCAGGTTGGGACATATAGATTTCTTCTTCAAGATCACCATGAAGAAATGTTGTCTTCACACCCATCTATTCAACCTCTAAGTCATACGCTATTGCAAGTGACAATAGAAATCTAATGGACGTCAGCTTTACTACAGGAGAAAAGATTTCCCCATAATCAATTCCCTCTACCTGGGAATAACCCTTTGCAACGAGTCTTGCCTTGTACTTTTCTACACTGCCATCTAGAGCAATGTTTTTCTTAAATACCCATTTATAGCCAATAGCTTTTCTGCCTTTAGGCAAGGGCACCAAACTCCAAGTTTCATTTTTCTCTAATGATGCCATCTCTTCTTCCATGGCTTCTAACCAAGAGTCTGAATCAAACATTTTAATTGCCTCTTTTACAGTCCTAGGCTCATTAGTGCTAGAAATCAAAGCTCATTAGTGCTAGAAATCAAAGCATAGGCACAAGTAGAATCAATTAATGAGAACCCATACCTATCTAGTTGTTTCCTTTCTCAGGTTGACCTCCTCATTGGCTGAGGCTGAGGTTCTTCTTCTTCAGAACTTTTAGAACTGCTTGAGCTCTCCTCAGTTTCAGGTACATTTTGAATCTTCAATTCCTCTTTCTCTGGTGTAGGAGGAATTGTTGGTACATCCTTATTGTTTTTTTACTTTGTCTCTGACTGCAGATCCAAGGTGGAAGGTTTCAACTCATGAAAGATTACACTCCTGCTATATACAACCTTCTCTGTAACAGGATTCCAAAGCTTGTATCCTTTAATGTTAGAACTATAGCCAATGAAAATACATTTGACAGCCTTGTTCTCCAGCTTAGATCTTTTTAGATCTGACGCATATGCATATTCTTCACAGCCAAAGACTCTAATGTGTCTAAGAGAGGGCTTCTTACCAGGCAATGCTTCCAGTGGTGTTTTCTCAACAAATGTAGAATTTGGAGACCGATTAACCAAGTAACATGCAGTAGTAGTAGCCTTAGCCCAGAAATTCTCCTCCAAGCCAGCACTACTAAGCATACTTCATGCTCTCTCCATCACTATCCTATTGAACCTTTCTGCAACTCCATTCTGCTATGGAGTATAAGGTGTAGTCTTGTGTCTTTTGATTCCATGGTTTTTACAGTATCTTTCAAATTCATCAAAACAAAATTCACTACCATTATCAGTCCTTAAGCATTTTATTTTTCTACTAGTCTAATTTTCAACAAGATTTTTAAACTCCTTAAATCGATTTAACACTTCTGATTTACTTTTCAAAAAATATACAAATGCTCTCCTTGAATAATCATCAATGAACAACACATAGTATCTTGATTTAGACAATGAAGGAACATTCACTGGACCAAACACGTATGAATGAATATAATCTAACAAACCAGAAGATTTATGAGGACTGTCATAAAATGAAACACGGTGCTACTTTCCATATATAGAATGTTCACAAAATTCAAATTCAAGATTACAGTCTTCAAGCCCCTCAACCAAGTTTTTATTCTTCAAGGTTTTAAAACCTTTTTCTCCTATGTGGCCTAATCTAAGATGCCAAAGCATAGTCTTCTCTACAGGAAGTTTTACTTCCATAGAGTTTACATAATTAGGGATATTTCCCTCTTTACCTCCATGAGCAGCTTTCAGTGACTTCAAAGAGACACTATTACATTGAACAACTTGTGCATCCAGCTTGTACAAGGTACCAATTCGAGCACCTCTAGCTAGCACCATTGAACCTCTAGTCATCTTGTAGCCACTTCTCGAGAACAAGACTTGTACTCCGATATCATTAAGCTTACTGACAGAAAGAAGATTTAGAGCCAGACCTGGTATGTGCATAAAATCATTGTTTCCCTTTATTCTGCCATCGGGGAATTGTATTCTGACTCTTCCACGGCCAACAATTTCCAAAGTTGAATCACTCGCCAAGTACACCTTTTCACCATCATATTCTTCATACTTTGTGAACCATTCTCTGTGAGATGTCATGTGGAATGATGCTCCAGAATCAATCAGCCAAACATCATCTGATGTCTGAGTAGCCAAGGCTGCAATAAAGGTGTCACCATCACTATGAGAAGAACCATTATCGGAAGAGCCCTTCTTCTTTTTATCCTCTTTACAATATCTTCGGACATGACCAGGTTTTCCATAGTTCCATCATTTCACCTTGGAATTCTTGCCAAGAGATTTTGATCTCCCTTTTGATTTTGATTTTGATTTCTTATCCTTCTTCTTTCCTTTCTCTTTGATCTTCCTCTGACAGTAAGAGATTCCTTAGCCATCTCAGAAGATTTCCTTCTCATCTCTTCTGGCAACAATGAACCAACATCTTCCATCTTGAAACTGGATGTTGTACTCCCAATAGCCATCACCAGATGATCCCAAGAGTCTGGCAAAGAACACAGTAGAAGCATACAAAAATCCTCTTCATCAATTTTTACACCAACATATGTCAATTGAGCAATCAACATATTAAATGCATTCAAATGATAAGCTACAAACCCTCCTTCCTACATTCTCAAATAATATAGCTTCTTCCTCAGGAATAGTTTATTTACTAAGGATTTCCCCTGATAAATAGATGCCAGTCTCTTCCACAAAGAAGATGTAGTCTTCTCCTCATGCACATTCAGAAGAACCGAGTCTACCAAACAGAGCCTTATCAGCCCCTTAGACTTCCTATCTGCAAGGTCCCAATCTTCTTGCTTCATGCCTATAGGTTTAGTTCCAGACACTGCAAGCCACAGATCATGATCAACTAGAAGATCCTCCATCTTGAGTTTCCACAACTCAAAGTTACTGCCATTGAATTTCTCTATTTCAAACTTTCCAGATGTGCTAGCCATCTCAACCTGTAATAAGAAATAACAAACTCTAAAAGACTCCCACTAAACATAATTGACACAAAAAACCCAATGTACCCACAAGGATAACACAACTAGCCAGGCTCTGATACCACTTGTAAGGAAAGCTAGATGCGGAAACAACTCTCCTAACGCCAAAACCTCAGAGAAGAATGCAGATATACTTTTAATTTTTTCAATTACAGTTCAATTAAGATGCACTATGAAGTTAATATTAGAAACAGAGTATTTGAAAATCACACATGAACACCAGATATACATGGGAAAACCCTTACGGGAGAAAAACCCACCACACCAAGAGAAATCACTTTGTATTACAGTAATGGAGATTATGTACAAATGTCAGACTTATCTTTCTAGTGTTTTTTTATAGTAGCATTCACCATGAACAATCTTGTACAGGAACCTTCACTTTATAGTATTTATAGAATAGAAATAATTTACTAATCATACAATAATCTGTCGAATCAACCAATCATCAAAAACTATCAAACCATCAAGCATCTACAACTGCAAACTATATTCATGGTGTTCCCTGTCTGTCGAACTTCCTCATAGAACTATCACAATGGACTCTCTTCCAACTATTCAGATTCGACTTCTCCTATTGGTCCACGAGACTCCACATAGGATAGTCAAAATGGTCAAAAGAGTTCACACTGTATTGGCATCTCGGTGAGACACTAACAATTTCTCGCCGATGCCACATAACCTTCATATCGATATCGGCAAGATTTATCCTTTTCGCCAAGATGTTACATCGAGTTCATAAGACTATCACTTAGCTTTCGTCATGTCACCAAGACATATCGCTTTTGCTAGGATGTTACTCTGAAACTCCACAAGTCACATAGACATGAGTTTTCCATTTGGCAAGAGTATCGTGCTTCGGTGAGACTTCATATCGATAATCAAAGTCATAGCAATCTCAACATTCCTATTGGCAAGACTTACCACTTGCCAAGAAGTTTCATTGAGAAACATTAGGTTACATTGAAAGCATACAACTATCAGCAAGACCTATCACCTTTGCCAAGACATTATCCTAAATACACACAAGTCATACAGAGCACCAAGTCACAGTCAGCAAGACTTACATCCTTCGCCGAGAGATCATACCAAACTCCAAGACTTACCTCGAAGGCTCCAACATAAAACACTATCAGCAAGACATGTATCAATCGCTAAGACTTCTCACTGAGCCACCATGTTACACTGATGACTTCAATGCGTTATTCCGTCAGTGAGACTTTCCAATGTCGCTGGGACTTCTTCCCAAGTGTTGAAGTCACTATGAAGCCACCAGTCACTGTGAGTCTCCTTGAAGCCCAATTGAATGGCCTGTTGGCCAGAGATATTCACACGGTGAAAGGTTACAATGACTACTCTATGTCACAATGATAGACTCCAAACTAAAAGTGGTCGGTAAGACTTCTGCAAGGTCACAACGACTTGTACAAAACATGATGCTACCAATCTGCTAGTCGACCAAACATGAGTGCCGTTACACTGACTTGGCTCCAATGGAGGTTTCAGCCTGTGATGTTTGAGGCACATATTTCCAACAATGCCTTTGCAAGTGAAGGCCCCCTATGATTTTCCAGAACTATGGAGCATTTTTTCCTTCAAGCATTTTTTTGTTTTTGGCCCTTACTTCTTTTTCACATTGGGATGGCTTTGCACTCGAAAGACAAGGACTAACCTTGCATAAATGCATGCAATGCATGATATTTTGGGCAGAGTTCATCAGAAGAGAATGGCAGAAATCTTACTTTCAACGTGGAACCTTTGAGTCAGCATCATCATTCTTCATAGTTGATCAATCAATTTTTTCCAAGTTGTGCTAAGATCCAATTGTCTTTTGACAGTATATCTTCACGGAGCTTTTGTAATATCTAAAGTCATTAATGAGGCAAACTAGGAATTTATGAGTGAAGATCATTGCAATCTAATAAGGATCTAAATTAGATTGTGATTAATCATGTGTGAACATCTGGCATTGGTTCATCTCTATTGGTTATGGTGGTGGCTCTCCCTCCTAGCTATTTAAAGGGGTTGACAGCAGAGAATAAAAAATCTTGGATAAATCTTCAAAAAGGAACCATCCTCTGAATCTCCCAAAAGAGGATAATTTTGAAGAAGGTTTTAATTTCTTAAGGATAGGAGGATTTTATAGAGCACTATCCATGCTCTCTAGCATGTTATATTTGTTAAGACTATTAATCGGATTGGCATCTGACCTTTGTTTTTTAGTTAATCTATTGAAAGAATTAGTTCTATTAAGAAGAAATCTCTGAAATTGTGCATTTTTTGGCCTTTATCATGAATTTATTTTTCGCTTATCACTTATGCTAAGAGCACTATATTAAATCCTTACATAGATAGCCTGAATGATTATTTCACATGTTATCAGCTTTTATTTTTGACACTGTCTTTCAGAAATTGAATCATGTTCAATATACTCTTTCATTTCATGTTAAAGATATGTTGTCATTCATATTATGATGTAAGAGAGGGAGGGTTCTATAAAGATCCAAATATCCCTATTGGTTTTTTGGGCTTCTTATTACTTTCGAACCTCAATGGATGCTTCTTGTGGGGAGATTTGAAAAACTACATTGTTCTTTCTCTAGCCTTTGCTTCTCATTCTCTTCCCAACAATGAAGGGTTTGTGGCATTTTGTGTCCATTTCATCAGTTATAAGGAATTTTTAAGCTTTTGAAATGTTGTAAAATTCTTGGCACATCACCATTCTTTATGTTTTTCCTTGCATTTTACTTCCCCTTTTCCCACACACAAAGAAGAGTCGGCTTTCTTTAAAAATCCCGAAGGTCATTCAGTGAGGTGCAATTTGGTCCCCCACTCACTGAATTTCCCATAAGTTTGTTCGAAGAGGCGCAAGCTTTAAATATCAACCCACACCATGTGCAAATATGTGACATTCATCATTCATTTGCATTCATATTCTCCTTTCATCTTGTTCAGTCTATTCATAATTTTCAAGTCTTCATTTTTTTCATGTTCATATTCAAAATAAATAAACAATAAAAAAATTTATTAAAAGTTGCAATAATCCAAGGTGTTACAAAAAAGTGTAGTAGAAGGTTTAGGTGGTTGAGAAGATTTTTTTTTATCTTTCAATTATGATGGATTCTTTGTTTGAAAATTGTTATTGATTTATCATGTTGTCCTTTATGGATGTATAGTTTGTGCAAAGAAAGGATCATGTTCTCATTAGGCTCCATTTAATTTTTGGTACATTTTTTTAATTTTAAATAGTAATTTAACAAATTCTCACTAAAATTAAGATATATTTCTATTTATTAAACAAATCACAAATTCAAAATATTCTAGATTTTTTTTCAGTAGGAGCAAAAAACCTAGAAATCATATGGGAATACTATCAATATTTAATTTTTCATTTGATGTGGTAGACAAAAGTGTTTAAATGGTTACTACCAATTTAATTTATTATTTGTATTTTGTGTAAATATTTTGGAGCCATAAGGGTGTAATCGATTTTTCAGTTGCACATTGTAATTGGATGCATTATTAGTAGAAAATGATAAGACATGATCATTATTGATATTGCAACACCAAAATAATGTCTCTATATCAACACTAAATGGGGGTGTTAGGAATTATAGTTTGTGAAATAGAATAATAAAATAAATAATAAATGAACGTGTTAATGTTAATTTATTATATGTTAGTTTGTAGTTTGTTATTAGTGTAGACACTGAAAAATGTCCTGAATCATATCACACACTTGAGTCAAGTATAATAACATCATTTCCTCTTGAAACCCATCCTCTTTTCACTTAATTAATTGAATTGGCCTAGCTAATTAATTAATGGCATTATTTTTCACCTATTAACCTAATTTATCAAATCAGGTTAATTCACCCCCTTTCATGCTAACACTTTGTCCTATTAAATTAAATAAATCAAACTATTTAATTTAAATCCCTAAATCTTCTAATTTAATTAAATAACCCTAAGGTATTTAATTAAATGTCATTCCACCTTCCTCCCATTCATTAAATCATTTTATTTAATGAATATAATCTAATTCTTCTGATTCCCCTAATTTTATAATTAATATTGTTTAGTTATCAATTAAATCTAATCCCCCTACTTGCAAGGGAATATTCCTTCTTTGCACATTCCTTAAAAAATGGAATATTCCCATGGAATATTTCTTTGCACCATTAATTTAGTTTTAATTAACTAAATATCCTTTTTCCTTGCCCATGAGAATATTCCAAAGAATATTCTCTTTCCTCACTCATTTGAAAAAGGGGAATATTCCCTTTTCTCAACAAACTTAGCTTCTTGAGCAAGTTAACTTGTGACCTCTTGTGCAAGTTAACTTGTGACCTCTTGGACAAGTTGAAAGTGTGTTTATTTGAGGGAGTGTGAACACTTGATTAAATATCATCTTGCATTCTCACCCGTTGATGAGAATCCATGATCCATGTCTCTTCTTCCTTTCATCCTTGACCCTTGATTGATCTTTTTTATCTCAACCATTCATTTCTCATTTTCTTTCCTATAAATAGAACATTGTTTGGAGACAAATGGATCCATCCTTTTCAGAGAAAACTTATGTTGTTGAAATCACTCACACTCATACTCATATTTAGCATACATTTAACATCTTTTAAGTTCATTTTAGTTGCATTTATTAGCTTTAAACTTCCATTAATGGCTTCCATGATCACATAATACCTCCATTTATCTTGTTTAATTAATTAGGGTTTGTATCTTTTAGGTTAGAATCCATTTAGCATTAGCTTAGAATTTGTATATCTTCATAATTTAGCATAAAATCATGTTTTCATACACATCTCACAACCATTTCATCAGTTTTCTTCAATAAAACTGACTGGGGTAAGCTCATTTATTCAAAGTATTAGGAAAGGGTCATCGTTCAACATCAATGCAACACCACTCCAACAATAGGATAAGTTTTAGATGGATTATAGTAGACATTTAAATGCTTTCATAGTTTAGAATGCCTTGTTTTAATAAATTTTTAGTTTAGCTTTCATTTGAATGATCTTGTTGAGATTTGACGTTAGTGGCTACGTTATGCTTCAATTTTTCATGGATCAAGAATAATCGGCCTATACTAATCCATCTAGTCACATTTTAGTGCTAGAGGGAGGGAAAAACTGATAAAATTTAATTAATTTCTATCTCAAATTATGTTCTTTCTAAATTTTTTAGGAAATGGTGATTCCCAAAAGAATTTCAATGATGTGCTTTGATGGACATCACCCACTATCATAATTTGAAACAACGATGCCTATTTAATATCCCAACAATGATTAAATAAATGGTGATGCTAATACTTTTTAGAGGTATTGAAGATTTACAAATAGCGATGCAACTCAAAATTGCGACGCTATCATGCTCACTATTTTCTCTGCAAAGTGACACCCAAATTGACCAGAGCAATGCTATCATAAACAATGATGCCCAAACCTAGTAATAAATTTAACAATCATTTTTTAGCATGTGTTTTAATTTTTTTTCTTTATCAGATTACTAACATGCTTCTAACGTTGTTCTAGTTTTTATACTAACAAGGTTTTGCAGGTTGGATGATACAAGGCGAAGTGAAGGATCATTCTCATCTTTTGAGTCTTATAATTGTAACAAGTGTTTGAAACTTTTGGAGCAATTATAACCCAATTTCTTATGCTTTTCATTTTATTCTCTAAGACCTCACTAATTTCATTTGGGTTTAAAATGAATGCTCAAACGATACTAAAATTGAACCCTCATTTCACCATTATCTTTTGGGTTTAAAATTGAACAACACAACTTAACATTTCATTTAGTGAATAAAATGAATTCATCTTAGCTTTAGATCTTAAAATGAATCAGTTCTTTCTTTTATGTGACACACTTGTATTGCATATCCAATCCCCTTGCACTTAGTGCGATCTTGGGTGAAGAGAAACACTCCAAGTGTACTTCATTGTTTGTGTGCACTTATTGTACATATCCAATCCCCTTGCGCTTCATGCAATCTTGTGTGAAGAAAAATACTTAAGTACACCTTTATTCTTTGTTTCACCCTTAATAGAGGACTTACTATGAGACAAAACCAGCAATGGGAAATTCATAGGAAAGTTCTTGCAAGCACGTTTATTGGTGGGCTATATTAAAGGTTGGGAAATCGTGAGAAAGTACCTTCTATCCTAGACTATATAACATAATGTGCCTAGTACCATGCCTTAAGTGGAACAGGAATGGTAGTAAGAGCCTTAAGTGGCAAATCGGATGTGTCTACGACTGGGTGTTCTCAGTTTGTTACTAAGAACCAAATTGTTTAGTTACCAAAAATCCTTAATGCTTTTTGGTGTAAGAACGATCATTTTGAAGCCACCCCACATTTTTACTATTCATTGTTGAAATAGAAAAATCCTTAGGATCTTAGGATCTTCAAGTTTTGGAGATTTGGTGGTCTCGAGAAGTGTGCATCATGGAGGGGATCCAGTGTTACCAAATCTCTAACTGTTCACATTCTCTTAGTGTTTGGATAAATCTGAGTGGGAACTCAGCAAGTATGGCCATTTCAACCTAGGATTGTAAATGCTTGTGAGTCAGTTTAATACTTTTCTTGGTTCCAAAACATTATAAACAAACATTCACAATCTTTTCAAAATTTCAAACCCTTTGGTCTAAGTATGGATACTTCTTGAAATATCTATTAATGCTTGTCCTAAGGATTTCTATCCTTAGAGATTTCTAAATATATTGACTTACATCTCAATCCATATTTTTGAAAGTTAACATAAGAACTATTTATGAAATAATGAAATCTATGATTTTTTTGACATAGACATCTAGTTTGAACCATAATCAAGACAAGTATTTGTGGTAAAAAAAGAAAATCACTAAGCAAGATAAATTGACACAATTGAACCCCACATGAATATTTGGATATCGATAACTCTCGTTGAACAACTTGATCTCAAAGGTGCTATTATTCAACCAAACTTTGAACTTATTAATAGGGAACAAATTGATATAATTAGCAGTTTGAGAAGCTTCACTTTTGAAACCAAAGAAACAACCATTTAGTGGAGAAATGCATCAACCATTTTAGATGAGGAAGAGGAACAAGATGACATTGTGGCTAGAAGGCCCATATTACCACCACTTGTCTGCCAATAAATATCCTCTTTTACATGATCCTAATTTTCTCTAAATGATCTCACACAAAGTAAAAATCCCCAAAAGAAGGTCTATAAGTTGTGACATTAAACTTAGGAATCATAGTCCAAAAGCTATCAAAAGACACCTTTTAGCACTTTACCAAAATATAAATAGATTGGTGGAAAAATTTTATAAGCATGCTTCAAGGAACAGTCCAAAATTGTATGCATTCTTTTGGAGTCAAAACCCTCATCTTTTTCAGGATCAAGAACTTCTCTAAATCATTGAGTCTTTAGGAGTTGAAAACTTTAGAGGTATAGTATTTTTCTCACTATATTGGTCTTATCAAACAAATGTTCACTCTAATTCAACATTGGGTCAAACATTTTATTCACCCCTTCATCAAATTCCATCCTTCACTTCACCAAACTTTGCAAAATTTTAAATACAACAACACCTTTTGACTTAAACATCTATCAAACCAATCCCTAACTTAGCTACTTTGTACTTGAAATGTATCCTTTTCCATGCCCTTAGTTGAGTTATTTATCTTTGAACTAGTTCATCTTGAAGGTCATGAGTCTACCCTAAATATTCTCGAGTTCATCAACATCCTTTATCTAAAACATAAAAAACTAAAACTCAAGTCAAAAGTGTTGTTGCAAAATGGTTGCAAAGATCACTCCCCACATCACCCATCTTTTCATCCCCCATTATCACCATTGCTCCAAAAAGACTTAGAGTTTCCCTTTTACCTAGATTTGAGTCAACTAGAGAGTTCAAACATTGCAAATCACAACATAACTCTCCCAAAGGTGACCCAAAATTTATGGTAAAGTTGAGATCGCAACACAAGAGAATCATGGAGAAATCCAAAGTCACATTTACCTCAAGTGATCCAACTCTTCTAGAATTTGATCTAAGAAGTCACGTTACCCCATCACAACAACCTTCATCACCATTAGGGCCATATGAGATTGAAGAAGTTACAAACAATCCATTTGAACTTACTAGGGAGGAAACCATGGAACATCAAGCCTTTGAAAATGTAGCTCCTATCTCCCCATCATTTTTTGTACAAAATTTGACACAAGGCTTCAAAACTCCATCACTAGGGCTAAATCAAACATTCATTCCCATTCTTGCAACTAATCTTGCTAAGAACTTTGACCATACTCTTGCATTTGAAAGTAGCACACTTGTGGGAACTCTTGAAACCCATCCTCCATCCCAAACGACCACTTGGACACCAACATTTGGCACTCCTCCCATTCCTGAAGATCTTAAACAAACATATCAACCCCTTGAACTTCATTATGCCACAACAACCTCAACATATTGAGGACATCCTTCTTCATCCATACCCATGAGCACCACAAGTGTTCCCAACATCATGCAAGGTAGTGCAGACCAACTAGACCCAAAAGGGAAAGGAAATATCCTCATGCAAAATAAGCCTTTAACATGATCGGGGACATCTTCATCCAATCCTCTCATAGATACATCAAACATAGCGGTGGTTCAAAACACATCTATCCTATCCCTTATCAGCCCATCTCAAAATAGTCCCTTGGTAACAAATCCCATCAACCCAAGTAATACCTTGTCTACATCCCTAACACAAGGAAATCCTCAAGAAATGGGACAAGGAAACCTTATTAATCAATGGAATCAAAGTCCTAGTGTGTCATTCCCATTGCACAATCTAATGGAACCATCCTCATCTTTTTCCACAGTCCCCTTTACCATGCAAAAACAAATGTGATATCAAACTTACATTCCTCCACCTCAATCCACTATCTTACAAGGAATGTTGAACCAAGGGAATCCCCCAACCTCTCATCACCAATCCACTACCCACTCAAAACATCAATACCCATAATCTTTCACAAATGTCCCAAAAACCACCCGATCCTACATTACAAGTGCATGCCTTAGCCCTAAAACAAGAACAACAAGCTTATCAACAAGCCATCCAACAATAGCAACAACAACAAGCGACACTCACAACACACCAACAACAACAACAACAACAAGTAGCACTTGCAGAACACCAACAACAACAACAATAAGCAACACTTGTAGGACAATAACAACAACAATGATAGCAAGTAGGACTCGCAACACAACAACAATAGCAAGCATCCCTAGTATCACAAAAGCAACATTAAGCACAACAAGAAGCCTTAGCACAACAACAACATCAAGCCCATCAAGCAACTTTAGTAGCAAAACAACAATAAGAAGCCCAACAACAAGCCCTTATGGCACAACAATAACAACAATCTCCACAGTAAGCCTTACTAGCTCAGCAGTATGCCCAACAACAACAACAATACTAAATTTCCTATTATAACAATCAATCAAACACATTCAATATAAACACGTTAGGAACACATACATCGATACCACAATCACCTTCATAGAATCTCACACCACCATACACCCCATACAACAACTTATCATATCAATATGCATCCATCATCCCACCATATGTTCCTCCACCAAACCCGCAAGATGATCTAGCATCACAACTTAAGGTGTTGTCACAAGAAATGCAGGACCCTCGAATGGGAAAGACAAAGAATCCCAATACATAGAACCTATGTCCCTATCCTTTTGATCGGAACATCACAATTGTACCATTTTCTCTCAGCTTTGAAATCCCCAAATTCAATAAATACAAAGGGAGAGGAAGTCTTGTGGACCATGTCAAAGAATTTAACATCATGCATATGGAGGTTGCTTACAATGATTCTTATTTAATGTGCCTCTTCCCCCAAAGTTTAACAGGTCCTACCATGGATTGGTTTTCTCAGCTACCTTTCGATATCAAAACTTTTTGAGAAATTACTGATAATTTTATTGATCACTTCTCCCTTAACCTTGACATGGACTTTGTTATCTCTCAAAAACACAAGTTTAAACCATGAAAGGTTGCCAAGCTTTCACAACATTTTAGGGTAACAGAACAAGGTTTGAAAGAATTAAACCTTCTACTCTCCAGGCACTGCTAGACCTAGGAAGGTGTACCTATAATAAATGAAGCAGACTTGACTATTGATCTTATCTTCATGCCATGATTTGTCCAAGATGGAAAATTGAAATGGAAAAAATAAAACAAATTTGGTATATATTGTATACCAACATTCAAAACTAAACCCTAAAATGCTCAGTTAACAGATGTAAAAAGTATGAATAAAACTAAATGATGAAAATGGTGAGACCAGTGCCTTATATAATATATGGAGTCAAATAAAATAATAGACAACTGACTTCTTTCTAGATTCATTCAAATTGTTTGGCATATTTATTTATAACCAATATAAAAATGCAAGGCTGTGATTATTGAGTTCTTCTTATTGATCTAAATGAAATTCCCTGATTACTGTGATTAATCAAAAGGGTTTAATCCTTCTTTGAAAGAACCTATCAACCAATCACACAGATACAGAAAATACATACTGATAAACCAGACATAAACTTGTTATGATGATCTAAATAACCAAGAAACATCAATTTTAGAGACAACTCAAATAATTCTTTCAATAGGCACAACACAACAATTGACACTAGAATTCGCCAGCAAATTAGATGATTTTCATTGATATTTCCATGGCTTCAAAACATACAGCATAGTCTCAACCCCGTGAAACATGGTGTTCCACCGTATTCTCTATTCTCTGTCCTATTCTACCTATATTTTCATATTGTTTAAAAAATATACATTTATACATTGAGAATATGAAAGAATGCATCCTTTTGGAAATAGAAAATACAAATTATAAAACATAAGACAAAGAATAATTAGGCTCTATTTAGCCACAAGTGAGTCTTGTTGAGGTGGTGCAAATAATCCTTGCGCTCATACGTGTCCGCATCTCCAACAAAATTCCGGACCGTATCTTCCATCTTAATCATTTCCTCACTTTGCTTACTCACTTCTTCCAATGTTGTATCATCTGCAGAAGCTACTTTCATGATTTCATTCAGCTTTGACAAATACATTAGGGCACACCAATTTCCCTACATTCAACTTCCATGGATTATAGACTGGCTCAAAATGATTCCTCCTATGATAGTGGAAATTGAAAAGCTCATACCCTCTTACAGTAGTCCAGACATCACCTATGAACTTGCATTTCTCATCTAGCTTGTCTACTTCTACCCTAAGCTATGCGGACCTTCTAGCTTTAGGCCCCGAACCAGGTAATTGATGAATAAGGTCTTGGTTTATCTTCCTTTCAGTGCCTTCATGCTCTGTATCAGTCTTTTGTTTCTTTCCCTTCGAGTGACTACTCTCACCAAGTTTTCTACCCTTACCCTTTCCAGAACTAGAAGACTCCATTTTTCAAGCTTACAGAATCAAAATATGAAAAATAGAAAAACAATTACTTACAGTATTCTACTTGAGCTCCTTAGACTGAAAAATTGTCTTGGTTCTCTTGTTCAGCTCGCCAATTCACCAGTAATCAATTCAAAAATGAGGAATTGATTAAAACACTACTATCATTACTATTTTATCCCATCATGCCATTAATGAAGCACGAATGATGCCTCCTTTGAAACTGGCACTGTCACATCGAATGTCCTTTCAATGAGAAAAATTCAAATCTAGGGCAAAATCCCTTTTCAACGTTTATTTCATCATTCGCCAAGACACTCTGCGGTCTTACTGACACATGGAACCAACTTGATGACAAATGCTTCTGCTTTTCATGTTGATGTGACAATTCAAATTCAGGGAAATGTCTCATAGATATCATCCTGTTTCACCGAAAGTCTTTATCTACATTGGGTCGCCAAGACAAATTTGTACCCTTGTCGATACAATCTTTGTTTCACCCGCTTCGCTGTGACTTTCAAAGTCGGGGAGATGTTATGCAGATATCTTTGCATCTTACCAATATGTACTTTTCAATGTATTTTCATTCGCTAAAACAAAATCACCTTTTTACCAATGAATTCTCATTTCGGAATGTCCACCAAGTTTTCTCACCGAAGAAATAAACCCAACCATTGAAACAATACTTTTGGCAAAACAATGAACCTTCAGGAAAACTTACACTGACACCAAATTTCCTATCGAAATCACTCCTCTAGATTGCACCGACAGATTTGAAATACCTTGGAACTTAGTTCGGCCAAACAATAGCCCCTTCGCCTAGACCTTTCCCGATGCACATAAGTCTTACCGAAACATCTATTTGCAAGTCAATTGGTAAAACAAAATGATTTCATTATGAGTTCATACCGATACCAATTAGTCTGGCCGAAAAAACCCCTTTATGCATTAGTCGGTATGACATGTTGTCTTCACCCTGACATTAGACCGATGCCCCAACATATGCCGATATACTTTTTTCAGGATGCCTGTCGGCAAGAAAAAATTAGTTCGCTGAAACATTTTCCCGAACACCTTTATCTTGAGCGATAAACTTCCACATGCACCGGTCGGCGAAACACACTGTATTCACCATGAATTCACTCCGACAATCACTCCCCTTTGCCGAAATGATTCCTTTTGTCACTGAAACAAGCAAATTGTCCCGCCGATAGTTTGCAACAAACATATATTAGTGAAAAATTAGGTCGGGGAGACTTTTACAATGTCTTGCCGATTCGGGTCTTTTAATGAAAAATGAAAGACTTGATGGATTCAATGGATTTTATGATAGAAAACAAGCAAGCCAATACAAAGGACTTTGATTCTTATAATGAGAACTCAATACTGGAACTTTTGGATGCAATAGAATGTAAAAATTTCAAAATTTTACAGTTCTAATAGTGGCTCTGTCTTGGGATGAATGATAGTGAGATCATTGCAAGGATTCAGATTTTTGGGTGAGTAGACCAAACTCAAAGTGATGGAACATGTGAACAGAGTGGAACAAATGGCAATGGCAATGAATGAGACCCTATACTACTGTACATGGAAAATTTTATTTGAAAAGAAGGAAAATTAGGATTGCCCATGTACTTGCAAATCCTATTCCTTTCATTTCCTAAACTACTGTGCATGGAATAGAATTTCGAAGAGGACCATCAAGAGTTGTCCATGCACTGGCAACCCTTAATCCTCTGCATTATTTCAAGATAATTTTTTTTTAAGAAATTGCCCATGTACAGGCAATTCCTAATCTTCACCAGCCATATTCTACAAATAGTATGAGTCTTCACCTTTCTTTCCAACCAACACAAAAGGCCCTAGCCATAAGGCTTCAAACTTCCCATGTTTTCCCTTCTCCTGGCACCTTGCATTCCACATCAGTACCAGATCAGCTTCTCCAAATTTCCTATCCTTTGCCTTTTTGTCAAATAAATATTTCATCTGCTTCTGCAACTTTATATTTTGATTTTGAGCCACTCTCCTCATTTCATCCAATTCAGCTAGCTGCTCCATTCTTTCCTCCATGGGTTTAGGAATATCTAAATATTCTTGAAGAACAAACCTGTAAACTGGTAACAAGTTTTGCAAGTGCATCCTGGCCTATGTTCCATACACTAATTCAAATGGGGACTTCCCAATTGCCTTCTTCACCGTAATTCTATCAGCCCATACAACAAATCTTAATTTCAAATCCCAAGCCTTCTTATTTTGACCTAACATCCTTCTTATAATCTTCAGAAGACTCTTATTACTAGATTCTACTTGTCCATTAGCCTGTGGATGATAAGGGGCTGCATAAGAAATGGCAATACCATATGTGCTACAAAAGCCTCTGAATTCATCTGATCTAAAACACATCCCATTATCAGTAATCAACCTCATTGGTGTATTAAATCTAGTAATAATATTATCCATCAGGAACTGTGTCACCACCTTACTTGTAGCTTGTTTAGTTGGGATGGCCTCTACCCACTTGGTGAAATAATCAGTGGCCACCAATATCCACCTATGTCCACCACTTGATTTTTCTTGTATTTCTCCTATGAAATCAATCCCTCATTGATGAAAAGGGGCATCAACCTGCAAAGGTCTTAATGGAAAAGCTCCCTGATATTTCAATTTCCCAAAGAAATTTTGGCAAGCTTCACATTTTCTCACATATGCAAAACAATCATTAAAAATTGTAGGCCAATAATAGCCTGCCCTAAGAATTTTATGCGCTGTTGTCTTTGCTGAGTAATGTCCTCCACATACTCCCTCATGCATTTCACTCAAAACACATTTAGCTTGAAACTCATCCAAACACAATAATAATACACCATCCCTATTTTTCCAAAATAAATCCCCATCCATAAAAACATATTTTGACACCTGCAACTTCAGCGTTCTTTTCTGGTTATCATTCAATCCTTCTGGACACTTCATATGTTTAAGATAATGCATGATATTTGCATACCATTGAGTATGCTCAATGCTCACAATTACATCTTCTCCATCTACATTACAAACCTGATTTGCTTCAAAATTTGCCTCTGCCATTACTTTAGCCAAACCTTGACCTCTGACCAGTTTAGTAATTTGAATCTCCAAGTCAAATTCTTGGATTTTGTTGATCCATTTGCATCTTTTACCTGTTACTTCAGATTGTGTCAGAATATCTTTGACAGCTGCATGAGGAACATAAGCAACTACCTTTTCTCCAACCAGGTATGGCCTAAAATCTTTTACAGCTTTCACCAACGCAAATGCTTGCTTCTCCATTATATCATACTTTAGTTCAGAACCCTATAATGACTTGCTGAAAAAAGATATGGGCTGCTCATAACCGTCTTCATTCTTCTGTAGCATGACAGCTGCAATAGTATGCATTGAGGCAAATGAAAAAATCTGGAAAGGTTTTGAAAAGTCAGGCGACTTAAGAATAGGAGCCTCCTTGATAGCTCGTTTTATAGACACAAAAGCTTCCAAAGCTTCTACAGTCCATTCTATCTTTTGTCCTTTCTTTAACATTTTTGATATTGGTTTGACAATCTCAACAAAGTTAGAAACAAACCTTCTAACAAAGTTAATCTATCTAAAGAATGATTGTATCACCTTAATAGTTTTAGGGACAGGGATCTTATCAATAGCCTCCACTCTTTCAAGGTCTATCCTAATCCCTTCCTTGGAAACAATATGCCCCAAAAGTTTACCCTCCGTGATAGCAAAATTACATTTCTTGGGGTTTAAGCTAATACCATATTCAAGGGCTCTTATAAATACCTTTTCCAAATGATGAACATGATCCTCATCCTTCTTAGAGTAAGTAGTGAGATCATCCTGATACACCACCATGAGAACATTGATCAAATCAGCAAAAGCCACATCCATGGCTCTTTGAAAAGTCACCCCTGCATTAGTGAGACGAAATGGCATCCTCGGATAAACATATGTTCCCCAAGGGGTTGTGAATACTGTTTTGTATTGCTCAGACTCTTTAACCTTGACCTGGTTATACCCTAAAAATCCATCCATCATGGACAACAATTCACAGCCTGTCACCTTATGCAATATGGCCTCCATATTAGGCAAAGGATAATTATCTTTAAGAGACGCTATGTTTAGATTTCTGAAATCTACACATAATCTGATGTCTCCATTTTTCTTTTTGATAGGGACCAAATTTGACACCCAGGTTGAATGTCTGATTGGCTTAATGATTCCACCATCTCTTAGCTTCGCCAACTCCTCTTGCATTTTAGGTTCTAGAGTTGGATTTATCGGCCTTTGCTTTTGTCTGAATGGTTTAGCATCTGGCTTCAATGGTATTTCATGCTGAAACAAGTCTTCTCTATATGCTTTCAAATCTTCATAAGACCAAGCAAACACATGTTTATACTTTCTTAGCAATTCAATCAGCATTTTTCTAATTGTAGGACTGATCTTTTTACCTATGTACACCTTTTTTGGTGCCATCTCAGTTCCCAAATTAATTTCTTCAATATCAACCCTTCCAATCGGTGTTTGCTTTATTAAAGACCGATCACTTCCATCATATACCCTCTCTAATGCCACCAAGCCTTTAGGAATCTTATTTGTTTTAAGTTGCAAGATCTCTTTTCCAAAGACTGTCTCTTTTCCATCAACTTCTTCAACAAAAACATTAAAATCAATCTCTTGAGCTTCATACTGGTCTATACAGTGAAGGAATTTTAAAAGATCAGTGTTATCATTAAAAAATTTCCAGCTATATACATTATCAGGCACAATAGGCCTTGTATTGAATTCAATTTGTGACACTCCTGCTAGCGTAATATCATCTCTCTTCAATGCTACATTAGCTAGAAAATCTGCCATTATATTCTTCGATCTATCCACCCACTCAATCAAGAAAGCATCAAGCAATTCTATTGTATCCCATACAACATTTCTATATT
Organism: Sequoia sempervirens; assembly: GCA_007258455.2. Lineage (NCBI taxonomy): Eukaryota > Viridiplantae > Streptophyta > Pinopsida > Cupressales > Cupressaceae > Sequoia > Sequoia sempervirens. The sequence goes on along the minus strand of VDFB02353493.1, from coordinate 12,828,843 downwards.
GCTTTAATCTTTTATTTTTTGCTGTATACTTCACCTTAACTTGCGAGATAACTAACTCAAAATCTCCTAGAATAGCCAGCAACTTTATTTTATGCTTCGCCGCTATATTCAATCCAGTTAATAGAGCTTCGTACTCCGCCACATTATTCGTGCATTCAAAATTTAACAAGAATGAATACTTAAATGTATTACCTTCAGGCAAAACAAATACTATCCTAGCTCCATTGCCTTCTTGGCTGCAAGCTCCATTGAAATACATCTTCCACACACCATTGTGGTTCCTTGCAGCATGCTTCTCAATAGGATCACTATTAATCAATTTTGGCTGTGCTGGTTCTATTTTGAAACTCCCAAGATCAACATCACAAAAGAAATTGATTTGGTCTTGTGGCACAAAATCAATGAGCTGATTCATCCTCGGCTCCCTGTACAATTTCACTTCTTGGCCATTTATAGGAATGGTTGCATAAGATAGATTGAACTGGACATTTCCACCAATAGCCGCCGTCCATTGCCTTCATAAAAGCATACCAAATTGAGGAGGGGTGTCTATAACTGTTATATCAATATTGTAAGCTACTTGAGGGTAGGTAGCTAACTTGACTTCTACATCTTTCATTATACCAACCATAGGAACTGGTCGGTTATCCATTGCGTAACACTTTCCTTCATGTGTATCCACCCACATGCCTAGTTGTTTCATCACTCCTACTGGCATAATATTCATGGCGGCACCAGAATCTATCATACAATTCCTCAATAATTTATTATTTATGAGTAATGTGATAAAGAAAGGATCAACTTGTGGCGGACTTGTCAATACATTACTCAAGTAGATTTATGGGACGTTTACTTTATCTTGCTTATTTTTTGCAACCATTTTATTTTCAGTACTTACATGTTTTTCACTCTCATTTGTTATCAATTGCATTGCACTATCCCTGTACTCCTTAATTTTCATCATTTCTAGAAGTGGGACAGACATCTTTACCTGAGACAAGGCTTGAGTAAAATCAAAAGAAGAACCTTCTGCCTTAACTACTTTCTTCTGTTCTAATGTTTCTCCTTTGTTTACTTCTTTTTCTCCTCTACCTGACTGATCATTTTTTTGAATTTCTTTATGTAGCTCTTTTACTGCATCCTTTTGGATAGGATTCTGTTTACTTTCTTCACGTTGTTTGTTTTCATTTTTCTTTGAAACTCCTTGCACAACTTTCTAATCTTTCATAAAGATACCCCTAGGGACACCTTCCTTCTCATTTACTGTCATGTTCCTCAACCAGTATTTATTCTTGGCTTCTTCTACTGCAGCAACAGTCAATTTTTCTATTTCTTCTTCAGTAAGTCTCCTCACATTATTGTGAGCAGGCACCTCAACAGATTGTGGTTCTACATAATCATCCTCAGAGTCAGAAAAAACATGTTGCTCAGCCATATGTACATTATACCTTCATTCTGCAACGTCATACTCATAACCTCCCTCCTCCGAAGATGAGTACCTCTCCTCAACATGATGAGAAAAATTTGAAGTCAAGTAGATCGTATGATCTTCCCCATCATCTCCAATTAGCAATCCTTCTTCTTGCATTCTCTGGGCTACAACACAATATTTAGGGGAATGTGGATTATCACAAGCCTCACAAAAATAATTGCTATTCACCACATATGTTCCCTTCTTCTTCAAAGGATCAGGAGTTTCTTTGCTTCCAGGCCTATCTGTTATGGGTTTCCCATCCTTCGAGTTTGTGTTATAGGGCATTTCATGTAACCTCAGCCTTGGTCTTTCATTTCTATATGTTTTCTCCTGCTTAAATTGATAATTATTATTTTGTTGAGGAACTCAAGGGTTGTCTCTCTTATTTATTATCCCAGCAACTTTTCTGTTATTCTCTATTATTAATGCTATCTTTTGTGCTTCAGTTAAGTCCCTTGGGAACCTGTTTCTCAGCTCATACCCTATTTTAGGGTCAAATGCATTCAAGTAAACACTTAATGCTACAAAGTCAGGTAACTTTGATCCAGGAGGTATTCTATTTTGCAACTTATTGAATCTTCTGTTAAAATCAAAGACTGAATCATTCTGACCTTTCTGAATTCGTATTAGTTCATGGAGAGCAACATCTGGTGCACTCAAATTCCCAAATTGTTCAAGGAATTGATCCTAAAATATTTGGAGAGAATAAATAGAAGTTGTTGCCAGGCTATTGAACCAGTCCCTAGCTTCTTCAATAAGAGACATATTGAATAATCCCATATGAAAATCTTCATAGGGTACATCCAAATCCTGAATGAAAGCATTGAAACTTCTTAAATGATCCTCAATAGTGATTGCATTACTGCTTGTAAACTTGGGTACTAACCTCTCCAACTACTGTCCATGGGATATGGGTATAATTGAAACCCTGCTAGATCAAATTGTCTGATCATGGTTGTAAATTGATAAGGAGGAGGATTAGGTGGGTGTTGATATTGGTACATAGGATTATTGTACTGCATATTTTATTGTGGCACATGATGCTGACCAGGAGGTGGATAATTATTTGGATGTTGTTTGGGAATGAAAGGTGGACAATTTGGTTGTCTATATTGATTCCCAATTTGATGGTGAGGAATCCTTGTTGGTTTAGAATACCCCGCACCATGATTGCCCTGTTTATGGGGTGGTACATACTTTGGAGGAAAAGCTGATGTGTGTGGAATGTTTTGAGCTTTCTGAAGTTTGAATTCCCTCATTGCTTGAATCATTTGGGCTTTTTCTTGCTCTTCTCTTTCTTTTCTCTGAGATTCATACCGTGCCCTAATTTCCTCATAACTTAAATATTCATAATCTTCTTGTTGAATTTCCTGATTAGCAGGTCCACTCTGATTACCTTCCATTTTTTGGTCATATTCATATTGCACTTTGAGTCGTTCAGCTTCAAATCCAACTTCAAATTCAGCCTATTTTCTAGCTTCAAATTCAACATTTTTCTAAGGATTGTAAAAAGGATTTCTCTAATATTCCAGGGTACAGGGCTCTTCAGATGAATTATCATTCCATGTGTCAAAGAAATTCTCACCAAAAGGTATTGATGATTTATCTTTGTTTGTTAAGCACATGTCCTCACTTTTCCCTTTACCCTTGTTAGCCTTATCATTTTTATGCCTCCACTTACTATTACCAGGAGGAGCTCCAGAATGACCTCCCCTAAATTGAGATCTTCTTCCATTCATATTGTAATGCTTGATTAGAGTCGCCACTCACTTTCTTGAAAGTGAGAAAAAAGATTGTTACTTGGTATTCCCAATGGAGTCTGTATATAGGAATTTTGACTCTATGATTAAGGCACAGATTCTTTGTTATCCCCAGTAGAGTCACCAATTTTTTATCTCTCAAAAATGCATGTTTAAACCATGAAAGGTTGCCAAGCTTTCACAACGTTTTAGGGTAACAGAACAAGGTTTGAAAGAATTAAACCTTCTACTCTTTAGGCACTGCTAGACCTAGGCGGGTGTACCTATAATAAATGAAGCAGACTTGACTATTGATCTTATCTTCATGCCATGATTTGTCCAAGATGGCAAATTGAAATGGACAAAATAAAACAAATTTGGTATATATTGTATACCAGCATTCAAAACTAAACCCTAAAATACTCAGTTAACAGATGTAAAAAGTATGAATAAAACTAAATGATGAAAACGGTGAGACTAGTGCCTTATATAATATACAGAGTCAAATAAAATCATAGACAACTAACTTCTTTCTGGATTCATTCAAATTGTTTGGAATATTTATTTATAACCAGTATAAAAATGCAAGGCTGTGATTATTGAGTTCTTCTTACTTATCTAAATGAAATTCCCTGATTACTGTGATTAATCAAAAGGATTTAACCCTTCCTTAAAATAACCTATCAACCAATCACACAAATACAGAAAATACGTACTGATAAACCAGACATAAACTTGTTATGTTGATCTAAATAACCAAGAAACATCAATTTTAGAGACAACTCAAATAATTCTTTCAATAGGCACAACACAACAATTGACACCAGAATTCGCTAGCAAATCAAATGATTTTCATTGATATTTCCATGGCTTCAAAACATACACCATAGTCTCAACCCTGTGAAACATGGTGTTCCACCATATTCTCTATTCTCTATCCTATTCTACCTATATTTTCATATTGTTTTCAAAATAGACATTTATACAGTGAGAATATGAAAGAACGCATCCTTTTAGAAATAGAAAATACAAATTATAAAACATAAGACAGAGAATAATTAGGCTCTATTTAGCCACAAGTGAGTCTTGTTGAGGTGGTCCAAATAATCCTGGCGCTCATACGTGTCCGCATCTCCAACAACATTCCAGACCGTAACTTCCATCTTGACCATTTCCTCACTTTGCTTACTAACTTCTTCCAATGTTGTATCATCTACAGAAGCTACCTTCATGATTTCATTCAGCACTGACAAATACATTAGGGCATACCAATTTCCCTACATTCAACTTCCATGGATTATAGACTGGCTCAAAATGATTCCTCCTATGATAGTGGAAATTAAAAAGCTCATACCGTCTTACAGTAGTCTAGACATCACCTATGAACTTGCATTTGTCATCTAGCTTGTCTACTTCTGCCCTAAGCTGTGTAGACCTTCTAGCTTTAGGCCCCGAACCAGGTAATTGATCAATAAGGTCTTGGTTTAGCTTCCTTTCAGTGCCTTCATGCTCTGTATCAGTCTTTTGTTTCTTTCCCTTCAACTGACTACTCTCACCAAGTTTTCTACCCTTTCCAGAACCAAAAGACTCCATTTTTCAAGCTTACAGAATCAAAATATGAAAAATAGAACAGCAATTACTTACAGTATTCTACTTGAGCTCCTCAGACTGAAAAATTGTCTTGGTTCTCTTGTTCAACTCGCCAATTCACCAGTAATCAATTCAGAAATGAGGAATTGATTAAAACAATACTATCATTACTATTTTATCCCATCGTGCCATTAATGAAGCACGAATGATGCCTCCTTTGAAACTAGCACTGTCGCATCAAATGTCCTTTCGATGAGAAAAATTCAAATTTGGGGCAAAATACCTTTTCAACATTTATTTCATCATTCGCCGAGACACTCTACGGTCTTACCGACACATGGAACCAACTTGATGACAAATGCTTCTACTTTTCATGTCGCTGTGACAATTCAAAGTCAGGGAAATGTCTCATAGATATCATCTTGTTTCACCAAAAGTCTTTATCTACATTGGGTCACCAAGACAAATTTGTACCCTTGCCGATAATATTTCATTTCACCCGCTTCGCTGTGACTTTCAAAGTCAGGGAGATGTTATGCAATTATCTTTGCAGCTTACCGATATGTACCTTTCAATGTATTTTCATTCACTAAAACAAAATCACCCTTTCACCAATGAATTCTCATTTCAACATGTCCACCAAGTTTTCTCACCGAAGAAATAAACCCAACCATTGAAACAATACTTTCGGCAAAACAATGAACCTTCAAGAAAATTTACACCAACACCAAATTTCCTACTAAAATCACTCCTCCAGATTGCACCTATTCGGAAAAACTCACCCCGAACCATCTATCAATATAATATTCATACTTCGGTGAAACTTATGCCAATAAGTTCTCTCGACGATGCATATCTCCATCAGCATAAGATTTGAATTGACAAGACTCCATAGCTTCTCACCGACAGATTTGAAATACCTTTTAACTTAGTTCGGCCAAACAATAGCCCCTTTGCCTAGACCTTTCCCGATGCACATAAGTCTTACCAAAACATCTGTTTGCAAGTCAATTGGTAAAACAAAATGATTTCATTATGAGTTCATACCGATACCAATTAGTTTGGCCGAAACAACCCCTTTATGCATTAGTCAATATGACATGTTGTCTTCACCCTAACATTAGACCGATGCCCCAACATATGCTGATATACTTTTTTCAGGATGCCTGTCGACAAGAAAAAATTAGTTCGCCGAAACATTTTCCCGAACACCTTTATCTTGAGCGATAAACTTCCACATGCACCAGTCGGCGAAACACACTGTATTCGCCATGACTTCACTTCGACAATGACTCCCCTTTGCCCAAATGAGTCCTTTTGTCGCCGAAACAAGCAAATTGTCCCGTCGAAAGTTTGCAACAAACATATATTAGTGAAAAATCAGGTCAGGGAGACTTTTACAATGTCTTGCCGATTCGGGTCTTTTAATGAAAAATGAAAGACTTGATGGATTCAATGGATTTTATGACAGAAAACAAGCAAGCCAGTACAAAGAAGGACTATGATGCTTATAATGAGAACTCAATACTGGAACTTTTGGATGCAATAGAATGTAAAAATTTCAAAATTTTACAGTTCTAATAGACATAAGCCTAGAAGATTTGTACAATCTCAGACAAAACAAAGGAGAAAATTTCACTAATTTCTTACAACGATGGATACGAAGAGCTAGTAAGAGAAAATGGCCTCTTCCCGATGAACAACAAGGGGGGATCATCATAGAAAACCTAGATCTAGATCTATCCTTCCACTTGAAAATGTAGTGCATCACATCTTATGACGTGCTTGTTCCTAGAGCCCTCAACATTGAGATAACTCAAATCTCACGAGTAAATACCCAAGCTTACAAAGATAATTTCCCATTCACTAGTTCAAATGACAAGCCTCGTGTCTGGGCTAAGAACAAGAATGTAACGAATAATGGTTTGGTAGATTCTAAGGTGGTCCTAAGTGCTCCTAGGCCAAACAACAACCAAGTTGCTAACATTCAACCAACTATGCAGAAAAAAACACCCCCTCAGAACAACCATATCAACAATACTGAATTGCAACAAAGGCAGACCCCTAACAAGAACATCTATCATAAGTTCAAGTACACACAGTTATATGAACCCATTGAGACCATCATGAAGAAATTGGTAGAATCAAACCTGATCATGTTCCCAACTTTGAAAACTACCAAGAACCATAAGAGAAACCATCTTCATTTAATGAGAATGATCTTTGTGAATTTCACAATATTAAAGGACACAAAATGTTAAATTGTATGAGGCTTAAAAACATTATCCAAGACCCTACAAAAAATGACACCATATCTATTGAGGTACCAACTAGTAACCAAGATCTTAATATATACAATAACCCTCTTTAGGATCATACCAAAGGAAACAAAACTGTAAAGGCTAAATATTACACAAATGTGCAACATACCTATTCAAATGTGGTCATTTCCTGTGACAGTGTCATCACCGTTGTCACCATAAAAAGGAATATTGTGGAGTGTGGATTCACCACATGATGTGGAAAATTCACTATCCAAGGAGTCCCATCCCAATCTAGGGAACAACATACTCAACCAACAACAAGTACCAACAAGTATAACCTCTTAGAGCAACTTAAAAACACCCCCGCACAAATTTATATACTAGAACTATTGAAGCTATCACCCACACATAGGGAAATCTTAAAGAAAGCTTTATCAAAGTCATTTATTCCCAAGGATATTGATACTGATTAGTTTCAAGCTATGGTAGGCCATATCGCTAATCAGCTCCTCACCTTCTAGGAACAAGACCTACCATCACAACCATCTCATAATCATGCTTTACACCTTGAGGTTATCATTCATAAGAACAAGGTTAAAAGAGTCTTAGTATATGGAGGTGTTTTTCTAAACATTTACACCCTTTAGTTGATAAAAAATCTAGTCTATTCAGAGGATACTATTGAGAAGACAAAGAGTACCACCATCAAGGCATATGACGACCAAGAATAGGTATCACAATGTATCATTGCACTACCCATCCAAGTGGAGCCCCTCATCATAGAAACTACATGCCAAGTGCTATAATTGGATCTTCCCTACAACATACTACTTGGTTGAACTTGGATCCATGCCTTAAAAGTTGTAGCTTCCACCTACCATCATTGTGTAAAGTTTCCCTTCGAGGGTAGATAAATTACCATCCATGGAGATCTTGAGCCTTTTTACTACTGCAAAAATCTTGAATCCAAGTTCTATAAGATTCCCCAAGTACCCAAGAATGATGAAGGACGTACAACATCTACCTCATTTGTTGACACATCATCACTTGCATCCACCTTTGAAACAAAAGCAATCATTGTGAAGAGCATATTCGGTATCAAGGAAGTGATCCAAGATGATGGTTGTTGAAACTATAAGCTAATGAAGTATTCTTTTGTGTTGCGAAAGTTTCCTCTTTCTCCCAAATCTCATGGGAAACCCACACCTAGCAACAATGTCCCATAAACTATCAAAATGGCAGCCACTACCTTCACCAAATGGGGGGATCTAAACAAAGAAGATCTTAATGAGAAATATGTCTCTAAACTACTCTATCAGGATGAAATACCTATTCTTGTTCTTCCCATGGAAGATGAAAACAAAGGCTTATAACTAATGAAGAGCATGGGCTATACCAATAATGAGAAACTAGGGGAAAATGACAATGGTTTTCTAGAACCTATCATTTTTGAGAAACATCCAAAGAATCTTGGCTTAGGTTGTACTACTAGCAAGGTTACCCTTATCGACAAAGGTACTTTCGCTAAACGAGCTAAAGATTCTTCTTGGTTACTAACTCTAAGAGAGGGGGACCAACCACATCAAGGCCCCAAGTCATGAAGAGCCGAGAGTGGAGGGCTTCCCTTTCAAGAAATACTTAGATTCATGTGAAATCCATATCGGGACCCTAAAACTTAGGTGGGACCCATACACCCAAGGTGGCGTATGAGTCCTAGATCACTAAATCTAGGCCATACAATCCAAAAAGACATGAATTATGATTGGAGTTTCATTTATGTCAAGATTATCCTTGGAACGATGCATTAATTAAGGCTTGTAGATGTAAAATAAGGTCAAATAAGGCATAAAGAAGCCTAATTTATTAATGAAAACCCTAGATTAGTGTGAAAATGTGGTACAACACTTTAAAACACCTTAAATAAGGTTACAAGGGCCCAAGACCTATTGTGAATGTGTTAAACACATTACAAGACTAAATCTGGGTAATATTATGCTCAATTTAACAACAAGGGCCTAAACAAGCACCAAAATGTAGAGGGATACATTTTTCATTGCCACAATCTATTTAATTGATAGTCTATACATAGTTAGAAATTTTTCACATAACTTAGAGTCAAGGCTCATATGTATCTCCCCTTAATCCATGTTCTTAAGGCTCATGTGTATCTCCAAAAACTAGATGCATTACAAAAAAGAGAGGACATGCATATATTACAATGGAATTGAATCTAGATACATGTAACTATATATAAATCTATACAATTAATTGATAGTCAAAATATAAAACTAAATAATTCATTGTCATTTTATAAAAAAATTATAATTGATTTCATATCCTATCAATCCATTCTCTTTCATCCCCTTAACTCACTCTCTTAACTCCCCTTAATCCATCCTCTTAGAAACCCTTAAGCCATATCCTCTTATCTACCCTTAACCCATCCTCTTACATCCCCTTAAGTCACTCTCTTAACTACCCTTAAGCTATCCTCTTAGGACCCCTAAAGCTATATCATTTTATCTACCCTTAATCCATCCTCTTGCATCCCCTTAATTCACTCTCTTAACTCCCCTTAAGGCATCCTCTTAGGACCCCTGAAGCCATATCCTTTTAGGTCCCCTTAATCCATCCTCTTGTGTCCCCTTAACTCATTCTCTTAACTCCCCTTAAGCCATCCTCTTAGGACCCCTTAAGTCATATCATCTTAGGTACCCTTAAGTCATTCTCTTCACTCCCCTTAACCCATCCTCTTAGGAATCCTTAATTCATCATCTACCTACTCTCCTCCCAATCATCTCACATCTCCCCCATATTAGGGTTTAGGATGGAGAGGGTGTATGGTACAGGGTTGAGGGTTGAGGGTTCATCCCTTGGGCTTTACATCCTAGGGTTGAGGGATATGGTTTAGGGTTTAGGGTTTAGGGTTGACAGGATGCTTAGAATAAAAAAACTAAAATAACAATATGGTTTAGGGTCAAGCTTGTGTAAATGGTTTATGGTTGAGGGTTCATCCCATGGGATTTAGGTCCTAGGGTTGAGGGATATGGTTTAGGGTTTAGGGTTGACAAGATTCTTAGAATAATAAATCTATTATGGGTTAAGGGTTCATCCCCTTTAGGTCCTAGGGTTGAGGGATAGGGTTTAGGGCTGAGGTTTGAGGGTTCATCCCTTGGGCTTTACATCCTAGGGTTGAGGGATATGGTTTAGGGTTTAGGGTTTAGTGTTGAAAAGATGCTCAAAATAACAAATCTAGAATAGCAATAGGGTTTATGATCAAGTGGGTATGTGGTTTATAGTTGAGGGTTCATCCCATGGGCTTTAGGTCATAGGGTTGAGTGATATGGTTTAGGGTTTAGGGTTTAGGGTTGACAAGATGCTTATAATAATTAATCTATTATGGGTTAAGGGTTAAGGATTCATCCCCTAGGCTTTATGTCCTAGGTTTGAGGGTTAGGGTTTAGGGTTAAGGATTAATGGTTCATCCCTTGGGCTTTACATCCTAGGGTTGAGGGATATGGTTTAGGGTTGACAAGATGCTTACAAAAGGCTTAAAAAATGATAAAGGGTACAAAATGCTCCATATAAGGTCATTAGAATTGGCCCCCCCACTTCATCTTTTCAAAAAGGCACTATCAATGGAGACAACATGGGGTGAGAACGCTTACAAATATAATTGAATGATGATTTTAGGATGGTCTCACAAGATTTTTTATACATAAAGGACATGGAGTTATCCCCAACAAAGAAGTTTGAATGAATGAACATTATAGGGGTAGAGAGCTAATTTGGTCAAAAAAGGCAAAAATATATTTGTTTCACAGAAATTCTCACCCGGAATTCTACCTGTATTTCACAATTTTCAAATAGCATCATCAGCATGGCCACCCACCTTATTATCTATGACACTTTCTTCTTCTACGGGTCTCACAATCCCCACGGTTGTTCCTTTGAAGGAAAGTTTTACTGGGTTTCTAAAGGCCATTGATGGGTTGACCTGGTTGTTGGATCTCAACCAGTAAATCATAAGAGTTGATGAATAACAAAATATTCACAGGGCCACAAACATCTATAACAAGCCAAAAGGAAATGCTAACCAAAGGAAGTCATTAGAGCAAATGGAGGATTCTGTAGGAGGTCTGCCTAATCACTGGTGGAGCGATGCAGAAAACAATTAGTCTGAGTCATGATAATGAGAAGATGAAATCTCCAAGCAAATCAAACTCGATGGTAGGATTAAACAATGAGAAATCATGGTACGAAGAAACAGAATAGAGCCATGGTGCATTCGGTGGAATGGCCAAGGGGAGGGGCCAATACGTGTATTTGTAGCATAATCGGGGGTGCAGGTGCTTGCTTGGGTAAAGTTGTTTCGTGCATTCACGAGTTGGTCTCGAATGGACTTCAGTATATGGGATCCACCCATGCCTTTCCTATTTGGGAAATGGCTTTACTTAAACACAGCCCTGTGCACCACCATCTGCATCCTTGAAGTGTCACGTATGGGTGATGCCTCCTCAAACAAGCTCACCTCCTCTACATAGGATCACCACTGGAGCATCAACATAGTTTCAAGTGATGAGGGTAGATACCGTTACTTGTCGGTGGTATTGTTTTGAGCCCATCGGGACTTCTTGCATGGGATTGCACTTCTTAGGTGCCACCATTGCCATGACATTTACAACACGTCTCCCTAAATTCCCTTGCCCAATGACAATGTCCTGTTTAGAATCCAATGCTAACCATGTTATTTTTCTTTCCGCCATTGGTAATGGCATTCACTAGTCCACTTCCCACCTCCAGCTTCCCACGTCCCTCTCAACACCAGCATCCCACTTGCTCCCTCCCAACAGCCTTCTTCACCATGGGGTTCGTGGCCCATAGCAAATTATAACATGTTATGATAACAATCAACCACTGGTCTACGTAAGGAGAGTTCCCCATGTGTCTCTAGTTTTCAAAATATCTCAAGTGTGTATGGAGGGAAGGCTGACTAAAGTACGATATTACTAGGACGACCTTGTGAGATATCTCAAATTTGTGTGTCCATATAAAATTATATCATTCGCTCCTAAATTGAGTATGATCATACGTTGGTAACGTAGAATAGCCTAGATAAGATAACAGATGGGTGCAAAGAAGCACCTTCATGTTTACATAGTCCCCATAGTAGAGATCTTTGTGTGGAACTTTATCCACTTCACACCGCTCCTTATGTGGCCACTACACCATAGCATCCTGATCTCTAGCACCTGTGGATTTTTGTCTTGTGGGGTCGACCCTTTCCTTGCCATCCATTCATGATGATGGATTTTCATGAGAGCTTCCCATGAGAAGGCTTTGGCAACATGAACTTTGTCATTTTATTTCAATACATGAATGTTTGGTCAATAAATGCTAGTCAGACACTCATTCACAAACTTATATCACTTCCCTAGTGATCTATTCTACAACTGCATCAGTCTTTGATAATAATGGAATCTCACAAACTGGGGCAGCAATCTATTCTGAGCAAGAAAATTGCGAAACATCTTAGGCCTTGACAAAGTTTCAAATGGTGTATCTTTCCTATTCACACAATGGTCAGATGCAGAGGGGAACACCGACAATAATGACTCTTTTAATAATCCCGTCCACATATTTTCCCCTACACTACATAGTGGGGTGGTCGCCCACATTAATTCTCCTATGTGTATTCTTGGGGTGGTGTGATCACCTTTAGCTCAACTTCTCCAGAAAAATGGGGGGATGTCCTTCTCTAACGCAAAGCTCGCACTCATGGACGACATTGTCTAAGTGGCATTCTTGTTCTGTCCTCCCGCCTTCCTCTGCTTACACTTCCTTTTATGAGTGTCGTCCTAGTATCATCCTTCCAGGACTTCGCCCGTAGTCCACCTCTTAATAGAGCACTATAAATTACTCATGGAGATGTCTCGAATTAAACAATGTTTTACAAAGGGTAGCAGCATGAGGAGATTCTAATCACTAATCCCACAGTCCTTCCGAGTGATCATTAATGAAGGCCCCACACTTCCTCCAAACTTCATAAAAATGTAACAAGGGCACTACAACCAAAAATAATTGTGAATTAATTAAGAAAATGGTTGTAAGATCATCATGCTGAGATCATAAAGAGAAAAAGGGGGGGATGTGAGAATTCAAAAGGGTCTACTACAACCAAGGAATTAAGCATAAGGGAAGAAATTCCCTTGGAAATACAAGCGGAAAACTAAAGGGAAGACCATTGGTTTATCATAACCGTCGTTTGAAATATAAGAAGAGGGCATTTCATGATATTAATATAATCAAGTGAAATTCAAGAGGGATAATTATTATTTCTTATTGTTGGTTGCTTAAACAGATTAGCAAGGATAGGACCATTTAATTGTAACCAAGCAACCATTTAAATAAGCATTATTTATTTATTTGCATAATCTTAATTCAATCTACCTTTTATACAGGGCTCCGGTCATGGAATGAAACTATCATAGTGGATTATTGATGCATTGCACTATTCAAGGGTATGCTAGTCCTAAAATTCTTGTGGAATCTAGAAAAAAGGATGGTTTTGATTCACAGATGTTGAGTGCTAAAGGACAACATTGCATAAACAAAAGGTGGATTGTCAAGAGAAGATCAGTGGACCAATGACACCTTGTCGGAGGAGAATCGATACAAGGAAATCAGAGGGTTGCAAACCAGTAACAACATGAGGGAGGTGGATGCAAAAATTGAAGATGACTATTTACTAAAGTCAAAATGGAAGGGGTTGTTTTGTCTCTTATCAAGCAATCATGATCCGTCAAGGGTGCCCCTTCAAATCAAGAGGCGGCTAGTTTGTCCCACAATAGTGCAGATCTGCAAAGTTTGTGCACTTGATTAATTGTTGGAACGTTGCAAAGCCACTGGGAGAAGAGGATATCCTTCAAGTAGTTTTAACTACAAGGAAAAAGGTAAATCTACTAAATGACAAACTGCTACAACACCTAGCCACTACAAGAAAAAATAAGAATGAGGACAAATGATGTATTTTAAATTGCTAGATAATGGGGGTAGGTGAAACCCTAATGTAAAAAAATTGAATCATTCATTGTGAATCAATCCTAGCCATTCATTTGGGATTTGGAAAACTATAAATAGGGGTCTCCCCTTCATTTGTAAATGGTTCAAGAGCTGATTTAAAAACATTCTATAGCAATAGAAAGCAACATTGCCTGATCTATGGGTGTTCCTTTTGAGTTTTCTCATTATGCGTGCATGATTTTACTTCCCTTTTAGTTTTAGTTGTTAGTTATTTGAGTGGAAGTGATGATGGTTTTTGTTGTTATGGTATTTGATGAAATTTTAGCCCATACTTTTAGCACATGTTGATGACAAACTGTTGTGTAAAGTGAGCCTAAGCTTATTTATTTCACTGTTGCAACTTAGTTCAATTACATGTTCATGATGTGCATACATTGCAATATGAAAATATGCAGTCCTTAGAAGATTGTATTATTTTTGTGTAACTATAGGATCCTCTTGGCCAAGCAAAACCCAGTTTAGGGAGTTTGTCTACTGTAGTAGCCTCCATGATCATTGTTCATTCATAGTTTCAGGTCTAGGAACTTCCTCTATTCCCTGCCCTTTTTCCCTTTTTTTTTAATAAACTTGTAACCTGTGTTAAGGTTCATTGCACATTGTAAAGCCAAATCTAATGATAAAAGTGGAGTCCTAGATTGCTGTTTTGAACCAACAAGAACTAAAATACAATTTCCACATCTTAAGAACTCCATTTGCAGATCCAACTTCCATGCTTTATGACTCATTCATAAGACCGCCTTGTGATAATAGAAAATCACATGAACAACTAAGATATTCCAAGCACTATCAAGACCTGACATTAGAGACCTTGGGGTGATTTTCTGAAACTTGTTTGTAGAATATTTCCTTTCAACAGAGGTGATGCACCAATGCATTACCTGTGTTGAGAAATGCATAAAAAACACATCAACATAAATGGCGCTAGAAGGACGGTTGGCATGTTGAGGCTACAAAGCTGAAAGTTGGAATTTGAAAGGAGAACCTTCAAGAAGAAATATGAGATAGGGAGATCTCATTAAAATTAGAAAATTTTGAAGGAAAAAAAGAGCTGAGTCGAAATGGAGCAGCATTTGCAAATCAACATCACTCAGATCACACAGGCACCAACTCAGATCACACAGGCACCAACTAGTAAATTCTAAATGAGGTGTTGTGAAATCTACACCAACTAGACATTAATATCTCCTCCAATCTTGGTCCATCTTCGCTGCCCAAAAATTCTTGGACCAACTCTTCAAATTCCTTAACTGCCATGGTTTGCAATTCTTCCTCTAGGTCTGCAAGGTCTAAAGGTTCATATATTTTGCAAAAGGGAATTTCTCCTTGCAAGACCCTTTCAATTTTGTTCAAGAAAGTTAGACACCCCAATTCGTTGTGCCTACAAGTGCAATGGACCCTATATTTTTCCTCTAATTAAAATTTCTACAATGGTTTCTTCAATCTCTTGTTTAAATCCGTGTGTAGTTTTATGCTCATAAGTCAAAAATAAAAAAAGATATCGAAATGGGTATTTCAAATATCATCATTCCTACCCAGGGCGCCCCTTTCAAAGCTAATTGCAGATTTTTAGGTGAAGGATTTATTTTTCTAGAGAAAAATTTCCCTTCTTGGATGGTACGACCCTCTTGGTTGTTGTGCACAAGGTTTATTGGATTGAAAGGTAGTTTGTTTATCATTTTCTAACACCCTTTTTCCTACCAAAAAGGAATATATAGTTGGGTATCATCATCCTTCAACTTGGGGTCAAGGCATACATGTAGGAGAAGCTTCTAGTTTGCTGTTGGAACTCATTTCCAAGTCTGATATAGTGTTTAAATTCTGATTTTAAAGCTATTTGTAAGACTGTAATAACTATTGAAGAAATCAGAAAATTGCTTGCTTCTAAATGAGTTCTTTTACATGTATTTTATGCTCTCTTTATTGTATTTTTATTGCACAATGTTAAAAAAAAACATGCAATGAAAAAATCTTCTTATGTAATGAAAAAACCTCATGAAAACAAATGCAATCAACAAACAACAATAGGGTAAAAACAGAAAGAAAATAATAATAATAAAAAAAATTGGGTTAGATTATGTAAGGAAAGCTAAGGTGCGGAAACAACTCTCCTAATGTCAAAACCTCAGGGAAGAAAGCAGATACACTTTTAAATTTTACAATTACAGTCCAATTAAGATGCACTTGAAATAGATAACAGAAATAGAGAATTAGACAAACACATATGAACACCAGATTTATGTGGGAAAACTCTTACAGGAGAAAAACCCACCACACCAAGAGAAGTCACTTTGTATTACAGTAATAAATATTACATATAGAGTACAGACTTATCTTTCTGATGTTAGTTTACAGTAGCATTCACTATGAACAACCTTGTTACAGAACATTCACGTTACAATCTTCACAGAATAGAATTCATCCACTAATCATACAACCACACACCAATTTGTCGATCAAACCAGACATCATCTACTACTATAGAGTAAATCCATGACACCCCTTTCTGTCGAGTTTCCTCTTAGTAACAACTGCAACAGTCCAACTACTAGCGGTTCCCATTCAGCTTCTCTGATTGGTCGACTACAAGCCATGTAGGAAAGTCTTCAATCGGTCAAAAGCTTCAACCTGTGTTGGCATGTCGGTGAGACACTAACCATGTCTCCTCAATGCCACAAGACTTAATCATCGATGTCGCCAAGAGTCATCCTTATCGAAAAGATATTACATCAAGTCCAGAAAGCTATTGCTCAGACATTGTCATGTCACCAAGACCTCATACTGAAGTTCGTCAGTTGTATTGCTACCACCAAGACTTATCGCTATTGGTGAAACATCATACCGAAGCTTCAAAGTCACACAAACGAGAGTATTCCATTCAGTGAGACAATCATCTTTCACCAAGACATCACACCAATGTTCACTAAGTATTCCAAAGTGCTCGACAGTCGACAAGACTATCATCCTTCACTGAGAGATCATACTGAGTCATTAGGTGTTATACTGAAATGTTCAATAGTCAGAAGGATAGACCACTATCACTGAGACGTTACTCTGAATGCTCACAAGTCATACCGAGCACCAAACAATAGTCGACAAGACTTCTCTGCATCGCTAAGACTTCACACTAAGACCTTTGTGCTACTCTGAGTGTATATTGTCGGTGAGACACACCAACTGTCCCCAAGAGTTCTTCTTGAGTGTTCAAGTCACCACGATGTCTCCAAGATAAAGCTATCAGCGAGACATCCATATCGGTAAGACTTACCGAACACCCAAGACTCTCCCCAAAGACTTCAATAGAAAATGTTGTCAGCAAGACATTCCTTCATCACTGAGAGCTCATAGCAAACATCCAAGACTCTCCCTGATATCTGATAAATGCCAATAATCGACAAGAGGTCTCCAAGGGCGGTGAGAGGTTATACCGAATGAAATGTCACAGTGATAGGATCCTTTAGTGAGACTAAAGCAAGGTCACAATGACCTGAATCATTTCAACAAGGTTTCAACTGCTAGTTGGCCAGACACAAAAGATGTCACACTGACTTTTCCCTTTTAGAGGTTTCAGCCTATGAGATTGAGGCATACAGATAAGGAAGGAATCACATTACTAGTTGGTTGCATTGTTGTTCTAACTTGAGGGTTGGTATAGGTAGAAATAGAGGAAATTATTGTGGGAGGAGGAATTTGAATTCATCCTTGGCTTGTGACATTGCTTAAGGGTAAAGGACAACTAGTGGTTGACGTATGGTGTTTTCCAAAGATCTAAACTATTTTACACACAAGGTCAAGTCTGTCTTCCCTCCTCCACCCTTGATTTGGGGCCTAGAAAGGAACAACTTTCACCAAATTTCACTCAAGAACAAACCCTTGAGGTTTCTTTACAAAGGAGAAAGAAATATTGTAAGAGGGATGTTGTAAGGACTAAAAATGATCTAATGAGGGGTTCACCACCAAATGTAAACTTGGAAAAGACAATGAAATGAAAGGAAAAATGAAAAACCCTAATTGAATGCAAACTAATTCTAAATGACCTAGAAAAGTAAATGAAATGCAACATAAAACCATAAAATAGAAAATGTGGACCTAGGAAACTAAAAATCGCTGAATGGAGGTCTAGATCACTAAAAAATATACTATGGAGGCTAACATGGACTCATTCGCCAAGCTGAGTGAATCAGTCCAGTTTTTGGGAAAATGTGCAAGAATAGGTTTATGCCAAAAGGGTATCCAGATCTGTAAAAATCTCTGTCAGGCCTATACAGTGGGACTCATTCACCACTTGTGGCGAATCAGTCCACTTCTACTTTTCTGGAAGTTCCAAACCTAATTCTGTTCCTCTCAATCTACTCTGCTCTTCTTGAATAGTTTTCTTGATCCGAAATTGTAAATGGCCACCTGTAGGTCTTCTCCAAGTCTCTTCAAGGCTTGATGACAACTTTAGCAACTTTGATTATTTCAAAAAATTTCTCCAATCATGCTCCTTATGAAATATGCAACCTAAACCTACAAATCATAGAAAAAGGAGAGGGAAAATGGTTGTGGGATTATTGAATATGGGTTTTCCTTGGTAAAACCCCTTATTGGTAATTAAACCTTGAAATGAAACTCACACTAAAGTGAGAGGATGGACTTGCTTCAAAATCACACTAAAGTAGATAATCACACATCAAGAGGTGGTTCAAATGTACCAATGCCAATAAGATGAGATTAATACAATCAAGAGGGGTGATCAAGCCCCCAGAATCAATATCCCATGGCAAACCAACATAGGCACAAAAGAACACACATTAGAATAATGTAAAGAACAACAACAAGGCACAAACATGCACTGTCAAAGATGAAAAAGATAAAAGGGATAAAAGAGAATCAGATCAAGCTTCAACCATTTTTCCATCTTGATGTGGATCGAATCTAGGTTGTTTTTCCAAAAAATGCATACTCACTCTGAGGCAATAGAACTCCTAGCTATTTGTTGGGTGAGAAGTCCTAAAAGGTGAAAGGTGAGAAGCATACACTCATGGATGGTATGTACTCACACACATGCAAGTGGTTATGGGGATTATGCCTCATTCAAGCTTCCCGCTCAAACCATACCAAAGTTATACCCCCTAATAACTTTAATAAGGCACCACACAAAAATGATATTCGAGCTTCATGAGGCAAGAAAAACTTCATATGCTTGGAGTTCACGAACAAATAGGATGGCTCTACAGGCATGCAAGCTATGTTATGCAAGGTGGCCATATAACAACAAATGCAAAAATGCAACATGCAAAGCATGTTCAAAGGAGTCTTGCTTAGTTCAAGTGAGGTCTTTAACTTAGGGAACATTGTTCCTAATGTCTCCAAGAGAGGACCAATCAAAGAATAAAAAATTTTCAACTTAGGGGATGTAGTGTGTTGCATCAAGCCACTAAGAGGAATGTAATATGCTAAGAGAGATCACGCTCATGAAGGAAATCATACCCAATGTCATCCACAAAAGGGAAAATGCATCGTATGAAGTAAGAAAACTATACCATGAACCAAAAGAAAGAAAAATTTGAAAAAGAATAATGCCAATGTATGCCCCCACTTTAAAGGAATTTCTATACTGTGAGAAATTACTTTAAAGTAGCAAATGAAAAATGCAAATAGAAAAGAAGACATGAGAGCCAACTTGGAAAGCTCTATGCAAAGTTATAAGTTTCCAAGTAAAGTTTTTTCATGCAAAAGAAAAGAGAAAGAGAGGGGTTTCCCCCAAAAATGAGAACACCAAACACATAAGAGATCTATGGATTGGGGTTAGTATGTTCTTTGCTGCAATGTTGTTTTAGAGAGCTTGAAACTGTCATCATCCCCCAAATACATAGAACTGGAAGAATGACACAAAGAGAGTGAAAAAAAAGAAAAACCTTTGGGGTCAAAATGGAAGAGACATGAATGTATTGATGCCTTGCATCATCCCCAAAAGGAAAACATAAGACAAAGAAAATAGGAAATGAAAGGAAAAGGAAAAGGAAAAATAAAGCCTTTTGGGTCAACACATCCATGGAAGAGACATGAATGTCTCAACACCTTGCATCATCTCCAAAAGGAAAACACAAGAAAAAGGATAAAAAGGATAAAAAGTGAAAAGGTAAAATATTTACAACATAGAGAAGAATGAAGGTAGAAATAGAGGAATGTCACAAAGAGAGAGAACATCAAACAGAACATCACGGGGGATCACATTACGCACATGCAATCATACAAAAGAAAATGAAAAAGAAAGAAATAATGCAAAAGACTAGTAAGGCACATGTGAGTCAACCTATGAGCAATTCATCCACCTCCCAATCTCAGTCTAATACATAGAATATGGACAACGAGCCTAAGGGACAACAACAAATGCAATACTAGGACAAGGCTATCTAATTCTTCCCCCACTGAGTGCGAGACAAGAATGAGCTGAGGTAGGTGATGGAAAGGGTCATGCAATAATGAGAATAGAATATTCTACAACTATTACATGACAAGTTCACCAAAATGAAAGGTGGAAAATTTTCTTCCCTCCTCCATCCTTGATTTGGGGCCTAGAAAGGGACAACTTTCACAAACTTTCACTCAAGAAAAAACCCTTGATATTTCTTTGAAAAGGAGAAAGAAATATTACAAGAGGGTTGTTATAAGGATTGAAAATGATCTAATGAGGGGTTCACCACCAAGTGTAAACTTGGAAAAGATAATGAAATGCAAGGAAAAATGCAAAACCCTAATTGAATGCAAACTAATTCTAAATGACCTAGAAACGTAAATTTAATGCAACAAAAAAATGTAAAATAGAAAATTTGCACCTGGGAAACTTAAGATGGATGAATGGAGGTCTAGAGCACTGAAAAATCTATTTTCAAGGCTGACTAGGACTTATTCTCCAAGTTGGGAAAATTAGTCTAGTTTTTGGGAAAATGTGTAGGAATAGGTTTCTGCCAAAAGGGTATCCAGATCTATAAAAATCTTTGCCAGGCCTGTACAATGGGACTCATTTGCTACTTGTGGAAAATCAATCCACTTCTACTTTTTTGGAAGTTTTGAGCCTGATTCTATTCCTCTCAGTCTGCTCTTCTCTTCCTAAATGTTTTCCAGATTTGAAATTGTAAATGGTCACCTGTAGGTCTTCTCCAAGTCTCTTCAAGGCTTGATGACAACTTTAGAAACTTTGATGTTTTGATAACTTTTCTCCAATCTTTCTCCTTATGAAATATGCAACCTAAACCTACAAATCATCCACAAAGGAGAGGGGAAAATTTTGTGGGGTTAGTGAGTAGGGGTTTTCCTTAGTCAAACCCCTTGTTGGTAATTAAACCTTGAAATGAAAGAAAATATGAATGGAGAATGGTGAATGAACAAATAGCAATGTTGCAACTCACTAAACCATAGCAATAAGGTGTTGTAATTATGCTTGAAATGGATGCAATGGATGTGGTTCTTGACTCTTGCTTGAATGATGTTGATGTTACTTGAAACACTTGCTTGGATCATGAACTCTACATCACAATTGTTAGCATAATCACAAATATTATGAATGCAATCTTTGACATGATGATTGAAACTTGAATGGGGCTCTAAAATTCTTGATAATCTTCCCTTTAATACTCTTGGATGCTCTTGTGAACTCTCTTGAATGTAAGGTGATAATATGAGTGAAAGAACCTTGTATTTATACTCAATTATGAAAGAATTCTTGAAATTACAACACTACAAGCTGACATCAGATCTAGGAGAATAAAATCCTACTAGAAATTTGAATTAAATTTGAATTTGGGCCACATGGTACTCATTCACCCAAGGCAGCAAATGAGTCCCATCAGGAATAATGTATGGGACCAAAAATGAAAAGTTCTTAGAAATGTGTGAAAACCAGTTCAGGGCCAAAGGATCTAGGTGGAACCCATTCACCCAAGGTGGTGAATGAGTCCTAGATCCCTAAATGTGGGCCAAAAAATATAGAAAGAGTTGAATTATGATTGGCTACTAATTGGTGTCAGGATTATCCTCGAAAGGATGCAATACATGAGGCTTGTGGATGGAAAATGGGGTCAATTAAAGCATAAGTGTTGATGCCAAAAATTGGCAAGGTAAAAACCTTTATGGGAAACTCAGTTAATGGGGGACCAATTGCACTAAAATGAGTGACCTTTGGGTTTTTAAAGAAGCTTGCTTCTTTTGTAATTGGGGTTTGGAATTGGAAAAGGAAGCAAATATAAAAAATAAAGATCTAACTAAGGCGATGCACCAAGGGGTAGATATATGCATGGTAAATCTATCTTTTGGGATTCAATTTAAGGACCTGATCAACAATCTTCTATGTCCTAGAATAAAAAAAATCAAAGTTAAAGACTTGCATAATTCATTTAATGACATAAAATAATTCTTACATAGATTCACTGAAAAGAAGAGTCAAAGACATGATCTAAACCAATAAACTTGTATTAAAATCATATAAATTCTACAACAAACAATTCAAGACAATAATGGCATAGTATCAATGTTTTATCAAATAGATTAAGAAAAATAGAAAGGCCAAACAATGACACAGTCTAAGTCTCATACAATAATCTAAAAGCAATTTTAAAGGCTTGGTATCTTTCCCTAATTTTTCTGTCTCTTTCGAACTCGTTTTCACAAGCAAGAAGCAGTATATATAGCCAACAATCCCACCACTTAGCGGGTTAGTAATAGAAAAGATTCATATTTGGGCAATGATGGTTGCAAAAATGATTCCCCTTAGCCAAATGTGTAACAGAAAGGATTCGAGCCATTGAACATGGTCGCTTTGAAAGCTAGATGCATCCTCTGTGAATGATGGTAGTGGTCCCAGAAAACCCCATACAAACAAGTGTTGCTTCCTAGTGGAGGAAATTAGAACACACAGTAGTATTTCGTAGCTTGTAATTCAATTTATCCTTGCTTTCAGTAGAACCTCCACCAAAGAGATGTGTGGTGGCAGGTCATAGCCTGTGGTTCATTTCTCCACTTCCGCAATGAAGGCTTGCATTGGGAAGACATGTGGCAACATTCTTTACTATCGGCGTCAACTGTGGGGTCCACCCAAAAGTGTATGAGAATGAAAGATACATGGCATGTAGATGGGGCTCGACTCAAAAGTGAAGGGAAGTAGCTATGAGGCAACCATAACATCAACACATGGAAGCAGGTTGGAGCCCACTCAGAGAGCAAAGGAAACAATTGTTGTGAAGAGCACCAGATAGACACGTGGCGGCAACCGACGGAGCATAACAAAAGAGGCTCAATGATGTTCAAATAATTTGAGGTGCGGGTTAGTACTTAGCAAAAACAAAACAACCCGAAGGGAGCTTGAGGAATTTTATATTCACAGGTTTCGGTGACTACCAGGGGAATTTTACTTGTGGAACTAGGAACCCAATTTTTTATTTGGCTTGTAGACTAGAGCCCCCATCCATATGGAGACATAGTTAGAGCTTAGAAATATCTTCCTACAAAGGCAACTAGTTAGCCTTGGATGGTGTCGATATGTCGACCAAATTCTCTTGCAGTCCGCTCAATTCGAGCATTTCTTTATAAGGTAGCACCGCAAGTAAACTAACCCTTGACTCAAATTGGAAGAGTACCCACACAATCAGATGAGTAGCACCTTCAATATATGTTGCAGTAGGGGGTTGGGTGAAGCTCTAGAAAGCAAATGTTTCCTATTGCTTCTCTTCAATCTTTTTCGCAATTTTCTCTATTGTGCCCACAGACTCATTTGCAAGAAATGGGGAGGGTAGGCCCATCTCAGTTAGCCAAGAGAACTTATCCCACATGCTCTCCATAGTCTGGATCAAAATGGTTGTGCATGTGTTAGCACGGAGGATAGCCGAGTGGCAGTGGATGAATTCTTTCATTGTTTTGGCAGCAACCTTCCAATCTTTGATCCCTGCCTTTGCTAAGTCTTCATCCAATACTATGTATAAATTAGAAAAAAAAATTCCTCATGAACCCTTTATGCAATAAACTATGGGAACTACTCAATTGTTCTGTGGACCTCCTTGCTCAAGCTTGTCGCTTGCAATATAAATTGGAGCATTGGTTCTAGTGTCAAGTAGAAGGTCTTGACCTTTTCCCAGTATCAAACATATAGTTGTTGAGCTGCTGGAATGAGGTTTGGCTAAGTAGCAGGGGCTTGGGGAGCATTCCTTAGAAAATAAATATCTACATCCTTTGAGCATATACTCTGTGTCATTTCCAAAACCCTTTTTTCTACAACTACAAGCTATCCTTGGATTTTCATCAACTCTTTGGACTAGTTTTCCTCAGCCTGACCCTTATTTTTTGATTCTGCCTCAAGGGAAAGCTTTGTCTCCTAGAGCTCCTTTTCCAATTGGTCCTTTTGGTTCCCAAAGTCTACCTCTCTCTATTGCATTTGTTGCTCGAATTGAATGTGTTGTTGTTCAAACTCCTTACTCTTTTGTTGCACCGCTTGTTTCACCAAAGCTAACTTGTTTTGATAGTCTTGATTTCTTCGCCGCAGTGCATCGACCAGTGTGGGGTCAATGGATTGGAACTTCGCTAATTCTTCTTGGAGTTTGTTCTACTCTACCTATGTTGCCTGTGCTCTCTCCGATAAGTGCTTAATTTTTGCTTCCATTCCTTTTTCTTTCGTTAGCAGGAATTCAACCCTATCCTTCACAAGTTTTGGCTCCTCTTCTTTCTTTTTTAGGTGGCGACTAGACTTGAGGAAGTCATTTTTCACCACCCCCTGCATTTCTTCCATGAGCTCAACTTTGTCCTGTGGCTGGGCTATGCTCAGATTGAGTCCCATGGTGAACATGTTGTAATCATCAGGATGCATCTCCCCTTGTGGTTTGATCACATTTGGATACATGGTTGTGAAATGGATCGATCTTTGAGCTTCATTGTAAACAGTATACACCTTTGGCTCCACTGGCTTCTTGTCATCCTTGGCCTTTCGCTTCTGAATTCTAAGAGCCCACACTTCCTTTATAACATCACCTTGTGCCATAAATTGGGCTGGCAATTGAACTAGCCCACCTATAAAAGGTGCACTTGGAGGTACGGCGAAAGGGAACATGAGGGTAATTTCCTTGATCATTTTCCTCTTTGGGAGATCGACTGTCTGTGGGGAGAAATGAGGGACATGCCAAAGCTCAGTTTGTGACCCCACAGGAGGACTCATTGGGTGTTGTGGAAATGGAAAAGTCATGACAAACTCCATCTACTGGGTGGACTGAGTTGGGCTCAATATAGTGGTAGTAGGAGGGGTGTCAGTAGTGACTGTGCTTGCAAAGGATGAAGAGATAGCAGATGCGGACATGACAGCAGAACAAGGTAAAAGATTTTTTGGAGGCGTCAAGATAATTGGCTTCTCCTAAGAGAATGAGGTGAAACCTCCCGCAACCATTGTGGTAGAAGTGGAAAAGGAAGGACCAAAACTTGTAGTGATGGGAGTCATGGATACAATAGGGGACACCAAATATTGCGAAGTAAGAGAAGAGGGAGTAAATGTTACCTATTGTGTGGATGATTGCGGTTCCTGGCTCGCCACAACCTCCTGGCTTGCTACAGGCTCTTGCAAAATTTCTCCAATAGTTGCTTCTATGCATTACCTTTTGTTGGGTGGGGAGTCCTCCACCTCTATAGTTTTTTACTGTTATTGAGTTGTTCTTTTTCTCACTGTAGTCTAGGTGAGTTTCCGCGAGGCTCTCGATATGTTCATCTGCACATTCAAAGCAACATTCCTAGGCTGCTCTATCACCTTTAGACTCTTTCACTGAAAGGAGGTCGACGACGATTCTAATTCCATCTCCTTTCCCTTTTTCATATGCATTTCAGACTCCTCACCAGAGTCATCTCCTTCGTCAGCACTTGTGTCAGAATCCATGTGTGCATCATTCCATAATTTACCAAATTGATCATCCAACTCCACACTTCCATAAGGGGCCTTGGGCTACTTGATCTCTTGGCGGTACACCCAAAAATATTTGATTTTCTCATCGCTCCATCTTTTTATTCTTGATAACTTGCTCTGAAGGTCGGCTCCTATTTTGCATTTCTCATCATACTTTGCCACAGTGAAGTAGAACTTATGCCATGGTGGCCTACTGCCATCTGTAGGAATGTAAATCAAGCCAACCAATAGATCATCCAAATCTTTCAGTGGGTTCTACCTCCTTTCCCAATAAGATGAGGGGTTGTGTGCTACCTTTACATATTTATTTGGCAAGTCATTTTTCAGGGTTGTAATTCCATTTATCACAAATCATCACCAACCCCAGATGAGCCAGCTTATCTTCTAGAAGCTTGTGCATTTGTTTCTTGTTCATCACCACCATTTTTAAACTTAGAGGGAAAATGAAAAATCCCTTATGCTTGGCCTTTCCTCTGCAAAAGGTGAAGTCGATGATGGATAGTTTGTAGAACATTTTAAGGGCTAGCACCCAATTTTTGAGACATTTCAAAAGCCAGAACGGTTCCCCAGTGAAGCCACACATCTAGATGAATGTGAAATCCATTTCGAGAAACTAGTCACACTTAGGAACAAAGTTCTACATATACCATGTCTGCTCCTTGGAGAATCGGTCAATACCGTCCTCCCTGCTCAAATCTTGTAGAATCGGAGTCAAGAAATAATCCAAAAATGCATAATAGTCATAAGTAGAGGAGAGGAGAGTAGTCCATACAGAAACTGGCCTTCTTTTGCCCGATTCATCAAAAATAGCCAACTTCACATATTTCTTGAAGAAATCAGGGTTTTGATGCAAAAATGTATGGGAAATGAAGGAAGGAAACCTGAACCTTCGTTGCATTTGGTAGTCCCTTTTTTTATTTAGCATCTCATCAATGAGGAATTGTGCGAAGTCATACTAGAAATAGGAATGTTTCTTATAGAACTGGAACCTCATACCCAACTGAAACTTTTGCACATGCTTGTTGGTGTCTAGGCCACAAAAAATGCCAACATTGAGAAGGCTTCCTACATGTCTGTGGGGAAGCCATTGTGTGGCACCCAAATATTTGGTGGATTTTGCTGATTTTCCTCAGTCTTTCGGGTTTCTTTGATATAAAAATCTAGAGCCTTTTGTCTAGTTCTCCATATTTCCTCTCCCTTTTTTTGGAGTGAATGGTTCTATCTTTTCCAATCTGGAGCTTTGGTCAGGGATGCACACCATATTCCAAATAGCTCTCAAATAGATATTAACCTTCAACGGACTGGCCCTTGATGGTGTTAGTGCTTGGGTTGAAATGTTCGATGTTCACATTGATTAGTTTCTGGCAATAGTGCACAAATGGGACCATATACTATGGAAGTCCACTAAACCATAGCTTCCGTGACAAATTTTTTGGGTCACTATATCTCTTCATTCTTTCACAAGCCACCTCCCTCAAAGACCTAGGGTTCTTCACAAGAATGGGATCATGGATATTATCCCACTCCACCTTGATTAGGCTTTGGTTTTTGTAACTTTTGGGCTTTTCCAATGCCCACGTGTTTACCCAGTCTGGCTTAACTAGTAGACTAGGTGAAGCATAAGAAACATCTTCAAAGGAATAGATGGTTGGTACTGCATGCATAGCATCAAACAAGCTTTGTGTTGCCTCTCCTTGCACCTCTACCTATGCCTCTACTTGCGAACTTTCTTCCATTTTCCTTTTGTTAGAGAATTCTTCTTAGCTCTTTTTTTTTTGAATTTACCTTGGCTCTGGTTGCACTCAAAAATCTTTTTCTCTAGGTAGCGTGTTTGAAAAGCATTCACAATGCTTAGTATTTTGCATGTGATACTTAGTTATTTCCTTCTTGGGGTGGCCAACAATGCTCACCTTTTAGCATTTAACTCAACATGTACCGCCAACCTTCCTACTTGTGTGAAATGAATTACTTGCCATTTTGAAATGATAGGAATTCATAATGACCTTTGGTAATCACATTATATGATGTGATTTTCTTGGAACTTGAGCTAAAAATTTGAAGGAAACTTAGGCATTCGTATGTTGTGGAAATTAATATCCCAAATGGAATGATTAAGCCAAAGATGTAATGAATGTTGAAAAGATACAGGTTCTACCTTGGAGTTTGGAAAATTCCTATAGAACGACACCTCAACATTTTTCTGTGTAGACTACCACCAATGACTACCACTAGCTTATGCTAATTAATTAGCTCCTATTAATCTTGCACGCAACAAACTATACCTAGTAGACACAACTAGATGAGAAATTTGAGCAATCCCTAGTGCAATTTTTGAGATGGTACTCAATTATCATCATGCTTATGGTATGCAAATTACCATGCTTATCCTTGCCATTTTCTATAAATAGGCGATTAGGTAAATAGTGAAATCACACTTAGTAGTTTCAACAGAAATAGTAATAGGAAATTGGCTTAGCATTTAGCATTAGAAGTTGTGTAGAGTTTGCATTAGATAATTGCATAGAGCTAGCACCATGAATACCCCAATCAGGCTAGTATACAAGAAATCCTAGACAGCCTTCCTTGGTGAAATATCAACTAGGCATCTCAAACGAATGACCAAAAATAAGCATTCTCTGGCCATTATAGCGATGAAGTGGGTTACGGGGAGGGATTTCCTTGAATATGAAGACAAATATAGGGTTAATACTAACCTGTGCTTTCATTTTTTGGCATCCATGCTTGAAATCTAAGTTCCCAAGCCATTGATTCTCTTCTTGGTGCTTGAGATATTTCGAAAGAAGTACCTAGGTGGCCTTGGAGAGGTGGTGGCGAATGTTGCGTTTGGTGGAGGCCTTCTGACTGTGAGTGATCTCCACAAATTCATTGAAGAAGATGCAATGGTACCATGGGTGTTATTCCTAAGTAGTTTATGCCTCCATTCGTAAGAAGAACATTGTTAGAGGGTCACCCACACATGCCACTTCATGTTTCACATATACAACGTGGTTCCTTTCTATGACATCGACTGGTACACTGACTTTCAAAACCTAGTGTTCCCTCTGCCACTCATTGTTGTTCATGTAGCTACTGCTACTGGTCCTTCTGATGAAGACATTGCCAATGCTATTGTTGATGCCTCCATTGCTATTGCACATGCCCGAGACTAAAAATTTCCTTTATGTTTTAAGAACTAATTCCTATTAGTCCATTTTTTGTACATATGCTTGGAAAAGGCTATATCGTAAATAGATAAAGAAGATACAAAAAATATATAGATATATACTATAAAAGCATGGCCTCTAAGCCATTTTGACGATGTACTTATCAAAGTATATAAATATAGTGAAGATATAGCTTATATAACATTTTGTCTCCTATTTTCCTAAGATTCTACAATGTGGGTTTACTTTTATTTTCTTGCATATGTGTGTTCACTTTAATTCCGCAAATGGGTTTCATTTATCTTTCCCTGCACTTTACACTAATGGGTTCCATTTGTTTCTGCTTCATCGCATTGTAGAATTAATTATTGAAAGACTAGCCGACAACAAACACAAAAGAAAGGTAATTACACTACTCACATATTTATACTGGTAGAATAAGTCTGAAGTTTAATTGAACAATTTTAGGTGGATTCCATTAACATGAATCCCCAATACTTCTTGGTCCATGTTTTCCAATTCGAATGCATTGTGTTGCTTGCATTGAATTATTTTGAAAGGGCCTTCCCAAAGGATATTGAACTTTCCATGTTGGCCTAGCTTTGTAGCTCTTTCATTGAATTTTAGCACCAGGTCCCCACACTTAAGACCTTGGTCTGAATCCTTCTTTTAGAACCATCTCTTAACCACCTGTTGGAAGTTGGACATGGCTATCAGGGCCTTTTGCCTTTTTTTTTCACTTCCAACAACTTGGCTAGTCATACCTCCAGGGTGTTATTTTGCTCTACTTCAAGAGATTTGAGCAATTGTAGTGCCAAAATCTCCATGGAGATAGGCAATAGTGCTTCTTTTCCATACACTAGCTCATATGGTGAAGTCTTTAGGACTTGCTTAGGAGTTATGCAGTCTTCCCATAGCGTCTCTTGAAGGTTTTTATGCCATTCTTGTTAGTGCTTTGAACTAATTCTTTTTATGAGTTAGACTAATTTTTTGTTAGTCAACTCAGCTAGGCCATTTCCCTGTAGGTAGTAGTTTGATGATATTTTTAAGAATATGCCATTCGTGAGTGCGAATTGACATACCTTAGAGCTTAGGAAAGTCTTGGCATTGTTAGAGATGATAGTTTTAGGAGGGTTGAACTCATCACCAATTCCTCAAGGAAGTCCACTATCTCTTCCTCCATCGCATTCTTCAGGGGAATTGCTTCGGTCCACCTAGTAAAGTATTCCATCACCATTAGAATCCATTTGTGTCCAGCGTTGGAAGTGGGATTCATCACTCTAATGAAATCAAGGCCCCATTGCACAAGTGGCTCATCAACCACTATCAGATTGAGAGGAATTTTGGAGTTCTTTCTTCTTCTCGCGAAGAATTAACATTCCTTGCAAGATTTTACCAAGGAGTATGAGTGATTAAACAATGTGGGCTAGAAGTACCTAACACACATAATTTTGATGGTGGTGGTGTTTATGAAGAAGTGTTTTCCTGGAGGGCTGCTATGGACAGTGTCAAGAATCATTTTTGCTTGCTCTGTGGTGACACACCACAATAGAATGCCATTGAAGTTCCTTTTGAAAAGGAACCCTTCGATGAGTGCATACTCGTTCTATAGTCGGTAGAATATTCTCTTTTGAGGAGGGAGGCCTAGTGGAGGTTTTCCTAGATATGCATGAACCTTACTCGGTCTGCCAGCCAGTAGCCTTTAGACTCAGACTCATTCGTTAGAACCAGCTCTAGTTGCTCTTCTTCGGCCACCATTTCTTCATCATGCACCAAATACTCACATAGTCCACTTCCTCAGATGGTCTTGGTAGGCTTGACCTCAATGTCATATTCAAGGATCTTAGTGATCCAATTAGCCCTCTTTTCAGTGATTTCTCCTTCTACGATGTATTTGTGCACACTGGAATGTACGACGTAAACAATCACCTTATTGCAAGATATTAGGTGTTAGAACTTATCGAGTCCCTTAACAATAGCAAACACTTGCCTCTCAAAGAATTTTTATTTCATCTCATATCCCTTCAGGGTCTAGGAGTGAAATTCTATCAGATGTTCTCCCTTCCCTTCATCATCTTTCTGAGTTAAGACAATAGCAATGCTTGATTTTCTATTGAATACATACATTATGAAGTCCTTTGATAGGTTTGGATTAACCAGCAAAGGAGTGGAAGAAATAGAATCCTTAACCTTCTCAAAGGTTTCTCTAGCTTCTTTAGTCCATTTGAATAATTGATTCTTTTTCAGCATTAGGGTGATTGGCCTAATTATTCTTGCAAAATCATAAATAAATTTTCTTACAAAGTTTACCTTCCCCAAGAAAGATTAGACTCCTTTCTTGTTGACCAGTAGGGGAAGTTCTTTGATCGCTTTCACCCATTCGGGATCAATCACAATTCCTTCTTTAGAAACTATATGTCCCAATAGCTTTCCTTGCGAAACTCCGAAGACACATTTTTTTGAGTTCAGGGATACCCCGAACTCCTGGCATTTTTTGAAAATGATCTCAAGGTGATCGAAGTGATCATCCTTATGTTTGGAGAAGATAGTTAGATCATCCAAATAGATCAGTATGATCTTGTTGATCAATTCACTAAAAGCGATATCCATGGCCCGCTGGAAAGTGGCTCCCACATTTGAGAGACCAAAAGGCATTTTTTGCATATGTGAACATTCCCCCCTTGGTAGTGAACATTGTTTTATGTTGGTCCTCCTCTTTGACCTAGATCTGATTATAACCGTAGAAGCCATCTAACAAACAAAACATTTCCAATCATGCCACTGTTTGCAAGATTGACTCAATCGAAGGTAGCAGATAATGGTCCTTTAGGGATGCTCTATTCAAGTCCTAGAAGTCAACACATAGGCGGATGTCTCCATTTTTCTTTTAGACCAGAACCAAGTTGGATACCCAAATGTTGTGCTTGATTGAGAAAATGATTTGAGACTGAATTAGCTTGGTTAGCTCTTGCACCATCAAGGCTTCGATCTTTGGATTCACTAGCCTTTGCTTCTGGCGGACTAGTTTTGCACCTACCGTCAGCTCTATTGTATGTTGGATGATGTCGGGATCATATCCCTTAAGGTCATCATATGACCAGGCCACTACTCCTTGATAATTTTCACAGAAGTTGATGAGCCTCTCTTTATCATGATGTGGGACGTCCTTCCCAACTTTGAGCTTTCTTCCATCTCTGACCTAAAGATCTACATAGCCACTTTTGTCTACTACAAACTTCTTTTTATGATTTCTTCCATCATCACAATCGAACAAGTTTTCAAGAGTGACCAATACCTTCGGAAGTTTATTGGACCTTAGCTAAATGGTTTTCCTGTGGTAGGCTTCAACAATCATTGGTTGGAGTCAGTTGGAAAATTCTCCTGACTACTAGATGAATGAGGCAATGTTGTCATCGCTATCAAATACTTGCTAGCTTTGATCATTATCTAGAATTGCCAGTCGGACTATCACTTACACAAAGTGTTTGTTGTGAATTAGGTCAGAGGCAGGGTCAGGGTCAAACTGAGATCCAATTGCAGCCATACAGTCTGCATCAATTTTTTGTTCTTAGGGGACTGTTTGGATGTTAAAGGCTTCAAAACCTTCGATCAGGTCCCAAAATTGATGCCTATAGGATCTCATGTCGACATTCTTTGCATCAGAGACCCCTCAGACTTGGTTGACCACTAGTTTGGAATCTTCGAACACCATTAATTGCTTGATGCCCATTCACTCCACAAGACTTAGGCCTTGCACTAGTCCTTCATATTTAGCTTCGTTGTTTGAACAAGCAAACTAGAAGTGGAAAGACCTCAATGTCTTTTCATTTTGTGGGGATATTAGACATATTTCAGCTCCTATGCCCACTTTGCATCTTGTTCCATCGAAGCGCAGTGTCCATATTCCTGAGGCTTGATCACTTTCAAGTTCCTTTACGACCTTCAAAAGTTCTTGTTCTTCATTGAAGATGACATAAGTCCCCAACCCGATAGCATCATAGTTGCCGAAAAGATCAATGTTTATGTATTCGCTCAAGAGGACTTCTTCTTGATTGGTTCAATCTTTGAACACTTTTTCATCTTCTAGCAACTCAGTGCAATATGTTTCCTCCTTGGTGAAAGAAGTATGAGCATCCTCAAAGTTGATCATGGCTTCATCGGCCACATGTTCCACATCCAAAGCTTCAAACACTATTTTCATTTTAGCTCCATGCTTGGTCCTTAGGATCAAGTGTGACCATTCTAGTGAAATATACCCTCTTATATTTGAAGTGAATTCTCGAGATAAGTAGAGGCCAAACATGGGAGGAACATCTATGATCACAGTATCTTGTAGAACTATGATGCTAGGGAAGGAGAACAGAGTCAAGAGAAGGTCCTTGATGACCCCTACGATCTTGAATTTGTTCCCATGCAGTTAATTAACCCCCCTCTTTATATGCTCATAACTAAGTCCTAAGGCTTCAGCCATCTGCTTGGGCATGTCTATAGTGCTAGTACTAGATTCAATGATGGCATTATGTAATAACTTCTTTCCCACAATAAGATTTAGGAAGAAGGGTCTCAATTTTGGCTTATCTCTTACCTCATCAGAGACTTCCTTTGTGCTATTTGTCAGAACGTTGGTAGGTGATGACTGATCCATAGCCTTCCCCTTCAGCGATTGCTTTGTTGGCTTGATGACTAGATCTTCCCAAAGGGCCTTCTATAGCAATTTCTTTTGCTCTGGAATAGCTAAGATATCCCCAAGAGACACTATTCTACAACTACATTGCCAATCGCTCAGGCTTGTTGTTTGAACCAAAAAGTTGGTCTCTTTTACAAAATAGAAGATTATAATTTTCATTCTTCATGTATCAATTCTTGATTCTTTCTCTCTTACTCTCTTGGGAAAAAATAGCTTTGTCTTCTTCACCATTCTACAACACTTCACAACTTTCTCCATCTTTCTACATAGACATCTTGTAAAGAGTATATCCACGACTTTCAACTGAAAAGTCTCCATTGTTGCAACACAAGTTCATCTTGCAAAAAAATCACCACCATCTTGGAGGTTCTTGTTGCTCCTTTGTTGCATCAACAAGCTTCACTTTTGGTGCCTCTTCAAGAAAATTTTGTGAGAATTTTATCTCTATTTTTTATTAGCATATGGTTTTCTTTATCATTTCACATTTATTATTATTATTATATTGTATAAGGTTATCTGTGGAGGTGGAAACACTAATATGGGGGTTTGACTGAGGCAAATTCCTAAATAACCACCCAAAAATTTCTCTTTGGTCTTATGTGTGTAGGTGTAGGTGGAAGAAATTTTTGAAGCAAGCATGAATGCCATCAAACACTCTTGGTGTTGTCTTGAACCTCTCCTTTTCATTTGCATCTCATTCCCATTTAGCATCTTTATTTCTATACCTTTATTTTTTTTATGTTCATATTCTACACCCCTTTCACATATGAAAACCTATGCACAACACTTTGTGTTTTCTAGTGTCAACTCTATTTTCTATTTGTATTGGACACCAATGCAACATGCTATTATCCAACAACCATGTTGTTGTCCTAGACAAAGAGCTTACCAAGCTATCCAAAAGACCTTTGTACCTCACACTTTTAGTTTATGATGTTTGAAAGGTTTGGATAATTTATGTACTCTGTTAAAATTCACATTCCTCCATTTCCAGTTCACTTGAGCCATCTCAACTGAGGTAGTGGAGAGATAGTTTTCTCC
Source organism: Sequoia sempervirens (assembly GCA_007258455.2). Lineage (NCBI taxonomy): Eukaryota > Viridiplantae > Streptophyta > Pinopsida > Cupressales > Cupressaceae > Sequoia > Sequoia sempervirens. Next base: position 12,793,890 of record VDFB02353493.1, on the reverse strand, counting down.
TTGGGATCTCTCCATCTCAATGGTAACAAATTCCCTCCTTTACACATGGATACAAATATTTTTTGCAAAAAAATGCATTGGTATCCTAATAATCCTTCTATCCTATAGGGAGAAAATATTCTTTGAAATTTCTCAAAGCTTGTGCATACAAAAATTTCCCTTTGTTATGAATGAGAGAGTGAGGGTTAGATATGGAAATTTTAGATGATAATGGTGAATGCTTGCATACATAGCTTAAACCCATGAGCAACCTCCCAAGGGGGTTGGTTGCTAGTTAAGTTTAAGTTTTGTAGAGAAAGTGAATAGAAGGAGGCAAAGGGTTGTAGATAAAAAAAATTACAAGGAGGTAATGAAATAAAAAAATCAACCGAATCTCCATTATAATATTGAACCATGTGTTTATCATAAAAATAACATTTGATTGTGATCAAAGTTGGTTCAACTGACTTTTGCTTAAGGACCATAAACAAGTAACCATTAAAAAAAAAATAGCAAGACATAGAACACTATCCAAGATGAGTTATTGAGCAATAAAATCATTAATTAACAAACCCAAATATTTTTATGAATAGAAAAAAATCTATATTTATAGATTAAGAAAAGAGAAAAAATCTTAACTATTTATCTAATAAAACAAGATAACATGTTAACCTAAAAAAGAAATTCTTTTTTGAACTATGAAAAGAATTATTGCTTTAAATATAAAAGAGATCACTACGAATAATAATAATCCTAATACATTAAATACTAATAAACTAATAAATTTTTTATTAAAATTGAAATATAAATTAAAAAAATCACTACAATTTTTTTATCATATTTATTAAAGAAGATGCTAAAAAAATAAAAATAATCAAGACAATCTAACACATAAAATAAAATAAAATACTAATTTAAAAATAAGATTCTTTATTAAATTACTTGCCCGACACTCCACATATAAATATAAGAAATGTCACAACAAATAATCTTAACATATTATAGCAAAAAAAAATTAATAATTTATTTTCTAAAAAAACAAAACTATCATTCTTATCCAGCAATTTCCACGTTCGGCTTAATAGACTTGTCTACCTAGGTATCATCGCAAAATTCAACTTTATAGGCAACCTTACCTAGTCCTTGGCCGTGATGGTTGCGTTCTAATGATTTGTCCTCTTTCAGTTGATGAAATTCTCAGCAAAAGCGAGAAAGATGCCGCAAGGTGGGCCTCGCGAATTTTTATTTTATTTTTTGAACTTTAAACTCCTTCCCCTGATCCCTTGCTATCACAGACACTTATATTAAGTCTGCAACTCCATAAAATCCTCATGGTAGATCATTTAATATGATCAGACGTTGCCCAGAAGCATTTCACAATGGATTCCTCTGTCAGAGGCGATAAAATCCCCACCCCGAAGAAGTACGGTGTTTTCCTTAGCTTCAGGGGAATTGACATTCGGAAAACTTTTGGGGATTACTTATATGAATCTTTAAGTGATGCAGGGATAAATGTTTATTGGGACGAGCGAAGCATGGAAAAGGGAGAGTCTATCGACGACGCCTTGAAGCGGGCGATTGAGGATAGCGCTATCAGCATCCCCATCTTTAGCAAAAATTATGCTTCCTCACCCTGGTGTCTGCAGGAGCTCACGTACATGTGCAAATCCCAAGCGCTCATCATACCCCTCTTTTACGACGTCCACCCGCAACAGGTTCGACACGCAGACAGCCAATCAAGACCAGCAGGTGAACCGAGTGCGAACGGTGAAGCTGGAGCAGTGGGTGAGAGACAAGCAAGAGTAGAGGAGGAGAGTGAGGGGAAAACAGAAGGCGAAAAAGAGGCAAGAGCAGAGGGTGGAAGTGAGATAAGAAGAGACGGGGAGAATGAGGCAAGGGCAGAGAGTAAAAGAGAGGCAATAGCAGAGGAGGAAAGAGCGGAGGAGGAAAGTGAGGCAAGAGCAGAGGACCAAACAGACGGAGGAGCAAAGGGCAAAGGTGAGGCAAGAGCAGAGGGAGAAAGTGAGACAAACCCATATAGTAGGGCATTGAAAGTGCACCGCCGTAAAGGCCGATATCCGCCAGCGATCATCGACGAGTGGGGACAGTCGTTGAAGACAGTTTGTAATATCAACGGGTGGACTCGGGAAAACACATATGGATATGAAGGAAGGCTGGTTAAACAGGTCGTCTGTGACGTTATCAAGGAATTGGATAAATTCCCGTATCAAAAGCTACCAAAGCATCCTGTGCAACTCGAGAGGAGGATAGAAGACGTGATACGTCTGCTCAACATTGATAACAAAGAGGATTTGGTTAAGATAGGTGTATGGGGGCTTGATGGGATTGGAAAGACCACAATTGTCAAGGCGGTTTTCAACCATATCTTACAATATTTTGATGCCTATTGTTTTCTATCCGATGTCAGTACCTACTGCCAGTACAAGGATGGGCTGAAGGAGTTGCAAAAACAAAAAATGAAAGACCTACACTCGAGGAAGAAGCGCAGGTTTAATGCTCCCGATGAATGCCCTTTAGTGGTGGGACAGGTGCTTACAACGATCTCTTATCAAAGTTTTTAAGTTTAGTTAGTTAGTTAGTTTATTTTTTATTTTTTAAATAAAATAATTATATTAATTTTTGAATATGAAAAATTATATAAAGATTATCAAACAGTAATAGTTGCCATTTAAGTATATAGAATAAAAATATAAAAAGATCTATTATAAACCTATCAATTCTAGGATTTAGAAGAAATCACAAAATACAAATTTCAGACAATCTAAACATAAAAACAAGCTATCAAACCAAATTAGTTTGGAGAAGCTTGATAAATTGTAAAGAATGTGCTGAAAATAGAGATCTCCAATTCAAAACATTCTAGTTACAATCAACATTAGATGACCATTTAGCCAAATCATTAGCAACAACATTCCACTCTTTAGGAACATGTAAAAATAAAGATGGAATCAAAATTTCGTGATAGATGAAGATTTGCTCCACATATAAAGCCAACCTCTAAGAAAATTTTGAAGCTTTCCCATTATTTAGAAGGGAAATCAGAATCATGGAATCCATCTCACATATAACATTTTCCAATCAAATACACAACCTTTTTTCACTACCATTACAATAGTTCTAGCCTCCATTTAATTATTAGTACCAAAATTTTAAAAAATAAATATTAGAACTAAGATTAGAGGAAATAGACACATGCCCCAAATTTATCTTCTTTAAAATTAGATTATTAGAAGGAGAGAGTACTACATCTATAACACTTGGCTAGTAAAGCTTCCTTAACTACATCTAGAACCTATTGCCCAACCTACCTAATAAGACTATGACAACCTTGGAAGATTCAACGAGTTCTTTCCAACCAAATTTGTCAGAGAATAAAAATGGGATGTATATCCTAGGAAACTAACAAAATAGAGGTTGAAGTAGGAGGTCGATGTAGGAGCATCTAACACCATTTCTTGCTATGACCCAAGGAATGAATCAGATAGTTAATTCCACATAAAATTAACATTTCTTTCTAGATGATAGTGATAGTTTCAAATCTTGACTTGATATGATTATCATTTCATCATTTTCCTTGGGGGCAACTAGTAGTGGCAAATTATCCATTTTTGGCAACTATTACAACATCCATGTCTTTGGTACTTAGAAAAGGAAGATTCTTTGCTAGTATTTCTTCTTAAAAATAGAATCTACTTGGGTGTTCTATTATTCTAATAACAACAGATAAAGATAAATGAATAACCTGAAATACTAAAGGGTGTTTTATTGCCATTATTCTCTGTATTTTCCCTCTTTCACTAGTCTAAGAATTATAATTTGTTTCTTTTGGTGAAGGAGATGTTCTTATTAGTAATAAAATGAACAGGTCTTTGGAGGGAGGAAGTGGTGTCGTGAGTATGGAGGTAAAAATCATGTATCAAGAAGTTTATGTAAGATAGAACAAGGAGTATGCAGAGAGTTGTAGACATAGAAAGAAGTTGTGGAATATTTAGTAAAGTAGACTTTAGAGTTGATTTGATTAAGGTAGAAAATAAAATAAAATTAGAGTTGTAGTGTGTTACATAGTCCAACATTGTAAGAGAAATAAAATTTATGTAGTCGAGTATTATTTTGCTAGTTTGTTGGGTATGTTGAAGGATATGATGGGATGTCTTTATTGTAATTGTTAGTCAACTCTTGTAGTATTTTTTTTCTAGAATGTAGAGGAAGTTTGAACGATATATGGTTTAAAATAAGAAACCTGTAGTATGTTATATCTTGGTGGACTTGAATATGTAAGTTAATTTTTAGGTTGATTGTTTGTCCATATAAGCAGATATGGAGTTATGCATGTAGTAAGATAATATGTGATTGTTCATGTGTGTTCATAGTTGATTTTTTTGATATTAAATTGTCCTAGTTATGTTAATTAGCTACTATGTTGTGGTTGTGGCTATTTATAGTTACCAATTCAATAAAATATGATCAAAATTGTGTCTATGTGGTTTAAAATTATTTTTAATTACAAGCTTTCATTTCCCTCCAATGGGTACCTAGGTCCTAACTACATCAGTCACCCCAAGCTAGCCCAAAATTTAGTTAGAAAAGTAGCATGAGCCAAGGTTGATTCGAAATATGTCACCACTGCTACCAAAGGCCCTCAAAAAATTAACATTAGAAGAAAATATATGAGACACACACTGCTCGCTAACCTCACAAATAACATATTTTGAAGGGCCTTGGAAAGATATTTATCTTATGTTGTCCCTGAACTGAAGGAAATAGGGTTCCACCTTTTAGGAGATGGAACTAAGGGGACTTATTTCACTATTCTAGTTCATTAGGAAACCAAGATCGCTCAACCAAGTAGGAATATAAAGGGGGTGGTTTCCTTAGGTGTGATTAAAAAGAGGGGTTCACCATTAAAATGAAGCTTCAAGGAAGAAATGTAAACAATCATATGTCACTAAACCCTAGAGACTTAAGAGCAAAAATGAATGAAACATAAAAGAACCTGGAAGAATGGAGAGGTCAAAACAAGGTCTGCAACCTTGAAAATCTATTGTTTGAAGCTCACTGTAGGGACTGATATGCTAGGCTAGGTGATTTAGTCCTCGTACTGGAATCTGGGTAGAATATGGAATCTTCTGTTGACAAATTAGGACATACAAAACATTGGAAAAAAGAGGTATATTGGGAATCATACGCCGAAAGGGGCAATTTAGTCCCAGTATTAGGGTTTTCCTAAAACTTTTGTAGCCTCGAGTGATATTTTGCAGCTTTCATCTTGTCTGATCTTCAATTCTGAAAAGTTCAAATTCTAGTTTGTAGGTGAGTTTTCGTGAAAATGACAACTTCTTGATAACTTTGACAACTTTCTTCTATCTTGCAACTTTGTCTTCAAAGGATCTTCAAGCTTCAAACCACCTAGATCTGCAATCACACATGAAGAGGGGAAAATGTTGTGTTAGGGAATAGGGGTTTGCCTTGGTCAAACCCCATTTTGGTAATCAAACCTTGAAATGAAATGAAATAGAATGAAGGAATGATGAATGAACAATATGCAATGTTGAAACTCACCAAACCCTTGAAATAAAGGTTGCAAACTTGTGTGAAATGGCTCCAATGGATGTGGATCTTGACTCTTGATCTTGATATTAGATAATGTCTTTTAATGCTTGCTTGAATCATGAAAAACTACATCACAAATGTTAGATATAAAACACACATGATGCATGATGACTTTGACATGATGCTTGAATCTTGAATGTTGCTCCAAATGCTTGATGGTTTGCTCTTGAATGCTCTTGTAATGCTTTTGTAATACTCTCTCAGGATTGCTAGGTGACTTGTAAAATTGTTAGGTTGCTTGTTAACTTTCTAGGTGAAAACTATGTGAAATAACCTTGTATTTATACTTGTATATGCAAAATTTCCAAAAATTACAACACTACAAGTTGACATCAAATCTAGGATAATGAAAAATTTCCAAGAATTTTATTTGAAATAGGTCCTGGTTAAAGAAAGACTCATACACTACCTTGGGTGTATGAGTCCTAGTGTCTTAAAAGTTGGACACAAACTCCAAGAAGTGTCTTGTTTAATGCAATGTTTAAAATCAAGTCCCGAGACCTAGGTGGGACCCATACACCCAAGGTGGTGTATGAGTCCTAGATCAACAGATCTAGAACACACAACCTCAAACATTAAATTAAGATTTGTCATTTATAAAACTCTAGGATTATCCTCAGAAAGATGCATTAAATAAGGCTTGTGGATGCAAAATAGGACCAAATAATGCATAACGAAGCCCAATTTTATTAGGGAGGGCCCAAACAAGTGTGAAAATGTAAAGGGATACATTTTCCTACACTACATTTAACCTCCACTTTAGTGAGAGGAGGAACTTGCTTCAAAATCACACTAAAGTAGACAAACTTGCATCAAGAGGGGTCCAAGTGTACCAATGCTAGTGAGATAGGACGACAATGATCAAGAAGGATGATTAAGCCCCCAAGAGAAAGATCCTATGGAAAACCAACATAGGCACAAAAGAACACACATGTGAATGATGTATGAAGTAAGAACAAGATACAAGCATACATTGTCAAAGACATAAAGAAGAAAAGAAAAAGAGAGGGGTGTATCAAGCCTCGACAATTTGTCCAACCTGATTTGGATCAAATCTAAGTTGTTTTCCCAAAAAATGTTTACAAGTGGAACATGATGTCCACTATGAAAACAAAACACATGCTCACAAGGGCTAGTGGAACCTCAAGCCATCCACTAGGTGAGCCCCCAGATACACATATACACATGGTTGGCATGCACTCACACAGACAACCAATTGGCTATGGGAAAGTCACACCTAAGTTCAACTTCCATACACTAACCATACCAAAGCCTCATGATAAATTTGATAAGGCACCACACAACATGAATGACAGGATCCATGAGGCAAGAAAAACTTCTTATGCTAACAACCATGAACAAACATGATGGCTCCATAGGCAAGCAAAGTGTATTATGCGAGGTGGCCATATAACAATTATTGTAAATGAAAAATAGTGCAAGGTACATTCAAAGGGGTTTAAATTATTAGCTCATTTTAGGTCTTAACTTAGGGAACATTGTGCCTAATGTCTCCAAGAGAGGACCAATCAAAGAATAGAAGATTCACAACTTAGGAGATGTAGTGTGTCACATCAAGCCACTAAGGGGAATATAATATGCCAAGAGAGATCATGCTCTTGAAGGACATCACACCCAATGTCACCACAAAGAGAAAGATGCATCGCATGAAGTAAGAAGACCACACAATGAAACATGAATTGTAATATGCAAAAGAGTAATTCCAATGTATGCCCCCACTTCAAATAAATTGCTTAACCCATGTTGTGAGCAATTACTTTAAAGTAGGAAATGATAAATTCTAACAATTGAAACAAAGAAAATGGTGTTATCTATGTTTTGGGAGATGGAACTAAAGGGGGATAAGGGTTCCTCCACCTATTTCCTTCAAGTTTCATTAAAGGAAACCTTAGAGATCTCAATCTAAGGATGGAATTAGGAAAAGAGATATGTAGGAGTGCATCCTAGGGGTGTGATTAAAGACAAAAAAAGGGGGTTCACCACCAAGCAACACCTTGGAAAGAAGAAGATGCAAATGATATGCAAAATTAACAATGCAACTAAAGATATGAAACTGAAAATAGGAATAATAAATTGAGAAAGGAAAAAGGGGCACCTAGAAAACTTATGATGCTTGAAATAAGGTCTACACTCCCACAAATCTGAATTTTAATGCACACTAGGACTCATATGCCAGTAAGGGAAATTTAGTCCCAGTTTAGGGTTTCGAGCTCAAACTAGAATCTAGAACTGCTAAACTAGGATCTATAGAAAATGCTTGAAATATGGTATACTGGGACTCATATGCCACAAGTGACGATTTAGTCCCAGTATTAGGGTTGATTTGAAACTCTGATATCCTCTAATGGATTCCTGTAGCTTCTCTCATGTCGTATCTTTGAATCTGAAACTCTGAATTATGCTATGTGGATGACTTTTCATGATCTTGCAATGTAGATGACAACTTTGACAACTTTCTCCAAACTTGCTCTTCAATGGATCTTCAACCTAAATCTATAAATCACACATCAAAGAGAGGGAAAAATGTTGTTTTATTAGTGGATAGGGGTTTTCCTTGGTCAAACCTTGTTTTAGTAATCAAACCTTGAAATGAATAGAAATAGAATGAAGGAATGATGAATGAAAGAATAAGCTATGTTGCAACTCACCAAACCCTTGGAACAAAGGTTGCAATCTTGTATGAAATGGCTAGCATGAATGTAGATCTTGACTCTTGCTTGCATGTTATGAATCTTGACTTGAATGCTTGCTTGAATCATGAAAACCTACATCACAAAGTTAGCTCAAAAACAAACATGATGCATGATGAATTTGGCATGATGCTTGAATCTTGAATAATGCTCCAAAATGCTTGATAATCACTCTTGAATGCCCTTGAATTCTCTTGTAAACTCTCTTGATCATAAATTTACTATAATGCTTGAATACTTGAATTGCTAGGTTGTTGTTGTTAGGAGAAAATATGTGAAATAACCTTGTATTTATACTTGTTTATGTCAAATTTCATAAAATTACAATACTACAAGCCAACATCAAATCTAGGAGAATAAAATCTCACCAATAACTGAATTCAAAATTAGGTCCAAGCTCAGTGGGACTCATATGCTAGTTGGGGCGTATGAGTCCCAGTACGCTAAGCTTGGGACAAAAATTTCAAGAAAAGTTAAGTTTAATGCCAAATTCAGGTTTAGGCCTCAAAACTTAGGTGGGATGCATATGCCCAAGGTGGCATATGAGCCCTAGATCACTAAATATAGGCCATATAAACCAAAATCATTAAATTAGGATTGGTTATTTGATATGTTTCAGGATTATCCTCAGAAAGATTTATTAAATACGGCTTGTGGATGCAAAATAGGACTAAATAAGGTATAAAGAAGCACAACTTTAGTAGGGAGGGCCCAAACAAGTGTGAAATGTAAAGGGATGCATTTTTCTACACTACAACAATAAAAACGACATGAAAGCTTAGTTGGAAAGCCTTAAATGCCAAGTTATATGTTTCCAAATGAAGCTATGTCATGAAAAGGGGTTGCCCCAAAATGAAATCCCAAAATCACATTAGGGATCCACAGATTCAGGGTCAATATATCTTTCCTATAATGTTATTATAGAGCTCAAAAACTTCATCATTCCGTAAATGCTCATGGAACAAAACCCCATTTTTTCTCCAAACCTATTTTTTGTTGTTTCAATAATTAATGTTTTTTTGTTTTTCTATTTGATTGGGAAAAGGATGAAGACCCCCTTCCCAATTATTTTGAAATGGATTAAAGATGAATTCAAGATCCCCTTGATTACAAACCTATTCAGGAGAGCCAAAAAGGTGGATCAAAGATTTAATCCAATGTTTGTGTGGGTTGTTGTGATAATTTGAATGCTTGTTAATTGATTTTTCTAAGATGCAATGATTTAATTATGAAAACTATGAAAATGTCGTAGTCTATAATGAGTTTTGATAAATTGATTGTAGAAAGATAAAATTTAGATCTTGAAATTTAGAAAGTAGATATTGAGGAACTTGGGATTTAAATTTGGTGCAGAATTATCTGGTCTAGGCTGCAATATGCCCTAGAATGTCCTATTTTTGGGAACTAAAAACATAGGCTTGAGGTCGCTGATCTGTAGCTTTTGTCTTCCAGGAGTTTTTGTCAAAACTTTGTATGTTGATGAGAAAATGTAGATTTTGTGGCTTGACAACTTTTAGGGTTTGAGTGCATGAATGAACAAATAGCCTTCAATCTTCCTTCAACTCATTTCAAATCTACAACTTGCATACATAAGATGAGAGGAAGGGTTGTGCTATATAGGGGCTTGCCTAAGTCAAACTCTATGTTAGTATTTCTACCTCCACAATGACAAATTATGATAAAAAAAAAAAAAGAGTAGATCCTTGGTTGGATAGAAGCTAATTGATAAACAAGTAATGAATTGAAAATCTTACCGCAACTCACCACTTTGATCTAATCTCCTTGATGGACTAAAGTCATACTCATCAACTTCAAGGATCAATTGTCACTTGACTTGAATTGATTTGATTGCCCACAAGTGTTAGTACATATAAACAAAATACATGCAAGTTACATAAACACAAACTCACTTAATATATGACATGATGCTTGAAGGATAAAATGCTGCAATAATCTTGATAATTCTGCTCTTGAATGGTTTTTAGAATGCTCAATTTTCTCAATAAAAGTGCTAGAATTAAAATGGTGAAAATAATTTGTATTATATGCAATTCTTCTAATTTTTTGAAAATAAAATACCAATAGCTGGCATTTGAAATTGGAAATTAAAATAATAAATTACTGACACCAACATATTTGAATTTGGAGGCAAATTAAGTGGTCTAGGGCACAATTCTTTTTTGAGGATAAAAAATGTCGGAGGCAAAACATTAAATGCATAGTTTGATTTTTCATATTTTATTTTTCAAGAATGTTTATAAAAATTGAGCAATTAATGCATAATTAAGTCCAAACTAACCTAAACCTAGTGTTGTAACATCCATCCTCTTAATACACAAGTAAACTCAAGAATTTACAAGAAGGTAAATAAACTTAGTAAACATGAGAGAGATTTTTTTTTTTTTTTTTTAAATTATTTGCGTAAGCACAAGAATAGAGTATAACTTTTCCAGATAAAATTCAAACTTGAATTCACATGTATTCATAACTAGAATCAAGATAATTCCTTACAATATTCGTTTATATCACATAAGATACACTTAACATAAAGAATAGTTTTACCTCATAGGTTTTGACTATCATAAGCCTGATCATGGAGTTCATTGCATCTGGAATGTTGATCTCTATCTTCACAAGCCTCAGAGAGTCTACTTCTACAGAGGGAGAGCATCATCCAAGTGCTTTTCCTCCAACCACGGACTCAAGTGGTCCCCCGTGCGCTTCCTAACTGAAAGTGACCCGACCCTTCTCAAAGAGTATAGATATAAGGAACTGTCAAGTTTCTCCATCTCAGTCCTAGGGATGTGTCCTAAAATACTCAATCGACCATACAACTCTAGATCCCTTCTAGCAAGTATGATCATTCTGATTGGTCATGCCATCTAGACACTCACCTCTGACTTGTCTTGGAACTATCTCATCCTATAGTTTACTTACTTTATTTAGTACTCTAGTCACAAACTAGTCTGTATAGAAAATCCATTCTAGCCAATCTGACTTAGATCTAATCCTTAATCTAGGATATTCATTCAATGTAAAAATTTAGGTATTTCAAACCTTTTAAGAGTCCCTTATTGCATCCTTAAAATATCTAGGGTTTATGACTTCCTGTCATTTTACTCTCAAGATTCAATACCCAAAATCTTGATGTGTTAAATCGAGTTTTCGACATTATCAAAGATTCTCTTAAGGTATTATAAAGACTTCATGTCTTGTTCTATGGTTTTCTCAACCTTTCCCTATCAATCAGTATATATTTATACAATGTCATATCCGACATAAGAGTTATGTATTTCCTATATCCTTCATGTTTCAATACTAGGGTTTAGCTTCTCTAACCCAATGCATGGAAATATCAACATTCCTGTTTTCCAAAGGTAGTAGCACAAGTGTAACAAAACATAAGACAAAATAATTCTAGTCTTTTCCCAGACCTCTTAGCATTTCTCAAATTCACATTTCATGTGACATGAATAAGCACAATATTCGAGGAATATCCCCATTGTTATATATATATCTTAATGAGTACCATTATTTCTCATAACTAGTACTTTGACCAAGTTCAATCCTTCAACCTTTCTAGTTAGATTCGTAAGGATAATAATTACTTTCGACTTCCTAGTCTACTCAAGGTTACTCACATTCGGATAAGGATAGGTTATAAACTCAAATGAATATCATCCTTTATATACGTAAGTCATATATACCTATAACAACAATCCCAAGTACAAAAGACATGTTAGAGGTTGAGTTTAGGTCACCCGACATCCCCTTATCGAAGTTGGTTACAACATTGATGTCGAATATCGGAATAACGAAAATTCCTTGTGCACATAGAACAAAATAAGTTTGATCACTCATATATAATAAGGATCATACTTCCCATCTCATAGTATGTCTATACCCTTGAGCTGGTTAAAAAGTATCAATCTTGATACAAGGAGAAATTGAATATGTCTCCAATGAGAATCAATTCCTTCCCATAATAAAGACATTTTCTCAATGTGCTCAATATATAATTAGAACAGTATCTTTGTCTCAAACAAGATTGTGTTGAAGAAGCCAATAATTAAAATATCCTAGTATCATAAATGATCTTCATGGATCAGAAGTAAAACATGTAACTTCCAAAGTATCCTAACACATGATCCTCCCTTATAGGGGTAGACTATACTCGTAGCATATATTCCCACACTTAATTTCATTAGAAGCTTACCAATATTTAGGGAAAGAGAGCTTTAACTTCCAATCTACTACATGTTTTAGATCAATAGATCAAGGTAAGTAACCTTTACTAAAAGTAGGTCCATTTTATTTTACTTAACTTTGTCTTGGTTCAAGTCTATTTTCCGGCAAGGTAGAGTACCTATCCAATCACTACCTACATGCTATTTGGAAGGATTTACCATGCATAATTTTTTTGTGAGAGTACTACCTGGTCCAATGCTCTCACACATATGTGCACGACAAGAGACAACAAGGCTTAATTTGGTCCCTTTCACGCTATCCCGAGGTCTCACCACTAAATCTCTTCATGTCATAAAACATCATTCTAAGTTTTCCTGAAAAGTCAAGGTTACTCCCCAACTACTTCGTTTCTCCTACCACTATTCGAAATGATGATAAAGCCTTTTAAAAGATTCCTGCTCCACAACTCGTGGATTTTCCTGCACGATAGTGAAGTTTGCGAGCTTTTCATGGCCTACCATCTAGGATATTATACATACAACCTATCTGGTTATGGATGGTTTGTAAACATTTGTGACATACAAATATATCCACTTTCTTTCCTTACATTAATCATAGTATGATTTACGTGCAAAAGAGACCACTATTCTTCTCATTACTTGTGTTACAAAGAACATTCGAAGATTCCAACGAAATACTTCTTAAACAAAATCAACAAGGGAATATAGAAGTCACTTAGCTTATAATATCGGCGAGCTCACACCCATCTTCTAGATATGTTCTCAATTTGAGTTGCTCCTCATATCTTCTTCTCCTGCTCATAACTTGTGCAGTATCATTTTATTGAAGGATTCTTCCTCTGACATGAACTTCCATTATTTATATTAGTGTTCCTGAATTTTTCTTCAAGATAACAGCGATAAGGAACCTTAACCTTCCCACCCACATCCTAGTTCCATTCACAAGAATCAGTTATCCCCCATTGATATCCTTGAGGTCGATAGAGAAAAAAAACAACTTCTGACCCCAGGTTTTGCCATCGTTCAGATCATGGTCTCTTCCATTTCCCCGCTACCACTCTTACTCCCATAATGGTTTCTTTTATTATTCCAAAAATCAACCATTCAAAAGTAGTTAAAATAACTACCCCCTCCTGCGGATTCTCTACTCAAGGTTTATGAGCAACAGAAAATGCCCTCTAAGCCAAGGATCTCTCCAAAAAATTAGGCTGCGAATGCTCTTAGATGAGCATGCATGGTTTGAGTGGAATTTCCACCCCCTCACAATGACTCTCTCCCTCTCTCTAAAGCATTACTATTCTTATCCATAAGAAAGGATGATTCATTGCTTAAAAAGGTTGGTGATAACTAATCGCACTAACAACTTTAAATAGTTGTCAAACATTAAAAAAGTCTCATACAAACCTTTCCAAAATTCCACCATAGACCAAAAATAATAAAGGTTGCTTGAAGTCAGATAATTTATTGGCTTATGTACGAGGAGCCACGTTCCCACATAGGGAATGCCCAAACATAGAGTTTGAACCCGCGCTAACTTGGTGAGATGCCCACAATCTCAAAAAGATTTTTAAAAATCTTTGAGTTTAGACTTTTTCCACGTTCACCTTATTGGTCGTGCCATTTTGTTATTTAGAAAGAAAAACTTATATGAATAGGCATACCTATGCCATCTCAATAATCAATAAGCTTCTCAATTGAGTTGAGCAAACATATCGATATATCATGCCCCTCCATAAAAGGATCCTTGTAAAAATAGTGGACTCAACGATTGGCTTAGTCGTTAAAAGCATCGCCAAATAGAACACATACAAAAGACAAATCATTCCACAATTTAGGGTTGGTAACACAATCTTACACGATCGACAACGTTGATCTTTTGTCGTCTCTTGAGCGTATTCACTCCTTAAAACGAACTCAAGGATGATCATCAAAAAGACTTCACAATTGAGGTCACAATGTAAACTCGTTTACGACCAAAGAAGCGACGTGCTTGATAGAAAATTATCTCTATCGCAAAACAACTAATGTTCAACCTTGACGACGTCACTATCCCCAAAACGACTAGGCTGATGTTAGGCAACTAGAATAGACTTAATATGGTGACAACCTATTCTATTCCTTGTATCTATTCCCTTCTCTCTGATGATGCTCTCCCTCCCTTTCACGGAGGGCGGAAACCTATTTCCTGAATGCAACTTGAAATCAACAACACAAGATTAGTGTTTCAGTAATCATTTTCATAATCCTTATGAGATCATCACATCTTGACAACTTTTAAACACATGTCAAATTTTAGTCAAATAAACATGACTCATGAAAACATTGATTTTTCTAGCCATTTTAATTAAACGTCAAATCATTGAACATGCATAATCATCTACTAATTACTTCAAAGTAAAAAGTAAAACATAGTTAAAGTTAGGGGTGTAACAAGTGTGAAGTTATTTTTAGACGCTACATTTCCCTCCTTGTTGAACATATACTTAAGATAATATGATTTTTTGTATGCATGAAAAGAAAAAAGACAAGAGGCTGAGCAACTTTATTTGCTGTAGAAATAGCTTGAACAGCCAATGTAACAGAGGAGCTTGGTTTTTAGTTATTTCCTGAGCATAAGAAAGAACAGCAGCTTTGTGTATTGGTTTCATCTGTTTTATGATCTATGAATGTAATGAAGTTTGTGTGTTTTTGAAATATAAATATTTGTAGCGCATCTCTGTTTTCTATCTCTGTCTTGTTCTGTTCTGTTTTATATTACACTCCTCTACCTCTGCCTTCACGGTTCTTTCTTCAATAAAATGCTCGATTTGTATTTATGGTTACTTTTTATTGTGATTGTTAAAAATAGGTTTCCGATCTGAAGCGCATCCTCATAGTTTTAGACGACATTGTTGATAGCAAGCAGCTGGAGATTCTAACAGGAGAAAATTGGGCAGGCCCTGGCAGCAGAATAATTGTTACAACCTCCGATAAGCATGTATTGAACATGGCACAGATAAACGTAATTTACGAGATGGAGGGACTAGAGTATGATGAGGCTCTGCGTTTGTTCAGTTGGCATGCATTTATGAGGCCTGAACCGGATACACGGTATGCCCAACAAAGCAAAAGGATTGTAGAAGCCTGTGGCGGATTGCCGCTGGCTCTCGAAGTCGTGGGGGATGATTTGTGCGACAAAACGGATAATCTTGAATGTTGGAATGAAGCCTTGAGCACACCGCAGAGCATCTGTCATCAAAAATTTTACACCGTGTTCAGGCCTTCTTACGAGAAACTAACCTTTCAAGAGAAAAAAATATTCTTAGAAATTGCATGCTTCTACATAGGAAAGGAGACAGAGCATGGTATCCGGCATTGGAAAAAGTTGAACTGGGATCCTCATACGGCTCTAAAAAATCTTGAGCTCAAGTCGCTCATAATCATACGTGATGATAAATTCATGATGCACAGCCTTCTCATAGATATGGCAAAAGCAATTAGCAAGGCAGAGGTGACTGGAAACTGCTGTCTCCAAATACGCGCTTCCATCTCTAACTTCTACATTAATTCTCTATCTAAGAGATCAGAGAAAAGAGGCGGTATCACTGTATGTGAAAACAGGCGGAGCTTCTTTACAGCTGGTATACCGGATGTGATTTCTACCGACGGAGAACGCAAGCTCGGGTTGCAGGATTTTCGTGATGCTCGTCTTGTGTTGTTGGGGAGCAGTAATTTTGGAATTTCATATAAACTCACTTTGAGTGAGAACCGCAATTTAGTGGTGAAAAAACTAACTGTGGACGTCCCACCAAGAGGAGATTTTGAAAAAGCCGTGGAACTTTCAGTAAAGTTGGAGCACAGCAACGTGGCCCGCATAGAGGCCTTTTATTATTATCCAGAAGCAATATTCATCGTGCAGAATCATTTTCGGAATGGAAGTCTCCACGATCTACTTCACGGTATGTAAATCTTCCTTACCTTTTTCATGTGGAATATGTACGGAAATTATTCTAATAGAAAATTTGAATGAAAGTTTCCTACGTAGTATAAATTTTGAGTATTTATTCCTTATTTTGCTAAAACATCTTTATACTTATGTCTCTCTTTCTCCTCGCATGCAACATTTTCCAAGATTTGTTATTGTATAGGCTTATTTGTATCGTATATGGCAATTTGTTCATGTTTTGCTGAAGTTCGTATTTGAGCTTGAATCTCATCTTTAACCTATTGATTATTTTGAGCAAGCATGTTTTCCAAGGATATGAGAACTTGAATCTTTGTTCCTTGATTTGTGTCAGTTCCCTCGATAACATTTATCAAAATTTCTACTCTGTCAATAACATTTGTCAACATTTCTTTCTTTCTTTATATTGAACAAAATAAAATACTTAATTTACAAGAGTTAAGCTATCAAAAGTAGTTGAAAAGAATAGCCGATCAATCAAAGAACCAGTCACAAAGCAGTAAAACAGTCTAGTAATAAGGACAAAATCACAAGAGCTGAGTAAATTTTTTACAACTAATTACAAAGAGCCAACAATACAACCCATAAAACTACAACTTGAAGTTAATACTTGAGCTGAAACACTTTACAACATTTCTTTCTTGAAATAGAACTACCTTCAAAATACACAGAGCTAAAAGCATTTGTCTTTTCAAGAAAATCAATGATTTGTTAGTTATAATTAGAAATTTACCAATTTTCTATCACACTTGAAGAATGAACAAGCTAAAATAGCTAAAGCATCTACATTACCATTCATGTCTTGTGGAGAGCAATTAATAGAAGAACATAAAAGAATCCAATACAATCACAAGCTTAATTTATGAAATCGCATAGATTATCCTCTTTGACATAGGAATTAATATTTGAATTCCTTGACAATAATTCAGCAATAATTTAATTTTCAATTCTTTTGTGTTCGGTGGTCTAATTTGTATAACTTTTTATTCATCTCTATTACGTATGCATTTGAATAGGTGATATGAAAATGCACGCAAGTTAGTTTCTAGAGAAGTAGTAAGATCCTAGCTCTTAGATCATTTGCAAAGCAACTTCCATCTATTTCTAGTGTCCAAATGCTTTGTTTTGTTGCTCTTATCTCCTCCTCAAAATGTATGTCTTCTATATTTTGACCTAATATGCAAACATCATTATATAAGTTCATAGGCCAATATCTTCATAGAGGATATTTATTCTTGGTTCATCTAATTTTTTAATTGTGAATTAAGACTTTAGAGCTAGATCTAAATGTATATTCTTTCCCTTAACTAAAATCATTACAAAGACAAATAGAGCTAAATTTCTTCACCCAAACCTTTATAAAATCTCTTACTTAAAAGCTTTCTATAGTTGACTAGAACATCATCCACAAAAATAGTCATCATTTATTTTCTCTAGATGAGTTGCTAGGACCACTTTTGCATCCTCACTATATATCCTACTAATGAAAATTGACATCGATTCTAATGAGTAACACATTCTCAATATTCTTGTACAAGATAAACCTAAAGTGTTCATCGCCCTCTAGGGCATCATATTATTTGATACACCTGTGATTTGATCACAACTACATGTGTCAGTTCATTAGCGCATCAACTTCGGATAGATCCATTAGAATATACTAGAATGTAATGTAGATAATCACTCCTTAAGAAAGAGCATATGATCAAAGTGTAAACCACTCATGTTAGTTCATAAGTTCGGTAATGTTTTCCACACACCATGCACATACACTTGCACACTAGCATAGTCCCAAGATATTTTGTGCATAGATGCATAACCAATAATATCATTTTATGTCCAATCATGTAGACATCAACCTTAATAATTTTTTTCACAATCATGCAACCTCAATAATTTCTTGTATGTAATATTAAATAGCTTCACCAAGCCTCTTCAAGTATCATGATTCACATGTGCTTCAAACACATGTAAATTGTGTGCTACAACACATGCTTTGTAATTCCCTACCTTAAATACAAACTTGTATTGGACCACATATGTGCAACACATAGAATTTTGACATCGACATGGTATTCTAATATATATGCATTCAACACCTAGTATGCCTTATTCCATAGGAAATGACTCCCTACATGTGTTGAACACTTATCACCATACACATTTGACACATGGAAGTAAACTTTAGTGCATGTAACCCATATCATATAGTTTGATACTTGGTAGCATCCTATTAAAAAAAAATAGCCCAAATTGGTTGGATAGGGGCTATGCGCTCTAGACCAAATAGGTATTTGTAGAAAACTTATGATTTGGAAATTGTCAATAGTGTTTAAGGGTCTCAGGTTGTAGAGGTTCAGGTTTGAAAGTAAACAAAGTTCGAGAAATTAACAAAGCCTATTTTTTCTATATGAATCACATACATGCATGCAATATTTGATATTTTTAGGGAAATTGAATATGTTCAAATGATGATTTTTAGAAATTAAAATACTATAAATGACTTATTTTTCCAAAAATATAGAAAATCAATGCTTGTTGATCTTTTGATATGAAAATACTATGCAATTTCTTCACTTTTTCAATGTTTTTTACTAAAATATGCATATAAATGATAAAATAATATTGCAATTAAATGGCTCAGTGAAAGCATATCAGATCTAATCCCTAAAAACAAGGAAAATCAAATCTAAAATTATGCAATTTAATTCAAATTATTTGTAACTTTTCCCTTTAATTCAAATAATGATCAAAGAATGCAAATGCATAGTTTTGAAAATTAAATAAATGCAAGATCTTCAAAGAACCTAGGTTTTAAATTAATTTTCAAAATTTATGCTAACCAAAATTAGAAAATTGCAAGTGCAAGATATGTTAGATTCACCAAAATGTTGAGTAGGAAAAGTGATCCTAGATCCAACTAGATTAACTAGGATTATCTCCTTTTCACTTAACTCAACATTCAAACATAAACCAACTAGAGTTTTATGATTTACTTGTTGCCACAAGGGAGAGCCAACCTCCTAGGGTTTATGTTGTATTGAGTTGCGAGGATGATAAATTTGATGTGTGATTTAACAAGCCTATTTGACATACAACCCTAGATCTAAAAATGTAATTTAGTTATTGCACAAATGTAAATGAAAAGTAGTAGAGCTGACTTGGATCTGAAAAATGACAACAATGAGGAACTTGTATTGTAAATTTGAAGCTATAATGGTTGGTCTAGGGCATGGTGTACCCCAAAATGGGCTCCTTTTTTTGTATCTGCAAAGTTTGAACAGTAGGTTATGGTTTGCATTTTATTTTTTGGAACTTTCTTCTTCTAAAACATTTGGATCTAACCTGCACACATGAAAAGAGGGGAAAATGGTGTACTTTATAGGGGCTTGCCTAAGTCAAACCTTGTTTTAGTATTTCTACCTTCACGTACAACAATTGATGATGATCAAGATGGCATGCCCTAGGTCAGGGAGAGGCCAAAACAATAATAATTGACTAAAATTGATAAATGAAAAAAGATAGTATTACCTTGATGTGAAAACCCTTGAAGAAGAGATCCCACACTACAATTTGATTGATGGATGCCTTGATTGCTTGATTGACCTGCAAAAGGTTAGTTCCCAAAATACAATAGCTTGTTGTAGATAGCATGTAGAGGATAACTCAATACTTCTCCATAATTGCATCATAATTACTTCTCATTCATAATTACCTCCTTGCACATAAATTGCTTCCTTCTTCTTGATGTCTTGCAAACTTGAAATTGATTGATGAAAGTGTTCAAATAATGCTACTAATTCTACTCTTGAATTTCCTTGAGTGATTTCAGGATCAAGTCAATTTTCTCTCCCATAATTTTCTAGCTCTCAATAGGATTTGAAATGATGAAAAATACTAGTATTTATATGTAATTATTCTAATTTTCTAAAAATTAAATACCCATGGCCAGAAAATGAAATTGGAAATTCAAATATTAAAATACCAACATTGACATATTTAAATTGGAGCCAAAAATAGGTGGTCTAGGGCATGGATCACCCTAGACCAAACCCATTCTTTTTGGGATCCAAAGTTTTTGGGGAAAATATTAAATGCTCACTTTCATTTCCCTTGTTTGATTTTATGAGGATACTCATAAAATGGAAAACTAAATGCATAATTAGGTCCAAGCACATAGAGGGAAGCAAAAACTAGTGTGAAATTGTCAAGGGTGACAATTTTTGACGCTATAATGGTTGTGTGGTCTATTCCCTCTTCCACACCTTTATGATGAACGTTTGCTTCTACTTGAACAAAATTGATTAGGGAGTTGTCAGACCTCAATAAATCATTAATGATGCTCTAGTTGTACATGAGTGGTATAAAACATTAAATGTTCTTTTGGAACCCTTTTTTTCACTTATTTTAAAATATTAATGACTTGACAGTCAACTTCTTTATTTTTCTTGAATGCTCACTGTTGACGTGTTTAAGTGAAGAGATCTATTATTATCATACATTTTACTCTCATGCATATTACATCCCTTTAAAATTATGATGCAAACATCCTTAGTGATGGAAATAACTCTTAGTAATTAAATTCATGCTCCTACTTTTACACTTGGTACCATGAGAGAGACATGCTTGATACTTTGACCAATAGGAGAATTGAATGGTTGGGGTTACTAACATGTGGCCCAATAATACCATAGAATTTCACCACACATATTGAAAACTAAGTGATTGTATGTACTAATACTTTACCTTTATTTCCCATTGGACACCACACATATGGAAGGGGAACTCACATTCAAAACCACAATACAAAGAGTTTCCATGCAATGCAATAATAATTTTCCATTTTCTTCCCACCACATATAATATTTCCAAATTGGAAACCACATAAAAAATTCCTCCATGAAGAGAAAAAAGCCACCATACATCACATAAATAGAATTTAGGTCCATATTTAAAACCATGGTGTGAAGGAGATATGTGATGCAATTAAATTTCATCATAAATTTCCACAAACCAACTAGTCTTTTCTTGCTATCCAATCTCATGTTCACTCCATTGATTAGGATCATAGTGTAAGAATATCATATTTTAACGTTTCTCTAAATAGCAATTGAGCAAAATTATCCCATAGTGTGGAGGTATGTCAACCACCTTTATGTTCATCTTGTACTCCTTAGGGTAAGTAGCCAATTTTAAGTCATGATCCCTATGATAGGGCTCTCTCTAGAGTCCATGGAAAAGCAATTGAAAAATGATCTTGTGACTTGTAAACCTAACTAGTCATGAATTTTAAAGGAATAGAAAATTAGTTGATGGCCTAAAGTCATGCATACAAATTTTTACTATCTTATTATTGACAAGTAATGTCACATAAAATGAGTCTACTTGAGTAAGAAATTTAATCAAGGTTTAACAAGAATAAAACTCCAATCTTTCAATATTATATTCTTTACCTTTTAGTTTGATCACCTGAATTTATCTTCTTCGGTCTATACCATGATCTTTACACTTTCCTTATAGATCTAGAGAGGTATCGTAGATTGGAGTTAGAGCTCTATCCTTATGTTATGTTATTATCCTCATGATGTCCATTAGAGGTACTGAATTTTTTTTAATCAATATTTATGCCATGTATAATAGGACATATTTTTGTAGTGGAGTGTCTACTGGTGTAGTAATAGTAGAAAATTGGGGTATATGACTAGCCATAACTTATTTGATGATCCCCTTCCTAGCTACTACTAGAATCTTGGTGGATTGAGCCCTGAACATAAAATTTTATCACCTTGGTTATGCTTATTTTAATTCTTAGTTATCACCTCAACATTACCTTCATTATTCTCGGTGTGATCTTTTATAAAAAGCATAACCCTTTTTTCTCCTTTTTTTTTGTTAGTGAAAATGATTTTGGTGTTTGAAAGCACATCACTACCCTCTTGATCACTCTTACTCCTCAAGTTATAATCACTCTTAAATTGAGCTAGTGAGCAATGGTTACTATATTAAGAGCCATAATCTTTTAATGAGAGGGTAGTCTTAGTTGGAGCTCCCTAGTAGAGGAATCTACATTATGTACATGATATTGATCTTCTTATGCATTAGAAAAACTTATGAGTGGTATGATTTTTTGTACATCTCTTATCTTCAATATCTAATTCTTGGACACATTCCTTTATAACAGAATGTTCATCACTACTACAATACCCTTTGGCATGCACCATATTTATTTCTTGGTGACCCTAATCTTGCATTAAGATGTGGTTAGTATCATCACATTAATCACAAGCTTCATCACAGTCCATAAGTGTCATTGGTACAACACATTGTAGTGGAGAATGGGCTATTTGGTAGGACATGCACCATGGGGTATCATTTATATTATTAACACTTACCTTCCTTTAAGGGTTTAAAGTTTCCTTACTAACTAAATCCTTATAATTTGGTTAAATAAGTTATCCATTGTTCCAAGTAGTTTTATAAGTTTGATTAGACCACATAGTCATTCTCTCTTCCTTTCTATGATGATGTTTTCATTAGAAACACACTTGTGATTTTGAGCTAGCTTATAGCTTAATCCATTGAAAGTGTGCATCACTTGATCTAATTTATTTTCTAATGTATCGACCTTGTTTCTACAACCTTTATCATGAGGAAGGATTCTTATATTACTTATATATTACACCTTGTTTGAAGATCTTTGATTTCTATCAATGTTTACAACAATTTTATATTATGCTAGATGGCTCATTTACTACCAAGCTGCATTAGAAGAATGAAGAGAAATGATATTTTAATAAATAATTAAGTGAGGCGTGTGCATTGTAAGAGCCTCCCTTAAAATAATTGTGTGATGTTGAGAATGTAAGTTATTTTAAATAGAGAAAAAGAAAGGATTCTTAAAAAGGAAGCATCAACAAGGATGTTACATCATGAAACATATAATATTGTTACCATGGAATGTAGTCATACAGAGTAGGGATTCTATTGGGGTAGGTTTTTATTTTCCTAGTGGGTTAATTTATCTTCTCTTAGTCCTAGGTTTTTCCTACACTTTTATTAAGCTTCCTTAGGATAATAAAGTGAGTTTATCATTTATTAACTAGGAGATAAATTATGTGGTGTCCCCTTACTTAAAGTGTGAACCACTTTCTACTTTTGGTGGCCATATCCACTTTTGGTGGTCCATATCTACTTTTGGTGGTTAATTCCTATTGGTTGGATTTTCCACCTCCATCATCTCCGTAGTTCTATATAAACTCACTACCTAGCTTGTATTTTCATTAATTCTCTTGCATTTTTGAATAATTTGACATACATTCACTTTAATGCATGCAATCATTATTCTACATATTTTCTTTGAGCTCCTAATGCAATCTTGTCATCTTGACATTTGCACATCTCTTGGAGTCTTGGGTTTGTAATTATGTCATTTCATTTACAACTTTATAGCTTATCTCTCTCATAGAAGTGAAATGGTGAATATTGTGGGACTCTCTTTCACCTTTATGGTTTTGGACCTAAAAGGAGAGAGCCAATCTTCACGCACTTCACTCAATAAAAAACTCTTGAGATCTCAAGAGAGGAAGATATCTTGAAAGAGGGGTGTCCTAAAGGTTGAATGAAATATAATGAGGGGTTCACCACTAAGCTTAGACTTGGAAAAGACAATGCGATGAAAGTTGTAAGAAAAAACCCTAGTTTAATGCAATGACTTAGAAAATTCCTTAGAAATGCAAGAAAAATAGAACATAAAAGAAAAAAATTAAATAATGTGCACTTGGAAACCTTGAAGTGACTAGAAATAGTTCTAAAATTCTAGAAATTTTGAATTTTTGACCAACTCGAACTCATTCACCAACTTGGGTGAATTAGTCCCAGATCTGAGTTTTTGCACAGGAATAAGTATGTCACATGCGAGCCAACTTAAGGCATGTTTTCCACATCCCAAGCTTGCTCTTATATATACATGAAAGGTGGTCAACTAGCCAAAAGAGACAACGACAAGTGACATATGGGGATAAGGCTTCCTAACCCTCTTGCCCCCACTTAGTGCAAGACAAGGGTGATTCCAAAATGGATGATGATGTGTTGCTCCTTACAAAAAGGGAATGACTTGCAATGAATGTAAAACATGCAATAGTGAGTATGCTATGATCCTACAACTATTGCATGGCAAGGAGCAAAAACTAATGTTATTTATTATGATGAGTAAATAAGGTGTCAATTTGATACATTTTTAATGAGATATCTATTTGTTTTAGATGCATCAAAGTTAAAGTTGTCTTGGAAGAATCTTTTGTGATAGTGTTGACATTGAAAGAAGGATTTTGTTTTGAGGGACAATAACCAAGATCATTATTCATTTCTTACATTTTAGGCTTTATAGGGATATGGATACCTTGTTCTATAGCATCACATCCTTTCCCAAGTTGCTTCATAAGTTCAAAATCTCTTCCATAAATCTTTTTCACTTCTTTCGGATTCGGTGGTTGTTCAATTTCATCAAATTTTGTCTTGTATGTTATCTTTTCTCCTAAGGTGATTGAAGTGGATGCTTTCAAATTTTTTATTTTCATTACCGGTTTCTCTTTTCAATTTTTAGACACTTTTGTTATGATCTTGTATTCTCCCATGAATATAGGTATGAAATCAAAGGTTTCTGAAGCATCTTCCAATAACTTTGTGGCTACTTCAATTTATTTTTGTTTTTCTATCTCTTGTATAGGTTCGACATGTGTGGTTGGTGTTAAGGGATATCTAATGTTCATAATGTCAAAGGACTTATCCTTAATTTCATGATCTCTTAGAGAATAGGAGTCTAATTTCACTTCATCATCTTCATCTAAGGAAGCCATATTAATATTTATTGAAAGAGGTGTTTCAATGTTGTTGTTTTCTTGCACCATGATACCTTCCCTAGTAGGAGAGTTTTTAGAAGAGTGAAAAACTAGATGTTCATGGAATTCAAAGATGGGTTCTTCTAAAGTAACTTCATCACAATTAAGGAGGTTATCAATGGTTAGACTTTTTTTTGTGTCAATGATGGAATTTTATTGTTCAATAATGTTTTCCTCATGATTCTCATCAATTAGATCTTGTAACACCATAATATCTTCTTCACCAATAGGAGAGATATTAGGAGAGAGGGAAATTTGATTGTTGTCCATAATTTCATCCTTTTTCTCTAATGTCTCATTCTCTTGTGCCATAATTTCTACCCTAGTAGGAGAGATTTTGGGAAAGTGGAAAGCAATAGGTTCATCACATTTCATGGTTAGATGTTGTAAAGTAGCTTCATCACACATAGGGGAAGCATCAAGAGAAGGATAACTATGAGTTTCAAGGTTACCAGTGATTGGAAATTTTTGTTCAAATAAGTCTTCCCAAATGGTAGGAGCATCTAGAAAGGGGGGAATAAGATTCTCATGAGTCTCAATAAGGATATCTTCTAACACTAAACTATCTTCTTCATGTCTAGAGAAGATATTGGGAGAAGGAAAGGTTTGATTGTCATGATTATCTACATTTACATTCCCACATCCTATAATGTCTTGCCAAGTAGGAGAGGTAGGATTGTTATAGCTCTCAATTATTGGATCTCTTAATATCAACATATCCTCCACACAAATGTGTTTGTCATGATTATTCACGATTGTATCCTTATTCATTAAAGCATTTTCACAAGTAGGGGAGGTGTTGGGAGATGAATGGAGAGTAGGTAAAGTAGTGGCCATGATCTCAACTTCGTGTGGCATAATATATTTCCAAGGGGGAAGACAAACAAGACTTTAATGATCTTTGATGATTGTATCTTCTTTCACCAAGATACCTTCGTCACTAATAGGATAGATATTAGGAGAACAATTATGATTGTCATTATTGTCAATGCTTGCATCCTCTTGTATCAAACCTTTAGTGGATGATCTAGGAGAGATGAATTCATCAAGGGATTCATCTAACATGTCAAAGTCATCACTACTAAAGGGTTTTAATTATATGCTTTCTTTAATGTTAACCTTTTTTTGTTTATTTCTTTTGATGTTTTTGGTTTTTGTTTTCTAATGAATGTTGAATGTAATCTAATCTAAGTGAACTATGAACTAACGCTAAAAATGAAAAGAGAAAAAATACAATTCTATCCACAATTGCAATGAATGTGAATTATGCTACTTCTAATGATTTCAATGTAACAAAAAGAAATCAAACTAAAATAGAAAAGAAATAACAACAAACAAAAGCTTGAAAACATGATATTTAACTCTGTAAAATGCAGTTCAGAATTTGCACTAGGACTGATTCGCCCAAGGTGGCGAGTGAGTCCTAGTAGGGATTTTTTTAGAATTTTCATAATTTTTTGGTTATTTTTATGTTTTTTATGTTGTATTATCTAGAACTGAGATGCAAATGCAGAGTTTAAATGATTTTCAATAAAATTGGATGCAAAAATGTAAGCTAAATGATCTTTCACTAATGCAAAATTTGAAACCCTAGAATGAAAATCCTAATGCAATGTTAATACAAGGTAAATCTAGGATGAAAATGTACCCCAAATCAGAATTATGATGTTCTAAATGCAGGTTCACCAAAATCAAATGGTGAATATTGTAGGACTCTCTTTCACCTTTAGGGTTTTGGACCTAAAGGAGAGAGGAAATCTTCACACACTTCACTCAAGAACAAGCCCTTTAGATCTCAAGAGAGGAAGAGATCTTAAAAGAGGGTTGTCCTAAAGGCTGAATGAAATCTAATGAGGGGTTCACCACCAAGTTTAGACTTGGAAAAGACAATGCAATGCAAGTTGTAATACAAAACCCTAGTTCAATGTAATGACTTAGAAAAATTCCTTAGAAATGCAAGAAAAATAGAATAAAAAAACAAAAAAGTAAATAATGTGCACCTGGAAACCTTGAAGTGACTAGAAATAGTTCTAAAATTTTAAATTTTTTGACTTTTTGACCAACTCAGACTCATTTTCCAACCTAGGCGAATCAGTCCCAGATCTGGGTTTATGCATGGGAGTCTATTTCGAGAAAAAGGGTATCAAAATTTGGAAATAGATCTGGAAAACAACTACAACAAGACTCATTCATCACTTGTGGTGAATGAGTCCAATTTGGATTTTTGGAAATTCAAAGTTTTGATTTGCACCTCTCAGTCTACTCAATCTGTTCCTTTAGGTTCTTAGATTCGAAACTCTGATTTTGGGGTTGTAGATGTCCTTTTAGTGAATATTTTGATCTTGCAAATGGGGATACAACTCCAACAAGCTTGTAACCTAATCTTCAGTGATCTTCAAGCCTTCAAAGCACCTAAATCTGCAATCACACAAAGAGAGAAAAAAAGCGTTGATTGTTAGGGAATAGGGGTTTTCCTTAGTCAAACCCCTTTTAGGTAATTAAACCAAATGTTGAAATAAGATAATGAATCATGAACATGAAATAATGCAATTAGAACCTTGCCATGATGATGGATCTTGAATTGCTACAGTAATTGATGAAGAATTATACCCTTGAATGCCTTAAAACTGATCTTGAAAGCTATCTTGATGACCTTGTGAAGACTTGAAATGCTTAACTCTTGAGTGCTTGAATTGATGATATGAATGCTTGATGAAATAATGATTTGAAAGATTTTTTATATAGGTAATCCACTCAAATGACCATTAATTTGATCTCCAAGGCCAACATGGAAGAAATTTAAACTTAAAACCTAGTTTTTCTCGCTCAAACCTCAAAAATAGCTCAAATGGGACTCATTCGCCAAGTTGGGAAAATGATTCCCACTTGGATGGGAATCATTCACCCAAAGTGGTGAATGGGTCCCACAAGGGCTATTTTGCTAGCTAGAATGTTGGGGAGTCAAGAAATTAAGCTTATATGTTGATCTTGTCTAGTTTTTGATTAAAATATGCCTTGGGATGCATAATATGGGGTCATGGGGGCCTATTAATGATGATATAAAGGTCATAAATGCAATAGGGCCTAAAATCCAATGTGAAAGTGTAAATAAATGCACTTTACAACACTAAATTAAGGAAAAATTAGGTCTATTTAGCTTAGAAGGGCCCTAAATCCCATGTGAATGTGTAAAACACATTACAACACTAGATTAGGTCCTCTTTAGTTTACAAGCCTCCTCAATTTAATGTGAAGATGTAAATAAATACATTTTACAACATTAAATAAAGGCAGAGTTAAGTTAATTTAGCTTAAGAAGGTCCCAAGACCTAATGTGGATGTGTAAAACACCTCACAACACTAGACCAAGGAAACATTAAGTCCAATTTATCATTAAACATCCCCAAATTAAGCAATGGGTTCTTTTTTCTACACTACAAGAAGACCTTGGTTATTCAATTTATTTTATATTTCTAACATGGTATTAGAGCTTAGATTTTGAGAGTTTTGAGTACTTGGATTCTTGATTAAGAGATTGGAGTTTTTTGTATGGTATTGTAAATTCTCATACGCTCTTCTCTTGCCTTTAAAATAATCTAGAGAATCATAAAGGAATTATAAAAATCTATTAATCCTATATTTGCATGTGTGTTTTTGGTGAGATCTGGTGATTGTAGCTATTCTAGATATAGTGGCAACATTTTTTGACTGCCTCATTATGTCTGGGAGGCTCAAGAAAGTCAAATTTGGCTTTTGTTTCACTTAATTTGGCCACCATATGACATAGTAGTAAACAAGGTTTTGAAGCTCAGATCTGGAAAACAACTTTTTGCAAGAGGATTTTCAGTCCAGATGGACATTTCCATTGTGTTTAGATGGCCCAAAAACCCCTATTCTCATATAAAAAATTTCTATTTTAGGTAAGCTTGATTTTTGGAATTTTTTTTATTTTGCTAGGGTGGTTGTCACTACAAGCTAAATTTAACATTTTTTTAAAAAATTCATAACTTTTTGTCATGGTGTCCATTTTTGGAAATAGGATATTGTTGGAAAGATAAAGATGAGCACTTTCCATATATAGAGGTTTTGAAAATATTTTTTTTCATTTTCTACCAAATATTGCAGGTTGAAGATGTTGTTGCATTTTTTCTTCAATGAGTCATAACTTCAACCTCAAAGCTCCATTTTTTGGAAACGAATAGGAGTTGGAAAGGTATTGAAGAGCACTACACATATAAAGGGATAGTTTTTACATTTTTTTGGTCTCAGGTTCATTTTGTATGATAATTTGTAATTTTAGTCATTGTGGGCCTATTGAGCATTGTATCTTGGAAAAGGCTTTGTAAATGCATTAATCATAAAGTGCCAACATTGTAATATCTTTGGGGGTGATTTCTGAGACTAGTGGAAAGGGGGGATGTCTCTTGGTATCTCTTTTTTAGTTTGCATTCTCTCTTTGTGCACTCACAAACAATCTTCTTTTCTTTTCTTTGGTGCACAATAGAGAGGGAAGTTGTATAGGGAAAAGGAGGTACCAAATAAGTTGAATGAGAGAGATGAAGTTAGGCACACAGTATAGTGAGAGGGGCAACAAGATAAATTTGTGAGTGGGAATATTTTGGAAGAAAAAAGAGATATTCCATCTTTAAAATGGTGTTTTGAAATTAAAATGATGTAGATTTTGTTGAGTGTGAAGTCCAATTGTTGTCCTTTTGCCTTCGTCTTCTCATGACTCTTCGTTTGTCTTGAAGAGAACATTATATATTATTTTTCTTGGTGATAGACGATGATGTATTGTAATCTTGTTGTTGCAAATAATAAGAGTTGTGTTCCCTAATTTTCTTGTGGATGTAGCCAATATTTGGTGAACCATGTAATTTGGTGTTGTTGTTTATCCCTATTTGTGTATTGTTGTTATGATTTTATCAGTTATTTGATATTAATTATCTACACTTTAAACTCAACAATTGGTATCAAAGTTGTGGTGCTCAATCATTTGGCATGATAGATTCGAGTTTAAGTGGGAGCAATGCCATCTGACAAAGGAAGTCATAGGGAATCACAAGGAAGGTCCAAATTTTGAGGGCGAGATGCTAGTTGGTAGTATTGTGGAAAGGAAGGCCACATCAAGAAGAATTTTTGGTCTTTGAAGAAGGATAAAAATCATCCAAAAGAGGATAAAGAAAATTTGATATGTGAAGACAATGTCAGTGCAACAATTGATGTTCTCATTATAGCCTCAGAAGAAATAGCAATATATATTTGGGTGCTTGATTTGGGAGCATTGTTTCATGCCACTCTATGCAAAGAGTATTTGAAAAATCTACAAAGTAGTGACTTTGATAAGGTCTTTCTTGGAAACAATAAATCTTGTGAAGTTATTGTTGGAAGTGGATTCACTCTGAGAGGGGGGGTGAATCAGAGTGAAGTAATTTTTAAATTTTTGAATCTAAAAGGTTCAACGAGGCTTTTTACTATTTTTAACTCAATGTGGTAGACTTGTTTATGCAAGTGTACATCAACATTTAAAATCGGATTGACATGAAAGTTGAGTAACATTTATAACTAATGTTAAAAGCATCATATGATATTGTTCAATTAGAGTGTGAACAATCTTGCACATGCTTTTGTAACAGAACAACAACTTTTCTCAATAAAAGACTTTTTAACTTTGCATGATAACCTTTTGAAATAAGAAACTTTTGATCATACTAAATGTATCAGAGCATGGAATGAATGAGAACATTAACATGAAACAAAATCAGAGACAAATAATATCACATAACACAAAGATTTCCTGAGTGGAAAAACCCTCTTAGGGTATAAAAAACCACTCGCTAAAATTTCCCTTTTGTTAATCAAAGAGCACCAACTCTGTAACAATGTGGAGCACCAACTCCATAATCTTTCTGAAGCACCAACTTCATCAAACATTCAAAATAGTGCAACCCATCAGAACCTTATAACTACAATCATTCTCATAGTCATAAAATTACAATAGGATACAAAATGATTTTGCAATAATGCTCAACTCAAAACATAATCTTTGTGATACAATTAGAGATAAAAACAATATGAGCCCACTCTTTTCTTTTTACAAAATGATTTTACAATGAAAAATATTCTATCTAGACAATTTCCTTTCTTTACATCATACACTCTTTTCACTCTCTCCCTTTGTGTTTTTTTAGAGATACATATATACACAATGTTTGTGAAACAGTTATACAACTTTGTCAAGAAAACCCTGATTTCAATAACCAGAGTTTAGGAACATAATGTATATTCTGAAGCCAATCAAAAATCAATGATATGAAGATAAAATTCCACTGAGAGATGAAACCTTTTAGTTTACGCTCGGGTTCAAGGTAGTTTCATTTTAGTTAAGAAAATTATTTGAAACTAAAAACAAAGTTTTCTTTTCCTCTTCATTTACCATATCTACCATTGAAATATCAAAAATAATGCATAGATATTACCTCTGTTACAGTGGAATTAACCTGCAAATAAAATCACTGAAGTTCTTCATGAAAACTGCCCAAACTACCACTTCCAGCTCAAACAAAAACCACCAACAATCTTGCCAACCACCAAAGATCAACATAACTGAAAACCAAACCAAAATACCACAACAACCTTGCACACTATGCAACTGAAGTTCCAGCAAGGCGACGCTAGGGTTCTAAATCATTCAATGAAAACACAATATCATTTTTCCCTAAACAAGTCTTCTCTCAAGTCATTCGATGACTTTGCCACAATTAATAAATATTTGGAGTCCGGAGTCAAAAATACAGAATAATAAACTGATTAAAAATGCTTATGAGTCTGCTTGACTAATCATTTACCAAGGACCTAACCACATGATCATCTCTAAGTTTTTCTTGCAAACTGTCGACACATAATGACTATATTCTAAGTCAGAGATTCTCATAATGCCAACTTAAACATATGAAAAATGATGGCTGCAAAGTGATATAACCAAGTAACCTTTGAACACAATATCACCGTTGAAAAATGCCTTGGGAAACCTGATAGGGTTTATTCTATGTAAATGCCAACCCCAGAAATCATTAACTTTCCAATGATAAATTAATATCATATGTAAAAGAGAAGGCTTCGAATAATCAAGATAAGCATTTGCCTTTGGATGCCGACTATAAAGTCAAGGCTTGGGCATAGAATTCACCAAATAAAAATGATAAAAAATATATTCTATTTGAGTCAATAAATACCATCAAACAAGTGAGATACCAGAATTAAAATGTATACTATTCCACTAGATAAAATGTGAGAACGTGATATTTTTACTAAACCAAGTTTCATGGAGCAATTGAATCAATAACCAAACTGCTTGAGACAGTGTAATTTCTTGATGAAGCAATATAAATAAGTGATGAAACAGTATGTACCAAATTTATCAACACTAATTCATACCAACCGACATCATATTTCCATAAGTATTACCTTCATCTATATATGCCATGAATCAATACACCTGAACATGTGAAGGTGACAATTTCATAAATTTGAAGCTGAAGAAGGCCTTGTCACCATGAATACCATCTGAATAACCTGAACCAAACCTTATCAACATTGTCATTCCAATTAAATCAAGATCCCATGAATGAACCAACTATAATCAACTTGAAACAAATGAAGTTGAAATCTGAAACAAACATCATCAAGACATCATCAAATATGTAACATGTCAAAGCATAAAGATCATGAGAAACCAAATCTGAAACAATCAAACCATCTGAATAACTTTTATCTGCACATAAAGCTTAACATGACTAGTACAAAATTATGTGATGAACAAATGCACCCAAATGCATCAACCCAAAGCATGATCACCAAAACACTGAGAATGCCAAGTTTTCCAATTGAACACAAAGAGCACCAGTATTCAAAGCACTAATCAGTTTTGTAGTTTTGTCATCAAGGACAATATACTGCAAAGAGAAAGCCAAAAAACTCCCCCTTTTTCCTTGATGGAAAAAACCATCCATAATCATCTAAATATGAAACCATCTGCAACCATCGAAAACAAAAAAAATAACAACTGAACAAACAACAGAATGCCTCATAACAAAATGCCATGCCTCATAACTATAATGCTTTCTCCCCCTTTTTGTCTTCAAGGACAAAGGGTACAAAAGGAGACACCAAAAACTAGTAACTCATCCAGCTGCAAATATAGCAAAGAAGTAGCAAACATATTTGCAGGAGAGTTGTAAGTGAGTAAAGATTGTATAGCAAAAATAATAGTATGTCCTTTTCAAGAATCTCAGTCCATATCATCAATGCCAAAGAAAAGGTACCATAATATTATAATGCAACAAACCAAATTGATAGACCTATTACTGGAACATACCACCTTCTTTGTCATGTTAAACTCCATCCTCTACTGTCACCTTTTCAAAGTAGCAAGCCTTGTAAATGGTCAGCAACCATCACAAACTCACATTTTGCAAGGAATACAAATATCCAATTGAAACACCATCAAGAACATTTGAGAGGCTTTGCAACAATATGCTTGCAAGACATACCATTATTTCCAAAACCCAAGCATCCAAAATAAGTCCATTTAAAAACAAAGTGCACTGTCATTTCAAAAGCTTTTGAAAACTTTCAACGACTAGACCAAGCAAAAACATTCCTTAATGCAGAGATTCATTCATTACCTTTCAAACCGGATGATTACCTTTGATAACAATATCAAAAGGTTAAGACTTTTAGACCACAAGGCTTCAACAACTATCAATGATTGTCAATATCAAAGTCACAAACTCTAATAGGTAGTCATGTCACACTATCATATAAATGCTCAATCAAATATTACTGTACTATCAAAAATGAAACCAAGGTTAGCCAAATGCCCTTATTACTACCAAACTGAAACATTAAACAACTGTTACCTTTTGATCCATGACATTTCTACTGTTATGTTATGATCAAAAGTGTTGTCTATGTCCAAGCTCAATAAAATTTTCAAACAGAGGATATTTTACACTTCAAATTAGAAACTCTTCAATCTTGTCATCAATATATAATACCCTTGAACAACACAACTCCTTGCAAGATCATCTCAATAAAAACTGAAATATTTGCATTGTTGTACTTTATGCCCAATGTTATTACATCTGAAACAAATGACTTTGTGATTGTTCTGACAAAAAATACCGTGTTGCAATACACTAATTAGTTGACATGAGTAAGATACCACCACACATTTACTCCTTGAAGTATACAAAAAATGATATCATTGTCATTGTACAATTGTAGCAAGATCATGTACCTCTTTCCAAGTAAACAATAGCATCTAATAACCACTATTCCAATGACAACTTGGTAACCACTAACAATCAAAGATGAGAAATCAAAGTACACAAAGCGTAGTTACTCTCAATCTAAGAGGAATAGACATCTCATCACAATGAAGAACATTTACAAAGAAGCATAATATACTTGTCCAAAAGTAAGAACTGCCAATGATTGTTGCCAGCAACACTTATAGTACCACACTTTTAAAGGCACACTAGATTGATATCTCACCAATGTAGTCACTGTCATGTTGAAAAATAAGAGCAATTGTTGTCCAGACAGCTATTAGCTTCAAGAAACCACTGTTAGCACAAAAAGAAAGATAATTGAGCCAATTGAACCAACCAAGTATAAACCAACACTCTGATAGCTCTCACTGACATCAATAGTTGTACTGAAAAAAAGTCACTGCAATGCATAACCAATGCTCAAATCACTGTCAACTCATTAAAGCAATACAAATAATACTGTCAAAGAACAAAGAATCACTACAAAACATCTGAATGAGACATCATTGTAATAGCAACTGAAATGTTAGAGAGTCAAGAATACATGTGAATATACAATCATGTATCACAGTATCACAAAATTAATGCCAAAAATGCCAAGCTGAAGTAGAATATTCATGGAAATCTCCCCCTAAACCAAAACAACCATTAAATGCTAAGAGAAGATCCTTGTGCATCACGTACAAAACTTAGTCCTTCATTCTCCTTTTCTTGCTTTCTTCTCCAAATTCTTTGAGATTCATTTCCTTGGTCTTGTTTTCTCCTCCAAACCTGTATGGGCCCTTTCTTTTTCTTGATCAATGCACCTATATCATTATTTTTAAATGATGCCTTCAACTTACTCCTACACTGTTGTGCCTTATGCCCAATTTTATGACATTTAAAGCATGTGATGTTATAGTCAATTTGAGGAATAAAGTAAACATTCTTCCTTGACATTCCAAAACTTCTATAATCATTTCTTTCATATCTCCTACAATTTCTTTCTCTATGACCATAAGCATAACAATGATAGCAATATCCATGAAATTGAGATTTGTTATACCTAACAAACGAAGATCTTGATGATCTATTTGTCCTTTCATTAAATTCATTATGCCTTGGTTCATCTCAGTATCTTGTTTATCCCTTTGTCCTTTGGTCTTCAATTTTTTCCCTATCTAAAACATTAGTATTACAAAGAAATAATACATTGTTTCAACCACAATACCTCCATCTTTCTTCAACTCTTTGCAAATATCCAAGACCAATTCATCTTTGATCATTTCTTCATCCAATCTTGTCACCAACTCAAGGTCTTCTTCCTCTGAAATCAGGTCCATCACTGCTACATCTTCATCCTTGAAGTCTTCTTTTGCATCCTCAAATGCTTCTTCTTCTTTTTTCCTTCTTGCTTCTAACTTTTCTTTTATTCTCCTTCTTCTAACAACCTTCTTTATGGGCCATGATGCTCTCTTCTTCACTTTCAAATTCCAACTTGTGGCTTGTCTATACACCTACTCAATCATCTATTTAATATTCATCATGGATTCCTAGAACTCTTTATAAAATCTTCTCAACTCTTGCTTCAACTCAACTATCTCTTTATCAAATTTCTCTTTCCTCTTTCTCTTTTTCCTTTCTTCCTCCACCTGCAAATGTCTTCTCAATATCTCCATCTTTCAGATGGTCTCTAAGAAAGTCTCTCCTTGCTTCACAACTTCTCTCAACTTTCCATGCCTTCTCTTGGTAGCAACCAGGTTCTTCTTAACCTGCACAAATCACAACACACAACCACAAAACACAAAACTAACTCTCTTTTCCCAGAGCCTTCTAGCTCTGATACCAAACTGATGCAATGCTAGAGGAAGAAACAATCACACTTGAATACAATTTTGAAAATTAGGGATTCAATCCCTCTAATTCTTCATGACTTCACTAGAATTCTTCATAAAACAATGTCACAAACTAAATTCTCACAAATTTGACCCAACTAAGTTCCCAAGACCTTCAAACTCCTTAGTAACCTCAATTTATCCAAAAAAAAACAATTACAAAGTCTGCCCATTCAAACAATCTCAAATCTTCAAGTTCACAATGGGTTTCATATGATCTCAACATAGCACAAAATGAGATTTCCATCTTCTTAGACTTAGAAAAATCCACAACTGTCTTTTTCACCACTTAAAGAAATTAAATTAACCAATGCAAACACCTATTAGGGTCTGCTCCCTCAACTATTTGTCATTCCTTCATAATCTATCCTAACTCTAGTAGCACTCATTTTGGAAACTATCAGAAATATCTTGTCATTCAAACCCTTAAACATGACTGTAATTATCATTTTGGGTACTCATTTTAGTGTTTTAAAACATAACTAAAACCATCATATGTTACTTTGGAAAATAGTGATGAAATTATGACTAATAACGTGCAAATTAGGCCTTGGTCCAACTAGGGCTTATTGAATCTATTAACTCCACCCACCAATACTCTTCATCAACACTTGGAACATGATAAAATTGACTCATTGAAGATTATTAAACCATTACAATTCCATTTCCTTTGTATTTTTGCAAACCCTAAGTGTGAACTTCTTGAAACTCTGTTTTCCTTGACTGTAATA
The DNA here is from genome assembly GCA_007258455.2 of Sequoia sempervirens. Taxonomy (NCBI): domain Eukaryota; kingdom Viridiplantae; phylum Streptophyta; class Pinopsida; order Cupressales; family Cupressaceae; genus Sequoia; species Sequoia sempervirens. Next base: position 12,756,581 of record VDFB02353493.1, on the reverse strand, counting down.
CAATTTTAGACAAAAACTTCACTTATTTACACATTACCCTTAGCCCCCTAGTGTAAAAACCTTAAGATTATGAAAAAAAATGTAACAAAGAGTAACTTATCCAAAGCTTAGGAATTTTCACTGGTCACAAGGGAAGAAACACAATTTTCTATATCTTTGTTTACCCTAACAAAGGTTTTTGACAGTTTTCAAAAAATTACAAATATCTTGCTCAAATGGTAACCAAATTGCATGAAACAAAAAGTATAAGGAAGGTGATTGAGTGTACCATTACTTACACACCATTATACGTGCATATAAGCTCGTACAAGTTTGTACACTATCATAAAATAGAAGATTTTTGAGAAATAATGCAAGAAACAGTGATTTCATTTATTCAAATTCTCATCTTCAATCACCCACGAGTTACAAAATGGTTACAAGGCCTTTTTACAGGAATTCCAACTTGTCCCATAAGTTTCTAACTACCTCCAAATGAACTAGACCCTTAAGACTTTTCATCTTCCATATGTTGCATTGTGCAACTTTGCATTTTTTGCAATTTTGCCAATTTGTGTTGACAACTTTTTACATATTTGCAACATTTAACCCAAATGACCTCCTAATAACCTATACATGAGTAAAATGACTCATCTAACCTTATTTCAAGGTAAAGATACCAAAATTTGATCAATCTTCAAGAATTAATCCATGGAATCATAATTTTGTTATGATGCTCATGCATCAGATTGCCACTTATGGGATGCCTTATTTTGCATCATGCCACTAAGGGAAATTCATACGCTTAGACATATCACACTCTTGGAGGACATAAAATCCAATGACACCACCAAGAAAAGGATGCTTCACAAGAATGAAAATCACACCATGAAATATGCAAAATATCGAAAGATGTCATCGATGTATGCCCCTGCTTTAAAGTAGTTGCTAACACCATTGCTATGAGCAACTGCTTTAAAGTAGCCAATGTTTTCTCCTTAGACATGAGAGCTTTGCTTAGAAAACCCTACACCAATTCATATGTTTCTTAAATAGAGCTACATTATGAACAAGGAGGGAGGGGTTGCCCCCAAAAATACATAAGGGATATATGGATTCAGGGTCAGTATGTCTTTGCTCCAATGTTGTTATAGAGCTCAGAACTGTCATCATTCCCCAAATACTCACATAATTGGAATAATGACACAAAGAGAGAAAAAAAAGGAAAAATCCTTCAGGTCAACATGGAAGAGACCTAAATTTCTCGATGCCTTGCGTCATCTCCAAAAGGAAAACACAAGACAAAGAAAAGATAAAGGAAAAGCTTTTGGGTCAACATGGAAGAGACCTAAATGTGTCAAGTCCTTGCATCGTCCTCAAAAGGAAAATACAAGACAAATGAAAAAGATAAAATGCTTACGACATAGAGAAGAATGTAGATACATATAGAGGAATGCACGAAAAGAGAGAGACTAGTAAAAAAGAAAAATACTAGTAAGGCACATGTGAGTGAACCTATGGTAGGTGGTCTGCATCCCAATATCAGTTGGTATAAATGGAAGGAAAAAAACTAGCCAAAGGGATAACAACAAGTGCCAAACTAGGGGAAGAACCAAGTTCAACACTCTTTTTAGGAGATTTTTCATTTAAGCTTATAGAGGAGGAGAACAATGTATTTGGTTCATTATGTTGTTGTTCATCAATCTCTATAATGTCAATGTCATCATCTAGATTAATCATAATGGGAGGTCAAATGTTAATTTCTCTTGAAGGTTATTGTTTATGTTGTGGCGAGGGTATAGAGTCATCACGCATTGCTTTAGGTAAGTTCATATTTTGATTTTATATGTTGTTCTTTTCTTCTTGATTTTTTAAGATACAAGCAATAGCATGACGTCTGCACCTGTGCTCTCAAGCATTTCAGTTTCATTTCAATCTATTATCAATTTTTGTTTGTATAGGAGTGGGTTTTTCAACCATAGGTTTCTTCTCTTCCTTTAGGGGAGGAACGGAAGGAACCATAGGAGATTTTTCAACCACTGTCTCTTTATCTTTGTAAACTTGTTTTATTTTAGGAGGCATGATGGGATTGTTTTGGTTATCTCATGGTGTCTTGTAGGAAATGGTAGGAAGTTTTTCATAGGTTTCTCTTGGATATTTGGAAGGAATTTTGGTTCAATCATTGTTTTGTCAAGGATAGGTTGCTCAATGGAGGGTTGAGGCATGTTTTTAAGGGATAATTCTGTTATACACTTTGCCTTGAAATTTTAATATGATTTGAGAAAGAAGTATTCTCGAGGTCTAATAGGATCAATAGGCTTAGGCCAAAATAAATCCAATGAAAATTTCCCTTAGGAAGACACGAGATTAAAGCCACTATAATGCACAATAAAGATATCATTTCCAAAGGGAAACTTTAAACATTTATGCACAACTAACAAGACAACATTCATGGAGTGAAGCCATGGATAGCCTAACTTCACATGAAATTGATCTTATTGTGGGATGATGGTGAATGAGACATTTAATGTTTTTGGTCCAACTTTCAAAGGAATATCTATCGAGCCAATTTTAGGGCAAGAAAAACCATTATGTGTCTTGATCCATGCTTTCAGTTTGCCAATGTATCTTGATAAATTTTATGCACAAATAGAAATTCTTCAGTGATCACATTCTCTCCATAGATGGGATCAACTAATATCCCATTAGTGGGCTTGTCATTGATTCTTCCAGCTATGTAAAGAGGACCATCGAGTGCATGTTTAAGTATTTCTTTTTGTGAAAAAGAAATATCAAGAGGATTTTTGATTAAGCCCTTATGAGGTTTAGCTTCAACAAATGATACCACTTTAATCCATTGTTGTTCATTGTTATCATTTATATTTTCATCATCTGTGTCAACATTCATTACATCATTCTTTGTTTCACTATCTTTAACAAATGAAATAGTGTGCTTCGGCATGGGATTTGTAAATATTTGTAAATTTTGGTTAGGATGAGCTACAAACTTATTGGCCTTGATCACTCACACCTCCAATTTGTAGATGGTTAGAATCGATAAGGTCTTGCACAAGATGTTTAAGACACTTACAATATTTTGTACCATGTCCATTTTCTCAGTAATAATGGCAATAAATTTTTTATCGAAATCCTATGGGAAATGGTAGATTAGGATCACACTCTTTGATATGAGGTAAGGAAATCATTTTCTTTTCAATAGGCTGCAACATAATATTGTGAAGAGTATTAGGTAGAGGAGTAAAATTTCTATTCCTATCCCCAAAGGAAAAAGGATTTGTCATTTTTATAGCAGCCACCTAGTTATTAGTTTGTTGACTTGGTTGAGGGGAGTTTAGTTGTAAAAATCCCCTATTTTACTTCTTGAAAGGTTGGTAATTATTTTGATTTGTGGATTCAGACTTTTTAGGATGGCATAGGGGGATTTTTCATATCACGTCCATAAGTCGTATTCTGATAATCATGAAGGGTTTTACATAACCATGTAAAGGATGAGAATCTCAACATTTCAAGTTTGTTTTGGAGTTTATTTTGCAAGTTAGAAATATAAATTTGTTGAAGGTCAACATTAGGAATATTAATGTTTACTTGCAAGTAAAGTGTTTGGTATCTTGCTATGAAATTAGTCACTTTCTCATCATCCTTTTGTTTGCATGTCATTAAATCAACTAGGGTCATCTTGGGACCCATGTAAACTTGGAATTGGTTGTAAAAGGCATCAACAAGCTCATTGAATGAACCAATTGAATTATTTGGTAAGGAAGAGAACAAATCTAAAGCAGTATCCTTCAAGGAACTAGGGAATAGTTTAGCCAAGAGTTTATCTTCAAAGATGAAATCACTACATAAAGCTATAAAAGTGAAAACATGGCTAACACGATTTCCTTTCCCACCATATTTCTCAAATCGGGGAGCTTCTATACCTTGTGGCATTTGTGATCTCAATATCTCTAGGGATAATTGTAGTATTTTTGATGTATTGTGAAGGTCGACCATTGTTATTTTGATGTAGGGTTGCAACTTGTTGAATTTATGACATGGTTTGCATAAGTGTGTTAGGGACAAAATCATTGTTATTATAAGGTGGAGGGGAATAGGGTGGAGTGGTGTGTGTATGTAGAGGGAAAGTGAATTGTAATTTTGTGAGGGAGTATGGTTGAGGAAATATTGTATGTGAATGCAAAAATCTAGAAGGATTCCCTATGGAAATTCCTAAGGAAGTGTTCACATTGCTAGTAGGTTGAGCACTAGTGTATGTAGGAATGGAAATGGGTATAGTAGAAAGAGTGATCGAAGTTCCACCTTGAATTTGGATACACCCCTGAGCTTGAGTAGAACTAGTAATTGTAGGGATGGTGTTGTTAACATTAAGCACATTGGTTGTAGATATGGAATTCATGGGAAATAAAGTATGAAAATTGTGATCCATAGGGGGTTGATTATCAACACTATTAGGAAGAGAACTAGAAAACCCAAGATCCATGACGAATGGTATATCACGGGATGACATGAGCCTCGAACTACGTCTAACAATAGTATTGCTAATAGGACACCAAGTTGTAATGATCATACAATTTTTACAAAATTAGTGTGCAAACCCAAAATGGAAGAAGGCAATGCAATGACCTAGAATGAAATACAATTTGTAGATTCTAAACAAGGTAATTTGCTGATTACAGTATGCAATAATCTAAAAAATGAAATGTTATAAATACAATTTTGAATTTTGACAATGCACTAAATGAAGCAATTTAAGCAAGATATAATGAAATGAATGAAACAAAAATGCAGTAAACTGAAACAGAGATGTAATAGCAACAAACAAAAGCATAAAACAAAAGTTTTTAAATTCTAGAAATGTAGATTTAGGTCTAATTAGGGACTCATTCTCCCTAGGGTGAATGGGTCCTACATTAGGGTTTTGAAACTGATTTTTATTGATTTTTAAACTTTTTTTAATGTTTTTTAGATTTAGGTCTACTACAGTCAGTTTTTGTTTCATATTTTTGTAAATGCAATGTGAAATGCAAGATGAAACTGTGACAAAATGATGAATTACAAGACCTAGTTTTACATGCAATTTTGTTTTGATTTCAAATGCAAGTTTATGTGATGTAAGATGATATGAAAAATAATTGATTTATTTTTTTGTATTTTTCAGATTTAAAGAATGCCAACATGCAATTCTAAAACCCTAGATGAGATGCAAATTTGAATGCAAAATAAGACACCATAAATTATATCAATTCAATGCAAATGAATGCAAGATCTAATCTGGGATGATAAGAAAGACTCCAAAATAAGAAAATTACAATTCTCAAGACATTGGGTTCACCAAAATGAAACAAAGAAAAATATGTTATATCCAAAATGGGATTAACCAAATGGAGGAACCTACTTTGACTTGATGTTTCACTCAATTATGAGAGCTAAAATTTATAAATAACAAAAATAAATTAAACCTAACTGTTATAACAACAATAAGGAAGGTTTTAAGATGCTGAAACAATGTGTACCTTACTGAAAAAGTGTTGTTTCGAGCCTCATTGAGGACTCCTTCGCCCAATGGCGAATTGGTCCTTGTTAGGGTTCTAGAAAAGTGATTTTTGGGTTCTGTTCTTCAATGTTTTCTCTCCTAGCTCCCAGTTGTTCAACTCCTGAAAGTTGGAAATCAATTATGTAGAGCACTTTTCCTGATCTTGCAATAAAGATGGCAATTTTTGAAACTTTACAATCTTGACAACTTTGCAACTTTTGTTCTCCACTTTATCTTCAATCTAAAACTTGCAATCACACATCAAAGAGTGAAGAAAATCATTTTTTGTTAGGGAATAGGGTTTTTCCTTGGTCAAACCCCATTTTGGTAATTAAACCTTGTGATGAAATGATGCATAGAAGGAAAGATGAATGAACAACAATGTGTAATAACTCACCAATCCTCAATGGGACCTTAGAATGAAAATCTAAAACTTAGCATGAAGTGGACATAATGTATGTAGATCTTGAACATGAACTTGATATAAGATAATGGATTTTTAAACTTGAACTTGATAACCAATGCTACAACATCACATTAGCTCAACAACATGCAAGACTTTGACATGATGAAAGATATCCTTGATTGCTGCAATAAAACCTTGATAATATGCCTTTGAAAATGCTCTTCAATGCTCTCTTGATCATAAACTTGCTATAATGCTTGAATATTTAAAGTTTATAGGATTGCTTAGATGAAACTAAGTGAAATAACCTCATATTTATACTTATCTTAAGATTTAATCTTGAAACTCAAATAACACAAGTTGACATAAGATCTAGGATTCAAAATCATTAAAATCCCATCAAGAATAAGTTCAAAAAGGGGTGTCCTAGGTTAAGGAGGACCCATTCTCCATAGGGAGAATGGTTCCTAGCACATTCAACTAGGAAATGCTTTGGGGATATGAAACAATATGTAAAAAGGGGCTCCTAGGGCCTAGGAAGGACCCATTCACCAGGTGACGAATAGGTCATATGTCACTAGCCTAGGACTCAAACCTTGTAAAATTAAGTGTTGTACAACATTATTAATGAGTGTCAAGAAGTTTCCTTCAGAAAATGTAATAAATTAGGATTGAAATTTAATTTAAGGGGCCAATTGAGCTCTAATTAACCTCAATTAATTAATAAATACCTAGATTAGTGTGAAAGTGTAAAGAAACACTTTACAAAACCCTAAATAAGGAACCATTGATTCCATTTTATTAAAAAGAGCCCTAGACACAATGTGAATGTGTAAAAAACATTACAACACTAAATCAAGGCAACATTGAGCCCATTTATTGTTAATTATTCCCAAATTAAGGAAAAGGGATACTTTTTTTGTTACTACAGTTAGATGGAAAAATTGATGAGAGACCTTTGAGGAATTTAACAAAGGAATTTGAAGAAAGCATTGACAAAACTATGAGTGTTGGAAAAAGTATGAGTACTGATGGAGTAGCAAGTTCAGAGGAGGCATCGTGTGAAGTAATAATCAGAGGGAAAAAAGAGCTTTTGGGGATGGAGAAGGTTCTCTAAGGACTTTTTATGCTTGCTAGATATGGCGCTAGTGGTGCAATTGTAGTAGGGGATATGCTATGGGCTCCACTAGAAACACCATAGTGGGAGGGGTTGTAGCTCTTGGATTCATAGGCTGAGCTACCACCTATGCGTTAAACTCCTCTACCCCGTAGATTGTCATTGTAACTTTGCACAATGTGGTCGCTACTTTCCCTCATTTGACCTCCCTCACCAACGAAGCCATAAATTCCATACTTCACAGGTATGGGGTCAACAAACAAGATGATCCTAGTTGTGTGGAGGAGAAATCCCAGGTGGATGGTATAGAGGCAACCGAGGAAGTTGCTAATCCTTCCCAAGTAGATGAGGTTATTTTCATCCAAGATGTTGAGGAGAGTTTTGGACAGTGTAAGTTGGATGAATTAAAGGAGCCCATTATACCTATCGAGTATGTAAGGTGTCTCTAGGATAATCAAGCAGAGAGTGATAATGAGGAATTCAAGGGGCTATATTTTGCAGATGGAAAGGGCTTGAATATATTGAAGAATGAATAGCTTTAGGACATGTCACCTCCAAGAAGAATCATGTAGGAACATCCGGGTACACACGTAATCAACATCAACCAAAATAATATTTCTATTTGTCATGGCTAGGCTTTGTTTCAGTTTTACATTTTATAGTGTGATATCAAGTGGGTTTGATGTCAATTGGTTTTCTATGAAGTCAATTCTAGCAATAAACTAAAATGAAAGCCCATCCATCTTCAAGAATTTCATTGGAAATTTGAATACCAAAGAAGAAAACTAAATTGTTTATTTTATCCATATCGACAACAGGAGCATTGGAGGTAATTAAAAAATAATGAGTCTTCTTATTTTTCCAGCATAGGGTAATGGTACAAAATAAGTTAAAATAAAAAATACATAGGAAATTCAAGAGGCAGTGCCATATTTTTGTATATAAGGTAGAGTAAAAACAAATGAATGTAGGGACATAATAGAGGCAGTTGGATTATGAGAACAACTTTAATATATATATAATAATAAAATTTAATGTTCAATGCTAAAATGGAAGGGGAGGAGTTGACTCGAAGGAATGGAGAGAAAGTTTTAAAAAATTTAGAGAGGAAGAAAGAGGGTTAGAGCCAAGTAAATGAGTACTTAGAATGAAATCAAAGATGAAAATACAAAGAAGAAGACCACGCCAATCTGGGGGAAGGCAACACATGCATTAAACAAATTGAAATTGAAATTGTAGATCAAAAATAATTGAGGAGGTCTCAATACTTAGGTAGATAAAGAAAGTTGTAGATTACAGGTGAGGAAGGGGTGTAGCCATGGGATGAAGATTGAGAAACATGTGAAAGATATGGAGCGACAGGGAGAATTAAAGAAATTGTAAAAAAAAAATGATATTTGTAGACTATGTAAATTTATTGCCTATGGAAAGCATAAATGAAATTGAATTTGATGGTGGTAATTATTTAAATATTTGGAATGTTTGTTGGATTGAAGTTAATTGAATTTTCCTCCATTAATGTTGTGAATTTTAAATAGAATTTTATTTGACAAATGCAATTGTCAATTGAAAACTAAATCAACTGCGAAGTTGTGAGATTGAATGAAAGTTTGTAATATGTGAATTGTGTAAGAGTTTTGTGTGTGAATAGAAAGAGGGGAATTTTATTTTGCATCAATTGGTATCAGAGTAGGTAGTCCTAAGAGTGGAGAGGATCCACTAGGACCTGTAGGTAGAGAAGAGTGAGAAAGTGAAAGAGAAAAAGCTCGTGAGGGATATTATAGCTAAGAGAAGTCTTGAGTAGTGAGAGAGCTTGAATTTGCTAAAGAATTTGTTTTATAGATTGAGAGTGTGATTCAAGATTGCAAAGAATGAGGTGAGAATTGTGGAAGATTACGAAAAATAAGATGGGTATAGTCATAAGAAAGAGACCCATGATTTGGGAAGCATGGAGATGGTATGAAGAAAAAAAGACATGGAGGATGATTGAAAATATAAACAAGTGATTGGATAAGATGGAGACATGGCTGAGTGAACAAAAAGAAATGAAAAAAGAAGATGAGGATGGAGTGAACAATGAAGAGCATGTAGTAGAGGTAGTTGAAGAGGAGGAAAATGAAGATGTAGCAATATAATACGAAGAGGTTGTAGCGAAAGATGAGGAAGAGGATGACTTGTCAAAAATTTTAGTTGTGGAGAATAAATGGTTGGAAAAGATTGTAGTGATTGAAAGCGAGAAGACAAGCATCATAGAGAAGGATGAAGAAGTAAGAGAAGCCCCTACAAAAGTAAGTGAATATGAGAAGATGAATGAAAGTGAAAAAGTGAACAATGAAAATAAAATGGAAGTAGGGGATGAAGATGTAGTAGAAATTATAACGATAGAGCTTGAAGGCATTGCAGCAGATGATGAGGAAACCCAAGTTGTAACAATGAAAGAAGAGGTAAATTTAAATTTTCTTGGATTCAATGATGAGGAAGTTGAGTTGAAATGTCATTTTGTTGAGGAGTTAGTTCAAGTATATATTAAGAGAGAATATTAAGTTGAATATTAGTGTATGAATCAATATTTACATATAGAAGTTGTGAAGGATATTATAGGTGATGCTTAGTGGAGGTGGTCAGTTGGAGGTGGGTTTGATATCACAAAGGAGAAGAGGAGAATAAAGTTATTTTGTGGAGGAGGTTAGGCTTTGGTGGACATGAGTCCACAAGGGAGAAAAGGAGGAAGATGTAGTGTTTTTGGAGGGAGGTGGTGTGTGTTCCAGCACGGTGCTAGAAAAAGTGGAGGAAAGATTGATCTTGAGCACTTTGACAGTGAGGGAGTTTGCTGCAGATTGATGACAACCTAAAAGAGTAGTGCAATTACTCAACTCCACCTCTGTGAGCCTATTCTCACAATATTTCTACCCGACATGTCTGATGTAGGATCATCTGGGTACAGGCATAATCAATATAAACCAAAAACATATTTCTATTCATCATGGCTAGGTTTTGTTTCAATTTTTCATTTTATAGTGTGATATCAAGTGGGTTTGATGGCAATTGGTTTTCTATGAATTCAATTCAAGAAATAAAATAAAATGAAAGCCCATCCATCTTCAATCATTTTATTTTAAATTTAAATACCAAAGAAGAAAATTAAATTGTTCATTTTATCCATATCAATAGTGGGAGCATTGAAGGTAGTTAAAAAAATAATAAGAGTCTTCTTATTTTTCCAGCATAGGGGAATGGTAAAAAAAAAAGTTAAAATAAAAAAATACACAGGAAATTCAAGAGATGGTGCTATATTTTTGTATATAAGGAAAATTAAAAATAAATAAATACAGAGACATAATAGAGGCGGTTGGATTATGAGAACAACTTTAAAAAATATATATAATAATAAAATTTTAATGTTCAACGCTGAAATGGAAGGGGGGGAGTTGGTTGGAAGGAATGGAGAGGAAGTTTTAAAAAAATTAGAGAGGAAGAAAGAGGGGTAGCACCAAGTAAAGGAGTATTTAGAATGAAATCAAAGATGCAAATAAAAAGAAGAACACACTAGTTTGGGGGAGGGCTACACATGAATTAAACAAATTGAAATTGAAACTATAGATCAGAAACAATTGAGGAGGTCTCAATACTTAGGTTGATAAAGAAATTTGTAGATTACAGGTGAGGAAGGGGTGCAACCATGGGATGAAGACAAAGAAACATGTGAAAGATATGGAGTAGCAAGCATAATAAAAGAACTTGTAAAAAAAATTGATATTTGTAGACTATGTAAATTTATTGCCTATGGAAAGCATAAATGAAATTGAATTCAATGGTGGTAATTATCTAAATATTTGGAATGTTTGTTGGATTGAAGTTAATTGAACTTTCCTCCATTAATGTTGTGAATTTAAAATTGAATTTGATTTGACAAATGCAATTGTCAATTGAAATCTGAATTGGCTGCGAAGTTGTGAGATTGAATGGAATTTTGTAATCTATGAATTGTGGAAGAGTTTTGTGTGTGAACAAAAAGAGGGGAATTTTTTTTGCATCAAAGAAGTGGAAGGTATTTTTGAGAGCTTATCACTGACTCATAATACCATTGTTCCTATTTTGAGTGATCCAATAAGGAAGAATGTTACTGCTGAAGTAACTAAAGATGTCAAAGGCTCACCATCAATGAATGCAATAGTCAAAGTTTTTTGCGTGCACACAAAATCAAAATTTTCACTTCCATGGAAACACAAGAATCAGATCAATTTAAATAGAAGAAAATTTTATCATTGATGGTCGCAGAGTACTTACTAATGCTCACTTTGTAGAGCGCCATACACAAGTGAAGTTGAAGAAGAGGGGATTAGACACTAAATATCTGGCTACTATGCTTGCAATTGGGATTGAATGTGAAATTGCATTGTTAATTGTGAATGATGATGAGTTTTGGGAAGAAGTGACTCTTGTACAATCCGGAGCTCTATCATCTATGTAGAATGCTATCATTGTAGTAGGTTATCCAATTGGTGGTGACAAAATTTCTATGACCAGTGGAGTTGTGTCACATATTGAATTTCTTTCATATATTCATGGATCCATAGAACTACTATGAGTGCAGATTGATGCTACTATAAATGCTATAAATTTTGGTGGACCTACTTTCAATGGAATGGGCCAATATGTGGCAATAGAATTTCAATATTTGAAACATGAAGATAGAAAAAATATTGGATATGTTACACAAACTCCTATGATTGAACATTTCATCTTTGATTATGAGCATTCAGGAGATTACATAGGATTTCTAATTGTTGGAATAGAATGGAAAAAAATGTAGAATCTTGATTTGTGTCTTGCAATGGGAATGAATCCTCACCAAAAGGGTGTTCATGTAAGAAGAGTAGAGCCAACAACTCCAACATCTACATTCTTGAAGCCATCTGATATACTCCTCAGTTTTGATGGAATTGATATTCTTAATGATGTATTTGAGAATGATTATGGGGAAAAATATTTTCTTGAGGATGAAGTACCTCCTCCAATAGAGGAAGAAACTACAACTAAACTGGGGTTTAAGAATGCAAAAGAGGCAGATTATTTTGGGTTGAATCAATTCTTGACAGAGGCAGTGAAAGGGAATGATGCAATGGATTGGTTAGTTGGTCTACTAATTAAGTAACAATGAGCTTGGAAAATTAGGGGGAGAGATTTGTACATTGCAGCATGGTTTGGACTTCAAGTGGGAGATTGTTGAGTGTGAAGTCCAACCAATGTCCTTCTGTCTTCATCTTCTCATGACTCTTCATTTTCCTTGAAGAGAACATTATATATTCTTTTGCTTGGTGATAGACAATGATGTATTGTAATCTTGTTGTTGCAAATAATAAGAGCTATTTTCCATAATTTTCTCATGGATGTATCCAATCTTTGGTGAGCCATGTAATTTGGTGTTGTTTTTGTTTATCCATGTTATTGTATTGTTGGTATTATTTTATTAGTTATTTGATATTAATTATTTGCACTTTAAACTCAATAGATTTAATTTGTAAGGAGATCATGCCAGTAAACAAAAGAAAGAATATTGCTAGATGAAGTGATTGTAGGATGTGTTGGATGTTGTGGTTGTGTTGCTAATATGTGGTTTTCATTGATGTCAACACTATTGGCATTAATGCCTTAGAAGTTGTATATGTCTAGGATATTGAGAAAATTGTAATGAAATAAGTTGCAAGTTTTTAGTGGTGAAGTGTAGCTCAATCTGTTGGTTAGCTCAGTACGTTGATGATCAATGGTTTCAGATTAAGGTGTTTTTTATCGAGTATATATAGTTTATCCATGTTAAGTTTTAGAGATACACATGAAGATTTGATTGAGTTATGAGAAGTTGTGTTCTAATAGTCATTCTTTTGCTTCAGTTGGTGTTCTTGAATGAAGATGATGTGATTCTAGTAAGTTCATTTGTTGCAGATGCTTCTCTGGTGATTCATGGATTTTGTGGATCTTTCTAGATCATACTCTATTTGTGTTGCACGTCTGCATTGATCATTGTGCTCATGATTAGATATTTTCTCTTGCGTGTTCATGTTTTTTATGTTCATGGCCAACATGGTGTTGTAGCGTGTTGTGGGTCTTTGAAGAATAATTTTTGAAGGTGTGTGTGATATGGGTGTATGAGATGTGTGAATAATGTCCTAATCATTTGAAGGAAAAAGAAAAGTGTGAAGAAGTGTTCATGTGCTTAACTTGAATTTTAATTAGGCATTAGCAGATGTTATTTTCTCAGTTCAAAATCTTGTGGATTTAATCCAAATCCTTTTGTAAGATAGTGAGTCTTCCTTGTGTATTTGAGTAGTGAGCTCTAAGCAGTGTTCCTAAATTTATGTGCATTCTCCATTTTATTCTTTATACTTTTAACAAGGTATAATCTTGTGGACTAACCTCCACCGTGGTTTTTCCCCTAATAGGGTTTCCATGTAAAAATATCTTGGTGTTATGTGTATTTCTAATGTATTGATGATTTATGCTTTCAGGCTTATTTATCAGATATGAGAATAAGGTTAATAAGTTTGATAAGTTTAAATTTATGGGACAACTGATTCACCCCCCCTCTCAGTTCTTTTCCCTTGTGTTGCCAACAATTGGTATTAGAGCAGGTTCCTCAGAAGAAGTTTGATAGCTTGAGGTGATCCGGGATGGTGACATACAAGAAGGATAGTCCAAGATTTGATGGAATAAATTATTTTATATGTAAGGATCAAATGGAGTGTCATCTGAGATGCATTGGTGAACCTTATTGGAAAATTACAAAGTATAGGTATGTTATCCCACTAAATGGTCCTTCTACTTCTGCTAAGGTTAAGGATGTTGAATACAATATCAGGGCTAAGGAAGCTTTGTTGAGTGCTCTGACTTATTCTGAGATGAAAAATGTTATGGATCTAATGACTGCTTATGAGATCTAGAAAAGGTTGGAAACTTTGTATGAAGGTGATGCTAATGTGAAGATTGCTAAGTTGCAAAGTTTGAAAGGGGAATATGAAATGTTGAGAATGGGAGATGATGAGAACATTACTTCTTTCATGCAAAGAGTTAATGAACTTGTGTGTGGTATCAGATGTGCTGGTGGATGATTGGAAGAATTAGAGATTGTTGCTAAAGTGCTTAGATCCTTGCCTGCTACATACAAATTCAAAGCTACTGCTATTGAGGAGCTTTGGACTGTAAGAAATGTAACCAGAGACATGTTGATTGGTAAGCTTACTACTTCCAAAAAAGATAAGAAGAGATATGATCTGGGAGAAATTTCTTCTAGAAAGGTATTCAAGTATGAGGAGGAAATGAGAGAGATTGAAGAAGAGAGAAATCTATAGGAGCTTGAAGCACTTATTGTCAAAAGGGGAGCCATAGGAGAAGGTAAGTATAAAGGAAAATTTCCTATTAAATACTTTTCTTTCAATAAAATAGGTCATTTTGCATCAAGGTGTAGGGAAAGAGTTCCTAAGCCAAGACCTAACAAGCCTAGATTTCAAAGAAAGTGCTTTTATGTTGTTGATGAAGGTGTGATAGATGATGAATTTGATAAAGGGAATGTAAGTGAGGATGAATGGGTATTTATTGCTATCAAGAAAAATGATCTTGCCCCTATTGACTAGTTGTACAAATGTGGAGAAATCCCTAGTTGCTCGAGTTGAAGAGAAAGATGAATGGGTAATTGATAGTGGATGCTCTCATCACATGATAGGTGATAAAAATAAGTTTGTGATCTTGGAAAAGTATGATGGTGGTGTTGTAAGATTTGGTGATCACAAAGTTGGTGTAATATGTGGGATAGGATCCATTTCTCTTGATGGTAAGAATAATATTGATGATGTTTTATATGTGGAAGGTTTGAAGCATAATCTCTTGAGTGTTGGATAGATGGTTGACAAGGGATACAATCTTCAATTCAAGAATGGAAAGTGTAGAATATTGGGAAGTTCTAGAAATGTGATTGCCTCAGGTACAAAAACAAAAGGTAACATCTTTCACCTGAATGCTACTGGTAAAAGTTGTCTGATTGCTCAAGTTGATGAAAGTTGGTTGTGGCATAGGAGAATGTGTCATGTAAAATTTGACAATATTATCAAAATAAGTTCTACTCAGGTAGTGAGAGATCTTCCTAAGTTGGTAAAGCCTACTAATACTATATGCATGGAATATCAGTTAGGGAAGAAAACTAGAATTTCTTTTCGAAGCAAACAACATTGTTCAAACAAAGTGTTGGAGCTTGTTCATACTGATTTGTG
Organism: Sequoia sempervirens; assembly: GCA_007258455.2. Taxonomy (NCBI): domain Eukaryota; kingdom Viridiplantae; phylum Streptophyta; class Pinopsida; order Cupressales; family Cupressaceae; genus Sequoia; species Sequoia sempervirens. The sequence goes on along the minus strand of VDFB02353493.1, from coordinate 12,741,264 downwards.
TGGTCCTTCTAGAGTCAGAATTTTACAAGGAGACAAGTACTTCATGTTACTTATTGATGATTACTCTAGATTGATGTGGGTTACTTTCTTAAGGGAAAAATATGAAGCTCTAGAGAAATTCAATATTTTTAAGGCTATGGTTGAGACAGAGATAGGTCTAAAAATTAAATGTTTGAGATCAAATAGAGGTTGTGAATTCACTTGCCATGAGTTTAATTCTTTTTGTGAAGAGCATGGGATAAAGAGACAATTATCTACCCTGTGGGCCCCTCAACAAAATGGAGTTGTGGAAAGGAAGAACAAGACAATTTGAGATGTTGCTAGGACTATGATGCTAGAAGGAAATGTTCCTCATATATATTGGAGAGAAGTTGTGAGTACTACTATTTACATCCTCAACCAGGTATAAGTCAAAGGTGATACTGGTAAGAACCCTTTTGAGCTATGGTTTGGTCATAAGCCTACTGTTAGATATTTCAATCTCTTTGGGAGTAAATGCTATATCAAAAGATATGAAGATATAGGAAAGTTTGATGCTGGGAGTGATGAAGGAATCTTTCTTGGTTATTCTACTAAGAGTAAGGCCTACCAGTGCTACAACAAGAGATTGATGAAAGTAGTTGAAAGTACAAATGTCAAGGTTGATGAAGACATAGCTAGACCATCTAGAACCTGTGGATATGATTTAGATGATCAAAATAAAAGTTCAGTCACAGGAAAGAAAGTTCAAACTCAAAATCAAGTTCAGATCATTCTAGTGAATCAAGAAAATAAAGAGGAAGGAACTGGTGAAAGTGCAAAATAGAGATCACAAGAGCCAGAAGTTAAAAAACATCCTAAGACTCCAAGGTATGTAAGACTAAATCATTCAAAAGATCAGATTATAGGTGATAAGAACAAAGGTGTTCATACTAGAAGAAAAATTGCAGAACAATACTATTTGATTTCAAAGACTGGGCCTAATAGTGTCAATGAAGCATGAAAAGATGAACATTGGGTGGAAGCAATGAAAGAAGAACTACAAAAAATTGAGAAGAATAATAAATGGATTCTTGTTCCTAGACCTAAGGACAAAAATGTAATTGGAACTAAATGGTTCTTTAGAAACAAGACGAATGAGCAAGGTGAAGTTGTTAGAAACAAAGCAAGATTGGTGTGTAAAGGATATTCTCACATGGAAGGAATTGGCTTTGAAGAAACTTTTTCCCCTGTTGCTAGGATTGAAGTTGTGAGACTATTTCTTGCTTATGCTGATTACAAAAACTATAAGGTTTATCAAATGGATGTCAAGTCAACATTTCTAAATGGTGAACTAGAAGAAGAAGTGTATGTTTAGCAACCTGATGGATTTCAATTGACTGATCAGGGAGATATGGCTTGTTGGTTGAAGAAAGCATTGTATGGACTTAAGCAAGCCCCAAGAGCATGGTATGCCAGATTGGACAAGTATTTGTTGAAGCTTGGATTTAATAAAGGTACTACTTTAATAATAATCTATATTTCAAGATTGATGATGATAAAGATTTGATTGTTGAAGTCTTTGTTGATGATATCATTTTTGGAGGAGATGATAGTTTGTGCATGAAGTTTGCTGATGAGATGCATAATGAGTTTGAGATGTCTATGATGGGTGAGATGAAATTCATTTTGGGATTGTAAATTACTTAGCTAGATAAAGGGATCTTTATATTTCAGTCCAAGTATGTGAAATAATTGCTAAAAAATTTTGGTATGGAAGATTCAAAGCCAGTTGGTACACCTATGGTAACCAGATGCAAGTTGACACAAGATGATGATTCTCCGAAAGAAAATCAGACTAGATATAGATCGATGATTGGTGGATTGCTCTATTTAACTTAAACTAGACCTGATATCATGAATGTTGTATACATTGTTGAAATATTTCAAGCTGATCCTAAGGAATCTCATGTGACTGCTGTGAAGAGAATTTTTCAGATACTTGAAGGGGATAGTTGATTTTGGGTTGTGATATCCTAAAGATGATGATCTTACTTTGAGTTGTTTTATTGATGTTGATTGGGCAGATAATGTGAATGACAGAAAGAGTACTAGTGGTGGTGTATTTTTCTTGGGTAAGAAGCTGATTTCATGGTTAAGTAAGAAGCAACATACCATTTCTTTATCTACTACAGAGGCAACATACCATTTCTTTATCTACTACAGAGGCAGAATACATTGCTACTGCTAATAATTGTACTCAAGTATTGTGGATAAAGCAGATGTTGAAATATATTAGTGTTGTGTATGATGAACCTATTGCTATATTCTGTGATAATTCAAGTGCAATTAACATTTCTAAGAATCTAGTGTTGCATTCAAAAAACAAGCATATATCTATCAAGTTTCACTTTGTAAGAGAGAAAGTGAGTGAAAAGGAAGTCAGACTAGAGTATGTGCCTACTAAGGAATAGATTGCAAACATATTTACAAATCCTTTTCCTAATGATACTTTTGAGTATCTCAGAGGGAAGTTAGGGGTGATTAGCCCTCCTAATCAGAACTAAGATGCATTGAATTGCATCAATTCATGCATTTCATAGTCATATATTGATCCGGATTGATGTTGTGGTGGTTGCTACTTAGAGGTAGTAGTCAGATGTTCAGATATGTGGTTCAGAGCTTGTGTGGAGAAAATAGATCTTTGTCATTGATGTCAAAGGGGGAGAACAGTCATGTGAAAAACTATGAATTATCTGGGGAGAAGAGTCATGTGGGGAGAAGAGTCGTGTGAAAGAGTTGAGGAGAAAAGAGTCAGAACCTAAGGGGGAGTAAGTGCTAAGAGTTATTTGTGTTGATGGTGTTTTTCACATCATGTGTTGCCATCAATGCCAAAGGGGGGGATTGTTGGATGTTGTGGTTGTGTTGTTGATTTGTGGTTGTCATTGATGTCAACACTATTGACATTAATGTCTTAGAAGTTTTATATGTCAAGGATATTGAGAAAATTGTAATGAAATAAGTTTTAGGTTGTTAGTAGTGAAGTGTAGTTTAGTCTGTTGGTTAGCTCAGTACATTGATGATCAATGGTTGTGGATTAAAGGGTTTATTTTCAAGTATATCTTGTTTATCCACATTAAGTTTTAGAGATCCGCATGAAGATTTGATCAAGTTATGAGCAGCTGTGTTTTGACAGTCATTTTGTTGCTTCAGTTGGTGTTCCTGAATGAAGATGATGTGATTCTAGTAATTTTAGTTGTTACAAATGCTTCTCTGGTGATTCATGATGTTTTTGGATGTTTCTAGATCATGCTCTATCTATGTTTCATATTTCCATTGATTGTTGTGCTTGTGATTAGAGATTTTCTCTTGTGTGTTCATGTTTTTCATGTTCATGGCCGACAAGGTGTTGTAGTGTGTTGTGGATCTTCGAGGAATAATTTTTGAAGGTGTGTGTGAGATGTGTGTATGAGATGTGTGAATAACATCCTAATCATTCAAAGGTAGAAGTAGAGTGTGAAGAAGAGTGAGTAGAGTGTGAAGAAGTGTTCATGTGCTTAACTAGAACTATAATCAAGCATTAGCATATGTTATTTTCTCAGTTCAAAATCTTGTGGATGTAATCCAAATCCTTTTGTAGGACAGCGAGTCTTCCTTTTTATATTTGAGTAGTGAGCTCTAGGTAGTGTGCCTGAATGCATGTGCATTCCCCATTTTATTCTTTATACTTTTAACAAGGTATAATCTTGTGGACTAACCTCCACCGTGGTTTTTCCCCTAACAGGGTTTCCATGTAAATTTTTTTGGTGTTATGTGTATTTCTGATGTATTGATGATTTATGCTTTCATGGTTATTTATCAAATATGAGAATAAGGTTAATAAGTTTGATAAGTTTAAATTTCTAGGACAACTGATTCACCCCCCCTCTCAGTTGTCTGCCCTTGTGTTTCCAACAAGATGAATGTAAATTTGTAACTTTGATAATCAAAATAAAATTGAGTGTCTTTTGATGATTTTTCATATGAATTTCAATTTAATTTTAATTAACAAGTGAAATTGTTAGATTAAATTGGCTTGATTATGTAATGTTTAAAAAATTATGAATTATGTTAGCTAGTGAATCTTGTTACAAATTTTGGGAAGATTATTGCTTGGTTTCACTATGAATTAAGATTAAGTTGTTTGGACAACAAGGTGAATTCTTTCCTCCTATATCAATCCCATAACCTCTTTACACAAATTTTAGTATGTAATTGCTAATGTAGATCATTTGAACACTAACAGACCAACCTACCAACCTACCAAGTTGTTAGAACATAGACAACACATCATTTCAAATGGAGTATAAACATTTTTCTATAAAATTATATAAATATTAAATTAAAACAAATAAAAATTAAATATAGTTTGATTTAAAATTGATGATGTTTTATAAAATATTTTAAGATTTACATGATCATTGATAATACAAAAGTGGTATAAATTAATAAAATTAACATGATTTGGTAGTTATAATTGACATAAAATATAAATAATAAGATTTAGTAACATTCTTTATAAAATTAAAAATATTCTCAACTAAATATTCTTCTTAGAAATTATATAAATTTTTTTATGAAAATCTAATAATTTAATAAAATATGTACACTATATTTAATTATTATCCACAATTCCTCAACACAATAGAATATCTATTTGTTTTTTTAATGAAAATATTGAGGCATTTACAATTATTAGAATTATTGTAAAATTTTAAAGGGTTTGTATATATCAATATAATAGATAATTATTTAAAATAATTAACTAAATTTCTAAACTTGTAAAGGTTATGAAAAATAAAAAAAATTATGTTTAAAATTTGAATGAAATGTGATGTAGGAGCATCTTAGGTTAAAGTGCGATTTGCATCAGTCAAAACAAGGAGTGATTTAAATTTTATTTTAATAATTTTATGTGACAAATAAATGTGACATTAAATCCAAAATATGGAATTAAAATAATTGGCCTTACTTTATGTTACAAAAATTGTGGTGTTGGAGATAGTTTAGGAGGCAAATTTTGAGTTTTTGAAGTTCAAAAAGGAAAAAATACATTTTGGGCATGGATTTTTGGGGAAATACAAGTGGGGACAACTCATTAAAGCCCCTTAACTATAGCATGGAATATTTGGACACCCAAGTTGTGTAATTGTTGATTTTTGCTAAGTTCGGCTCCTATTTGTGAGGAGGTCACTGGTTTTCTTGGCCTAATCTTTTGTGAGAGTGTTTTGAATCTTGTAAATTCATATTTAATAGTTTATTTCTTTATTTTGGAGAGTTTTTCTAGGTTGAAGGCATTACATTTCTTGGGAGTTATATTTTGGTTGAAAAAGGAAAAGAGGAAGGCGTGACATGGGAGAGGGGATTCATTATTGCAGGCTAGAATGGGGAGTGAAAGGAGGGTGTAGCCTTTTCTCCAAGGGATGTTGAAGGATTTTTTTTTCAAGAGTGAGGATTTGAAGAAAATAATTTCAAGTTTTGAGATTATTGTGAAAGACAACAACAATTGTAGGTTGAAGATTGCCACTACAGGTTGTGGGTTGAGTTTTTATGTGAAGAGAAAGAGGTGTTTGTGATGTAGTTTGTTAACTTCCTATCATAGGTCAGTTTGAGACTCTTTTATGTTGATGTATGTCAGTCAATGAGACTGATTTATTTGTTGTAATCATATTTTCAAAGGGTTTTGAATGCATTTCTAGAGTTTGGAAAAACTATGTTGAAGAAGTTGACTATAAGAGAACTATAATCTTGTTGTAGATTTTTGCACATTAATTTTTGTTTTTTTTTAAATGTTTATATGAGATGGTTTGTGTGTGAGACCCCTCTTACATCAGTGGTATTAGAGCAAGAGTTCCTGAGAGTGTAGGAAGAAGCGCCAATTGGAGATTGTTTGCAATAGGACCTAAGGGTGGAGAGTGTGTGGATTTTGTTTGTAGATGGATGTGCAACCTGCAAGAAGAAATTTTTAGGGGGTTTGAGGAACTGAGGTTCCCATAGTTGTAAACAGATCAACAAAGGATGTAGTTTACAATAATATTGGTAAATATTGGAAGAGGCTTTCATAAACAGATCACCGAAGGAGGTAGTTTACATAAGTAAAACTTGAGGGTTTGAAAATTTGTGTTGTTAAGGAATTGAGAGGTCTTGAAAATGGAAAAGAGAAAGAGGAAGATAAATTTTTTCATTGGATGGATTCTAAGGATTCCCAGACTGGAGGAAATTAGAGAGAGGCTTTGAAAAATTGGAGAAAGATAAATGATAAAGATGCAACAACAAATAGATGAAATGAGAGTAGAGATTGAGAGGAGGAAACAAGAGAAGAGAAGAGTTGAAGGTAATTTTTATTATCTTTCTAATGATGTTTTGAATATAGGAAAGAAAGAGGATTCAATAGAGTGTCAGGCATGTGACATCGAGGAATAGGAAGAGGATGAGTATGAAAATATTGAGGAACTTGAAGCTGAAGGATGTCAATTGGAAGACATGGAGGACAAGACTGTGGTGATTGTAGTAGTAGAACTTTAAAAAACACCTATGAAGTTGAGAAGGATGATTTACTCATTCGGATTGAAAGAGAACGGGAACAACTTATTGTAGGGGAAGTAGAAGTTGCAGCAGTGGAGGATATTGAGGTAAAATTTATTTTTGATAAATGTTGTTATGAAAATGAATGTGAGTATAATGAAGTTGTTGTTATCAACAAAGTATACACCTGAAGCTAAGTTACCAACTTAGCTACCAGTTGATACATGGGAATACTCCTAGGCTTGTGGGTTGCCTAAAACTTAGAGTGAACCTCTAGAGAATGCTAGTTCCTCTTGCTTGATTACCTAGAACTTGATCAATCCTACCTATTTTGAAGGAAAAGGGTAAGAAGAAGATTGAAAATAACTTAAAATGCTTGAAAAAGATCAACTACAACTAACTAGGTGATGCACCAAATTGTTCTTAGACCTATAACTTGTTGTTTGACACACACAATTGCTTAATGATTCAAATGTAGCATAACACAACTCAAAATTTCATCATACTTATGCATAAGTGTTTCATAAAAAAGGTGGGGCACTCACAACTCAAGGAGGAAAGAAGATTTCACAACTTCTTGTTGCTTCTATCCTTGACACAAACATATGACCTACATAGAAGATATTATATATCTTGACTAAAGGTACTGAAAGAGACATACATAATAGGAAACATATAATATTTCACAAGTACATTCATCAATCTTCACTTTGTACAGAATAAAACAAGCTTTGAGAAGGTAAAATCAACTAAGTTTTATTGAAAAAAGGTGATTTTTACAACTTGTACGATCTAAAAATGGGTTACAATACTGTTCATGCTTGAAATAACTCATAAAAGTTATAATACATAGCTGGTAAACAACAAGAACTAACTAAAAAAAAGGCCTGAAAGATGATCCTTATAGTTGTGCAACAACTTGCTAGAAGATAGGAACATGTGTTGAGGAGAAAAGGATAAGTCTACTCCATTTTTTTGAGGCAATCTCCTTTGGTCATCCAAAACATGTATTCCTATTTTGTATCCCCTAAAAAATCTCTAAAAAGGTGTTAGAGTTCTGAAGAAGCCTTCATTTGACCTCTTCTATCATTAAAACTCTTAAATCTACATTCTCTCAACTACCCATAAACTAGGTTGAACAACTCCCTAGATATTTGCAATTGCCCCTATATTCTCTCAACTTCTGTCCAAGTCACCTCAATCTCCTTTAATGCTTGCAACTATTGCTTTTAAAAGCTCCAACTACTATCCCTTAATTTCTCATAGAAGCCTAAATTGCTCAACCTCTTCATAAATGCTTTTAAGACCTTTAACCACATGTGCTTCATAATTTTCCACTTAACACCTTCATAGGATACGTATCATACTTATCCTTCACTTAGATCTCACTAAATTCTAGAGCATCGTACCAATCAAATGGACAAATTTTGGAGCATGGAACCAAGATTGGCTAGAATTTTCTTATAACCATCATTAGTTCAATGTGAAGATTGAGCTATCTTATGAAGATTGTCACTATTGACTGTGAAGATCACCAAGGTTTTCATGCTTCTTCTACAATGTTCCTCTTACTATCTTGCTCAGTTTTTTGACATATTGTCCACTATCCTATAGCAACTCCGTCAATTTATAGAACTATCCTCAACACTAAGATTGTTGAGTCTATCAATGTCCATTATGAAGACCCAAAACACTTGCAAAAACCACATACCTCTAAAAAATTACTACCCTTTTAGATCTCTTGTCACTACAATCATAACCACTGCCACCATTATTCTTAACCATGAATGACAAACTCAGAAAATATGGACTGTCTATTAATTCTCTTCTTTATCTACTATAGTGACCTCCATTTGATTTACAACTTTATTCATCTTCATTGTCTCATGTTGGTGAAGTTTTCTCTCAAACCACAAACTGGGTTTTTGTGAAATTTAATGGGTTTTTTCATCTAATTTTGTCCTAATTTTTGTCAACAAATCACAAAAACCTAGTTTTTGGTTTTTTAGATATGATTGTAAGATGAACATGCATTTTATCTCTTACATTTTTTCATTTTCATTAGTGACTACCATGGTATGACTACAAGAAGATGTGAAGAATTTCAAAGGAGTATATAATAGTTTTCATATCTTATCACATCTGAAGAAACTGAACAAAACTAAAACCATCAAAAACAAGAGGCATATCTATCAGGTAGCATAAAGGAATCACATGCAAAGTCCTCAAATATCTCAAAAAAATCATAACATGCGAGGTATCTCAAGAGATGCGTGTCTTCTTTAGGCCTCTTCAAAATGCTAAAAAAGTCAATATAGATAAAAGTAGGCTATAACTGCACATTGAAATCCTATCTTTACACATGCAATCACCATGAATGCTCTGTAACATGCCATGGTTCTTCTCCTTTCATCCTCAGCATGCCCTATTATAGAAAACCCTAATTCCTTGTGATGTGTGATTCTCATAAAGACAAAAACTGAAAACTTACTCCTTTCACTTTTGGTGCCCAGACTTGGCCAAAAAGAATTCAAACTTTTTCTAAATTTTCCCTTGGGATAAATGAACGTGGAATTGGGCTTTCCTATTTTCTTTATGCAACATAGTCTTAACAAATATTAAGATTTTTGACACTTGGAAACTTTGAAAAATTCTAAATATCTCAGAACCTTAACAATTGTTTATATTTTTCTCAAGAGGTAAAAACATAACTCAAGGACCTTTAATGTAACAAATATATTTAACATACTTCCCTCTTAGAAAGATCAACCTAACCATTAAAACTAAGGATTGAATGACCTATGAAATGTGAACACCCTCTTATTTAGCTATTTAAGTCTAAATTACAAAAAATAGCTAACAGTTGCAGCAAAAGAGTGTCCTTTGAAGGACATAGAAGAAAGTGAAGGGTATGATTTATTGATGCAAATGGAAATAGTGGAAAGAGAGTGGGATGAGTTTGTTTAAAGGTGCAAGACAACTGAGAGGGGGGTGGTGAATTGGTTGTCACCAATCTCAAACACAAATCTCAAATAATTATTAACTTTGCATCCACTTAATTTTGTATTAAGTATGAACATGAAATGCAAATAACAAAAAACAATATCAACACAAGAAACACTAGATTTACTTGGAAAACCCAATAAGGTAAAAACCATGGTGAAGATTAACTCACAATATAAAGTAATTCTAAAACCAATTATAAAGAGGCTCACTACCAAAGGGTTCACTACCCAAGGACTCACTGTCTGGATACAAGGCTCACTGCCTACAGATAGGACTCACTATCTAGAAGAGAGGCTCACTGCCTATAGATACAAAAGATAACAGAAAAATCCACCATAGTAGATTACACACATCCATAGCCTTGATTAGAAGATTACAGGCACCATCAGCTCACTACTTTTAGGAATTTCATACATTAAAGTATTGCTACCTCAACTCACTTTCACACTCTTGCTTCTCAAAATTGTGGCATGATCGATACTTCAAATCCATAATATCTCGACTTTCATTTATACCATCTTCAACTTTATAAACTTTTTCCAAGGTCCGCTACGCACACTTCATATTTTAGATTCAAATTAGGACGAAAACTCAACATTCTCGTAGTGGAAGAGAATGAGAGAAGACCAATCCAACACTTAACCAAGACCCAAAACAACATCTTGGATCAATCACATGCTTCCTCAATTGATACATATCCTTTGCATGATGTGTAAACAACAAGTCAGCCAAACCTAATGAAAACACAAATGAACTTTGAAGTACATGCTTCCGCAACAAGAAGATAGCATGCATACCACAAAACAAGCTTCATCAAACACTGTAACACATCTCAAATGCCTTCAGATTCATCCGTAGCAAATGAAACAACCTTCATACACAAAATACTTTCCATCAGTCCATTTGAACCATATAGACACACATAGCAAGTCTGAAACTTGACTTTTGGAGCAGCAAACCATGAACATCTTTGATGTAACACAAATAACACCATTACAAGCCTTCTACCTAATCTGCAAGACCTAAAACAAACTAGCAGAGGACTATGGAGCAGAAACATTTCTCCTAGTCCATAGACAAACAACTTTGCTAGACCAGTTCACACATCAGTGAACACAACTTTCACTCTCCATCAAACTAGAAGCTACAATCCAATATATATCACCAAAAAATGTCTATAAACAACACTTCATATCCACACAAGCATAGGATCAACACAAAAGAAATTTAGAGCACAAACTAGATCATATTCTGAACATACACACAACTCTGTCTTCTCAAAAACACTTGGCAACTCATCATATCAGCACACTTGCAACACCATAAAGATAGCCCCATGTACTCACAACATCTTAGTAGTATCTCAACTATACATGCACAACTTGCAATCACTTGATTCCTTTCTCTGTACTAACCTGTATTGTGTTGAAATCAATGACAACATTAATGACAACACCACCATACTCACTCATACTTGTAACAATCTCCCCCTTTGTCATTGATGGAAACACATGATGTGAAAAACCATCAAATAAAACATCTATTCCATTCCTACACTCTCCTTTATTTTTTATATTAGATAGCCTACACAACATTCTTGCACTCTCAATACTCTCTCCCTTTTTCTTTCACTATTTTTCACATGACTCTCTCTCCCCCTTTGACATCAATGGCAAAGAGAAAAAATCTTATATAATTCTTCAACCATATGTAGCTCTGATCACCCCCCCTTAGGAGTGCACCCACATCTCATACTACAACAATGATACTTCCTACTCCCCTTGAGGAGTAGACCCATTCATCAGTCCAAACAAATGAAGAATCTATAGATCCACTGGATTGATGCACCTCCTTGTGAACCTAGATTAAAGAAGGAGGAGTGGTAACCCCCAACTTCTCCTTGAGATAATCAAAAGTATCCTTCAGAATTGCCTTAGTAAATATATCTATAATTTGATCCTTTGTAGACACATTCTCCATCCTGACTTCATTCTCCAATACCTTCTCCCTCAAGAAATGATATTTGATAGATATATGCTTTGTTCTTGAATGCATTACCAAATTATTTGAAATATTTATAGTAGTTTTAATATCAAAGAAGATAGCGATAGGCTCATCACACATCACTCCTATGTCCTTCAATGCTTCATCCACAAAACCTATGCGCAACAAGATGCTGCAACAATGTACTTAGCCTCTGTAGTGGATAAAGAAATTGAATCCTATTTCTTGCTTAGCCATGAAACTAATCTTCCTCCAAGAAATAATGCACCACCACTTGTACTCTTCCAGTCATCTACACAACCAACTTAGTTTGCATCAGTGTAAGCACTCAAAGTGAAATCAATATCCTTAGGATACCACAGGCCATAATCCGAAGTGCCTTTAAGATATCTAAATATTATTTTCATAGCTGTAACATGTGCTTCTTTAGGTTTTGCTTGAAATATGGCAACCAAGCATACTGCATGCATGATATCCATTCTAGTAACAATAAGATACAACAGTCCACCAATCATAGATTTGTACATTCTTTGATCAACTTTAGGAGATTCATCATTTTTACTTAGCTTGCATCCAATCACCATAGGGGTATAGACCGGTTTGGAATCATCCATTCCAAACTTCTTCAACAAATCTTTGACATACTTTGATTGTGAAATGAATATTCCCTTATCATTTTAATTTACTTGAAGTCCAAGGAAGAAAGTCAACTCACCAATCATAGAAACTTCAAAATATTTTTGCATCTCCTCTGCAAATCTCTTGCACATATCTTCATTTCCTCCAAAAATGATATCATCAACATACACAACCACTATCAACTTTCTATTTCCTTCAACTTTGAAATATAAATTACTGTCTACGAAGCCTTTGTTGAACCTTTGTTGTGTCAAATATCTATCCAACCTTGCATACCATGCTCTAGGAGCCTGTTTGAGTCCATATAATGCATTTTTCAACTTGTAGACCATATCCAGTTTATCTGATAACTGAAATCCCTCTAGTTGTTCCATGTATGCATCTTCTTCTAATTCTCCATTTAGGAATGTAGACTTAACATCCATCTGATATACCTTGAAATCTTTATGAGCAAAAATTTCCCAAAACATCTGAATAGCCTCCATTCTTGCCACTGGGGAAAATATCTTCTCAAAGTATATTCCTTCAACCTATGAATAACCTTTACACACAAGAATTTCTTTGTTTCTTACAAATTCACTATTCTCATTCATCTTATTCCTGAACACCCATTTTGAACCAATTACATTCTTGTTTATAGGTCTAGGAACCAATTCCCATGTCTGATTGTTCTCTATCTATTTTTGAAAGTAAACATAGATTTATCTCACTTGCTACCACTTTGCTTCTTATCTTTACACCTTCACTTTTATCTCCAATTATCTATTCTTCCAGATGATTCTTCTATACATACTTTGGAGTCTTAGGATTAGGTTATGGAGCTACTTCTTCTTCTTCAACCTATTCTTCTTATTCCTCATTCTCTTCTGGTACTGATCCATAGATAGGCTCATTTGGTTCAACTTCACTTATTTCAACTGGTCTATGTTAACATGTATAGGAAAATTGGGAGGGAGGGGTGAATCAATTGTCACCAAATTTAAACTCAAAACTTCAACACTTATCAATTTCACAACTACACTATTCTGTTATCAAGCATAAGCATGAAATGCAAAAAACAAAAAGTAAAATCAACACACTAAACACAAGATTTTACATGGTAAACCAAATATGGGAAAAACCATGGTGAGGATTAACTCACAATATAAATTAGTTCCAAAACCAAATGTATAAGGCTCACTGCCCTAAAAGGACTCACTGTCTGGATACAAAATCTCACTGCTTACATGGAGGCTCACTGTCTACAAAAATATTTACAAAACAAAATTGGGCTTCACAGCTGAAATGAACTAAAAATAGTGCACCTAACAAGTGTTGGTGTAGTTTTGGTGATGCTCAATAGACTGACTTGACGCACTTCATCATTTTCACTCTTCTTCACTTTCACATTCACTACTACTTCATCGATTACACACCATCTTCAAAATTGTTCAACAACATATATATACTTGATCTATCTGCAAGCATCAATTAGGTCAACCTAATTGGATGCAATTCAAAAATATAACTATCAGCTTCATACAAATCTTCTCTGAATGTAATCCAAATGTATAATATGCTACAATATGTTGGCATGGACCAAAGATAGGTTGCACATATATCTGCAATACATGTTAAAATATTAACTCATTATTAAGTTGGCCATGATTAACCTAATAATGAAATGCAATCACCAAAGATGATGCCAATACACCAACCAATCATATGATCATACAAAAATGCATACATATGCGCTTCAATTGATCATAAGACACTTCTCAAAATCTTAAACACCAATGATTACTAGAGGGAATATGCAGAAAAAAATAATAGATCTATCACCAGAGGAAGTAAACCTATTTTGCACACTGGTTTAGGGTACCAGACCAATCTGATACCATAAACAACATGGTGACATCAATGACAACATATAGACTAATCTTCTCCATTCTTCCAACAATCTCCCCCTTTTTCATTAATTGCAATATGTGAAAAAAAAATTCAAAAACTCTCCTCCAATCTTCTCCCAACTTTCCAAATCTCTCCCGCTTTGACATCAATGGAAAAGGGCAACCAAAAAGATGTAAACATTGTGACATTCAAAATTGCAAAAAGATTCCAATTCTTCCAAAAACTTCTAGCCATCCAAAAACTTTCAAACATTCAACCTTTCAACAACAATTCATTTTTTTCATCTTGTTTAGTTTCCCTTTTTCTCTTTCTTTTCTTTTTTCCAAAACAAACAAAAAAACAGAATTCAAGTAAAAATGACACTCTTCACCTAAAACACCTTCTTGTATCTTTCTTTGATAAATGGATATAACTTTTTCTAGTTAAATATAGTTGAATCCATTCTCATGCACATGCTTTCTAATAGGGCCAACAGTGTGAAAGAAGATGACCAATCTGTAGATGAGTATTTTCTTTCACAATCTTCTGCATTAGTAAGTATTCTAAAAGATGGTCTAACCAGACCTCAACAATCTCCTTAAGGAGCCATAAAGTTTTCACCACATCATCTCTTTGTCTCTGTACAATAATCAAGTCAGCTTGCAATCCACCAACTCTTAACCTTTGTTTCCCTTCTTTGTCTTCAAAGATATCAAAGTTCTTTCCAATGCTATTTCCCTCACATTCAATTGATTCAATCCTAATTCTAAAATTGTCTACTGCAATAGGCCACCGAAGACAGTATTTGTAGATATTTGATATATATTTGATGCATTTCTTTGTTTCCACGATAAGTTTGGATAATCTCTGCTTAGCTTTAGTACATATCTTTTCAACCAAGGCTTCTAATTTGCATCCTTTCAGACCTTCAAGCAACATTCTTTCCTCAACATAGAAAACCCTAATTTAGTCTGCAAATTAGTATGTCAACATGTTTTCTTCTGGTTCCTTTTCCAAAACCTCTGATTATTCATTCTTCAATTTCATCCTCGTGCCAGCCTCTAACATACCATTCATCTAGGGGATTTTTATAGTTTTCTGATAATGCTCTCCCTAAGACTGTGCTAGGTCTAATTCTAATAGGAATTTTCTATACCAGATGAGGGCATAGACACACTAGCAGTTTCAGGTTCTTCTTCTTTCCTCTTCCATATCTTATTCATCTCTTGCTTCATCTCTTCTTTGTCAATCTTCTTTACCAGTTCATTTTTCTCTACTGAAGCAGACTGCTTTCCCTTCTTACTTCTGCAAACCTTTGAGATATGTCCATGTTTGTTGCAATTATAGTAGACAACATTTTTTTGATTAGTTTGACCTCCATTACTTCTCGATCTACATTGATTTTCTTTGTGTCCAAATTTTTTACAGGTATAACAATGGTCATTAAAGGATTGATTCATTTTACCTCTATTAAACTTTTTCATCATCACTTAGCTGATCATTCTCACCTGAGATCTTCATCCAGTAGCTTTAAGTCCAAATTTATTACATCCAAAACATTGTCTATTGAAGTGACCAAAAAACTGATTCATCCTACTACATTTTGTTGCCTTGTGACCATATTTATTACAGGAAAAAAAAATACAATTGAAAGAGGGATACCTTTGTGCATTAGGTTGTCTCACAGGGAATCTCCTTGGAAACTTTAATTTTTGCTTCCCTTTGTCCTGGGTCATTTGATTGTCCTTAGAACTTTCACCTGCATCATTTTCCAAGCCACCTTTGTCGTTACTTGGTTTCTATCCTGCAAGTAGTTCTCCAAGCTTATCGGAACTAGATTTGAAATTATTCTCACAAATTTTTTCCTTCTCCAGTTCTTCTCTCAAGTTTACTACCTCCTATTCAAGTTTAGAGCATTCATTAGACTTATTTTGTACCATTGTATTCAGACATTCTTCAATTATCTTCTTTTCTTCTACAAGCACTTTCAGTCCAATTATCTCTTTTTTCAGCTGCTCACTCACGTCTTTGTGTCTTTCCTTGAATTTCTTTATTGTTCTTTCAACTTCTAGACACATTCATTTGCATTATTAAAATTTTATTTCAGATCTTTGTTTTCATTTTCAACTTTGTTAAGATCCTCAAGTGCAGTCCGAAGTTATTTATCATCCATTTGATCAACCTTCAGGATCTACCTTAAGTGATTAAGCTCTAAACCAAGGAATCAAAGCTCTGATACTAATTGTTAACAGGTGTAGGACAACTGAGAAGGGGGGTGAATTAGTTGTCACCAAATTTAAACTCAAAACTTCAACACTTATCAATTTCACAACTATACTGTTATGTTATTAAGCATGAGCATGAAAGTAGAAAACATAAAGTAAAATCGACACACTGAACACCAGATTTTATATGGAAAATCCAATAAGGGAAAACCCACGGTGAGTATTAACTCACAATATAAATTAGTTCCAAAACCAAATGTATAAGGCTTGTTGTGCAGTTTTCGTACACACGCCCCGCTAAAAGTAGGGACCCTCTTTCGCTTTGGTTTTGGTTTCTTGGCCCTTTTCTTTGAGGTTTTGTCTTACTTTGGGCACATGCTTAAATGTTTATTTTGATTGCCTAAGTGTTTCCCCGGGTTATTTATTGAAAATCCTAAGTTCTGGATGTGGTTCAGGTTTTTACCCAGATTCGGGATTTTCCACCCTAACCGGATTTTCCCGGATCTTGCTTGGACCCCAGCTGGACCCTGTTGTTCGGGGATTTTTGGTATTTGTAGATTTCCGTGTGGGCTGGATTTTCCCAGATTCTGCCCTGTTGTCGGCTTCCTGGGTTTTCTCTGACTGTCCTATCGATTGCATTAATGGCTTCGTGCATGCTTTGAAGGATGTATTTAACTTGATTTCTGGGATCTTTTGTGACATCATGCTTATTGTTGCTATCGTTTGAGCTGAGGAGTGCTTTCCTGCATTTGATTGACTTTTTTTGGGGAATTTGGCTTTGAATTGATCGATTTGGCGGTGTTTACTTGCACGTTTGTGCCCTTGTTCTTTGTGGACACTTTTCTGCTTGCTTTCGCTGATTCTGAGGGTGATTCTCGCCTTATAATGGTATGTTTCAGTTGCTTTGATCTGAATTGATAATTGCAAATAGCGTGTTGAAGTTGTAAATCCTTATTTGGGTTTGATTTTCTACATTATTTGGATGTTCTCATGACTAGGGTTGCATGGTGATTGTTTGATTTATACCTTTCCAAGCAAGTCCTGAGTTCGTCTGTTTATTCACATTATGAGAAGTTGTGCTCTAGAAGTCGTGAGTTGTCCCTAGTGGCATTTTCAGAGTGGTCAAAAAGTTTTAGGTCTAAGCTCGCCTGTGCTTTAATGGCAGATGTATGGGGTTTTAACCTAGGATATCATCATTTGTCTTGAGTGTGCTCCTGGGTTGGCTTAGAACATTGAGAAAATCTATAGGAGGTCCATCCCTGACTTGCCTTGATTTTAAATGTTTGAAATTTGTAATTGATTCGATGTTTGGGTTAAGTCGTGACTTTGAGTCGCAATGCGGCATTTTTCATCCATCTGGGATAATTCGACCCTTTCGGATTTCCTTCGCTGTGACCCTTCGAAGTCGGGGATATGCCTTAATGTTCATCCTACGTTTCACCAAGAACCTTCTTAGGTTCATACTTGATCGCTGGGACAACATAATTCTTACACTGAAAAGTCTTTCTATCAGCAAGACATGCCCTAGTCTCCAAGAGTTCATAGCGGGCTCCTTTCGTTTTACTGATTTTCCTTTCTATCACTTAGACCTCCCCTTCGTTGGTGAGAACTTTCACCGAACATATTTTGTTTTCATTAAACACCCTTCGAAGTCGGGAAGACTTTGTCTATTCGGAGAGACCTTTCGGTGAGCTCACTACTCTTGCCGACACCTTCACTTTCGGTGAGACTCCTAACGGTCGCCAAGACTTCATGGCGATGCCTTCTTTTCTTAGAAAGCTCAGATCCTCTTTGGGGAGACCATATGTTGTCGGCCAGAAGTTATACCGATGAGACTCTGTCTGTCGGTGAAACCTTACATAGTCGCTGGGACCTCTAGCCAAACTCAAAACTTAACATCGAGACATCCATTTGCTTCGATGAGACTCCCCTTCATCGGCAAGATGTTATACCGAAAGCCCTCCTAAGTTCATATTCATTCACTATGACAGTATCTTTCTCACACTGAAGGTCTCTCATTTTCTATCGCTAGTCGGTGAAACCAAGAAAATTCGCTGAGACCTTACCTTGACTACCCGTTGGTCACATCGAGATGTTAGTTACATCGGCATTTAGCAGGACTATGTAAGTTCACTGAGACATCATTTAGATAAACTTTAGTTTGGCCAAATTGATTGCTTAAACTCTGATGTTCGGTGAGACAAGTGGTATTCGCTATGACTTTACCCCAGAGAGAAAGTCTCTCATCGACATGAATTTCCTCATCACCGGTTGGAAAGACATGCCCCACTCGGCATGACCTCATCCCGAATAGAAGTTGTTTGGCCGAAGTACTTGCCTTTACACCGATTGGTTCAGAGTTTTTCCTTATCCACGGATTTCCACCAAGTCTAGATTTCTCTAAAATTCGGTGTCTCCCTAATTCTCTGAAGTTTCCTGTCTGGCTTGTTCTTCACAGGAATCCATCCCTCACGGATTTTCCTGAAATCTGGTGAAATGTAAAGGAATATGGAATAGCATGATGTGTTAGTGATTTTCAATGCATTTTATGGTTTATTCATGCTATCTTATGATTTTCCCTGTGATTTATTGATTGAAAATGATCTGATCTAATGGTTTAATGGGTGTTTTATTGATTATTCTGTTGGAGTCGTTCTGGCCTGAAATTTCCCGAAATTCCTCCCTGGCTCGGATTCCTTGGATGGTCTTGAAACCCAAAATTTTTTGTGGTCATTTTATATGAAATTCAATAACACCTTGATTATATGAGGTTCATTTTGATGATGTATTGATGAATTAACTTCCCTTTCCTATGGTTTTTACTATGATTTCCATGTTGAGTGCAGGCTGAATCTAGCAAGGTAGTAGCTGGGTCCTCAATGTCTGATGTAGAGAGGATTAAAATGGACATTAAGAGCAGGATCCCTAAGAGAAAAATCACTTTAGTTTGGTCAGAGGTGACTGATACAAATGTCAGATCATGGGATTATGAAGAATTTAAAGAAAGAATGGCGGCAGAGGACCTTCCTTTGGTGGCTAGAAGGATGATGAGATCAAGCTTATCCCATGTTACTGGTTTCCCTTCTATGGTGTAGTGTTATGAGTTGGTCCTTGAGTGTGCCAGGCACTATGATCAAGATACACAGAGAATAATCAGTCCTTAGGGGAGAGTTGTGGCAAATCTCAACTCGGTCTCCATTGCCCAAACCTTTGATATGCCAGACCGGTCTCATGTGGCGGGATTCAGCATGAGGATAGCTCAGGAGTTCTATGATGAACAGACTGTGAAGTCACAACAACTTATCAATTCCTGGCTGGAGAAGCCCAAGTCTCACTACTCCAAGTTACCCAAGCAGCTATTCAGGATAAAGTTCAAGAAGGAGTACTATGATGCCATCACTCTTCTCAATAGGGTGGTTGGATTGAGGAATGCTGATACGTTTGAGAATTGGATGTGCCATGTGATTGTGAGGATGGAGCAAGAGAAGATTAATTACCATTGGGCATGGGTCATTAGTGGAGTACTCCATGAATAGTTATCTAATGTGTTGCAGACCAAGACCTTCTCAATGACTTCATATCTGGTCTATGCACTTGCAAGATTCCATCCTTAGAAAGGATTGGATACGAAAGGAATTTTTGGATAGGATGTTATTTATGAAGTTTTCCCTTAGTTGCACTTGGGAGGTTCAAACTATAGGGGGGGAAATGATGCATTTACCATGTATATCGCCAAAATGCTTCAGGAAGTAGAGCATGTCAGAAATTTAGATCAGGCCAAGGAACTCATCAAGAGGTATGGAGCTTGGTTTATACAATTCCCAACTTTCTCCTACATCCGGATTGATGGCTACCAGAGGGCCCCATACAGACTTCCAAGGTATCCCACTGATCACATTATATTGTTGGAGGTCACTAGGCAGATCTATGACTTTGATGCCATTATCAAGAAAGACAAGCATAAGACTGGATTTGGTGGAGACTTCCCCTTGAGGATTGGTACTGGAGAGGTTTGTCCTTCCTAATGCAGAGGGAGGTAGAGACCTTCTCAAAATGACTCACAAATGAACATCAGATCAATTTCAAAATGGGTTTCAAAGAACTCATCAAAATTCCACCATATAGCATGTCCTCCCTTGTAGCATAGGCAACCTAGTTTAAGCCCTTTTACACTCAATCTTTCCAAAACACTTAACAAATAAAATATGGATTGAGATACCCTTTTAGGTCCTACACAACATATCTAAAAACAAACAGTGATTCTTTTGGACTAGCATATACTTTCAATACACCTACCCTACTTAAGGCTACTCAATTAGCCTACTTTTACAAAGAAACCCCTCTCTAACTTTATCCCTTGACTAATAAACTTTCAACAGTGTCTCAAATTGTCTCAAAACAAAGGATTTTCAAGGTCCTAACCCTCTATGACACCTCTAAGATCCTTGATCACAAAACCCTCCTTAACTTGCCTCAAAACTAGGGCTTCCTGGTTCTTGGCCTTCCACACACTTCCAAAACTTGTTTATTGACCCTACAACATTAGGACAACATTTTTATACTATCCCAACTCAAAAACATACCCCTCCTTTAGGTAGATCTTCCACTGCTATACCCTAGCCTCCAACTTCAAGCACTTTTCATAGTCAAAGCTTGGTGTACACCATAGTATTCATCTCTCCTGCACATTATATTGTTAGTCTAGTATGGTACATGTTAAATATGATCCATTTCACAAGATACATTCATAATCTCCCATGAAATGGATCATTCATTCATTAAATACTCTCAAAACAAGTGCAAAATCTGTCTTTTCCTGAGGACAGTCACTTCAAACGTACAATAATTGACCTATTTTGCTTATTAGAACATGTAAGAGGTGTTAAAACATGTAAATAAAAACCCCTAAAGCATCCAACAACATATATCCTTAATAGGAATCAAGCTTTCATCTAAAAAACATAGAAAAATGCAAGAAAACATAAATTTTATTGGGTTTTATGAGAACAGTCCGTACAGTACTTGCTCCAATTGATCAACCTCTGTACAAATGACTTATGAAGCTTTGTATAACCCCTCCCCAACTTCTCAAACCATTTTTGATTGATTACAATGCATAATTACCTCTAAAACACCTAAAACTCATTTTCCCGCCTAAAGTGGATTTTCAAATATTTGAATTTCCAATTTGCAATTTATTAAACTCTACTATCTAAAAACCATTGGATCCTTAATACCCAACCTTATTTGACACAATAAAATCATAATAAACCTATCTAACCTCCTAGAGCATTATTTTTCCATTTACAAAGCATTTTGGTCCTAGGGTCCTTATCAGGACCCTTAGGACAATTGACTCCTTTCAAGTTCTTTCCCATTTTATAAGCCATTATAGGCTTCAAAAGATTATAATTGATGTTTTTATTTGAAGGAAAGGTCCTCCTAACCCCTGCACACTTCTGACCCTTGAAGAGCTCATTGAAGGCCCTTGGTGCTCCTACACCACTTCCATTGGTTCCGCCCAGGCTTTAGAGGAAGAAATGAGTACTCTAGGCTTGTCTTTCCACTCTAAAAGGTCCAAGTTTGATATTACAGGAGAAGCCCAGAAGAAGGCCAGTAGAGAATATAGTCATAAGGTGAACTTGGAGGACTATTGTGCCAATTGTGGTGATGAGTATGAGGTCAGAAAGAAGAAATTCTCCTGGCTTCCAATTGAGTCAGTTCGATTATATAATGTGAAGGAAGTTCCCGATCAACTAGAGGATGATGGAAACCTAATTCAAGATCATGCTTATGAGGCCATAAAAGACAGACCAATTGGTGATGTGGATTGGTTAGAGGAGGAAAAGATAGAATTGAAACAACTAGTGGATCTAGTTCTCAAATTCACTAGGATGTGGCTAAAGCATAAGCTGTGGGAACTGGAAAATAATGGTGTGCAATGGACCTATGCGCTAATGGGAGATTTGGATCCCCATTCAACTTCTGAGGAGTCCACAGAGCAGGAAGATCCTAAAGGTAAAGGCAAGCTAGATTCTCCTATCAAAGTTAAGTCTAAAGGTGTTCTAGGAAAAGAAGCCCAGGAAGCAAAAAAATAGAGAAGGCCAAAGGCCAAGAAGAGGACAAGGACTAAGAAGTCTAAGCAGAGTCCTGAGGCTGATGATCCTATACCCAAAAGGAAGAGAATTGTCAAATTATCAGAGAGAGCAAGCTCCAAGGTAGCAGAAGAAGAAATTCCCCCACTAGTGGTAAACGTTGAAAGTTCAGGGGAGAAGTCCAAAGTATATACAAGGAGGTCTAGGACTCCTTCTCCCAGGGATAGTGTGCCTAAGGCTGATCTCCCTCTGGTGGTTTCTCATGAGGAGCAGCATGATGATGTTCCTTCCGCTCATGAAACTCAAGGTGAACCAGGTGAGGGGGAAAATGTGGAAGATCATCCGAATACTAAGGGAGAGGAGTTCCATGAAGGTGAGCTTTACAGTGCAGAGGCTGAGATTGAAAAGGTAATGCAATCTCCCTTGGTTGCATATGCAAGATCTCCAGTCACAAATGAAGAAGTTCAATCTCCTCTAGGGGAAGAAGAGGCAAAAAAGATCCCATCACCTGAACATGAGAAAGAACACATCGAAGAGGAAAGGAATAGGGATGAGACTCCTAATAAACAGAATTTGAGTGAGGAGGCACCTCAGGATCAACAAGAGGAGAAGCAAGCTGAGGTACAATTGGAGTCCAATGTCCCTAAATGGCTTGATAGAGAAATAAAGAGAAAACAGGTGGTTGTGGAGGATAGTCCACCGAATTGGGATGCACTACTAGCTAAGATTGGAAAGGACAAAGGTAAAAGGAAGGCTAGAGTGATCTCGAGAGTTGAAAGGGATGAGGCACATAACAAGGTTGTTCATATTGCTACCCCTGTTCCAAATAAAAATAGGGATTATGTGGCTAGAAATGATTATAATGTGCAGACTTTTAATCTTGGGCCTATATCCATTGAGCAGGATATTGAGGATTACCAGGGTTCTAGTGTAGTTATCGTGAGTAGATTGAGGAAGGAAATGAAGACCAAGAAGGAACTAAAGAAAGAGAATGAAAATCTCAGGAAATTCTTGGAGGAATTAGTGAAACCCCTGCAATCCATTAACCCTTCTTCCTCTGCTACAAATCCTCTACCTCAAGAGACCATCACCGAGTTAGAAAAGATGAAAGCTTCCACCCTTGCCACTATGAGTTGGTTGATAGGGGTGAAAATAAAGGGTGATGAAGCTATTAAGGAAGTCCTGTCAATAGGGAAGGATGTTATTAGGGAAACTGAGTGGTTGAAGTAGGTGTTGGCACAGGATAAAGAAGACACAGACCTCCTTCTATAGAAAACCAGAACTATCATGGAATACACCAAAGGTAAATTAGTGAGTGATGGAATTCTTCCTTCCTCCAAAGCTGCCAAACCATGGGAGTGGTTTGAAGCATTGCAAATTAGGCAGAAAGTGTTGAAAAATATTTACAAACAAAGGAAGCAGATCGATGAAACCCTAACTAGGGTTTATAATGGTTCCATTTCCTTTTTTGAGATCATGACAGGAAGAAGGAAGATCGCGCCCAAGTACTTGAGCCTGGAATAGTTGAGAGAGTGTTGGCATGATGTGTATGCACCACGTGAGGATGTTTTTGTTTCTGAGCACCAACTAGATGATGCAACCACCTACCTCACAGTTATTGATAAGCATGTGACATATAAGGTAGATTGGGATAGGTTGGTCAAGCGATCAAGAGAAGAGATTGCGTCCATTGAAAATCAACTTAGGGTTCTGCCTTTACCACCAGTAGCTGACTTGGATAGGACTCTTCTGAAGGTTCATGAAATGCTGGGTCAGAATACAGATGATAGGGAAGGGAGCTGATGATAGGCTGCAGCACTATTTGTGCTTCCCTATTATCTTCCCGCGCATTGGTCCAGGCTGCATTGCGGATCCCAGGCCGACTTGGATGGAACATGCATATAATGCATCCCTTTGACCTATTTCAAATTTCTCTTGGCCGGGTTGCTGTGCCATTAATGTTGCGAAACTCTTGCTAGGCCGATGGGTTTTCTGGGGGAATTCTATATATTTGGCATTTTGCCTCATTTGTAAGGGTTAAGAAGTTGGTAGAAGTTAGAAGATAGAAGTAGAATAGAGTAAAGTGAATCAAGTAGGGAAAGTTAGCAAGTAGCGGTTCTCAAGAAAATATTGTAACAGAAAGCTGGAATTGTTGCTACAGTGGATAATTTGAATGCAAATAATGACATTGTGATTTTGTGCCATATTTGTATTCTCTTGTCTTGCATGGTTCTTGTTATCCCATCTTTAAATTTTTTTTGATTTGGTTAATATTTATATTAGATTTGATTCAATAATGTTTGTGATTTGATACTTGAATGTTGCAGCAATCCCTTAGTCCATACTTTTCGCAACCAACTGATTGTTAGTTGCTTTGCAAAGTTAGCCTGGAATTCATACTCATTGTGCTTAGTTCAATTGTAAGGATTTGTTCATTTCAATTGCAATAAGGGTTGTTTGAATGAATGTTCATGATTTGAAAATCCTAACACCATAGAAGATTACACTATTTCTACAAGATTGTAGATTTATTTGGGTTGAGTAGAGATCGGTTTTGAAGGATTGGTCCATTTTAGTATTGGTTATTTTCTTAGGAGTAGTGTTAGATTTAGAAATCTCTTTGAAACCCTTATCCCTTTTTATTTTCTTTGATTATTGGGTTAGATCTAGGATAAAAGTATCATCAGATCGTTAGATCTGATAGAATCAATTCAGTATTTTTCTCGTAGTAAGGTCCCTTTGTGATTACCATAGTTTTCACATTTTATCACTGAGTTGTTTATGCATTGTCAAGACCTGACATTAGAGACCTTGGGGTTATCTCTTGAGGCTTGCTGATAGAGATTTACCTTTCAAGATAGATAGGATTCTATATTCTGTCTGAGTTGTTGCTGGGCAGAAAACAACATCGACAAGGCTCACTGCCAAGGACTCACTACCCTAAAAGGTCTCTATTCAGGTACAAAAGCTCATTGCTTACAAGGAGGCTCACTACCTACAAAAAGATTTACAAAACAAAATTGGGCTTCACAGCTGAAATGAACTGAGTGCACCTAACAAGTGTTGATGCAGTTTCGGTGATGCTCAATAGACCGACTTAACACACTTCATTATTTTTTCTCTTCTTCACTTTCGCATTCACTACTGCTCCATCGATTACACACCATCTTCAAAATTGTTCAACAACATATATATACTCAATCTATCTTCAACCAACAATTAGGTCAGCCTAATTGGATGCAATTCAAAAATATAACTGTTTGCTTCATAAAAATCTTCTCTGAATGTAATCCAAGTGTATAATATGCTACAATATGTCGGCATGGACCAAAGATAGGTTGCACATATATCTACATTACACATTAAACTATTAACTGATTATTAGGTCAGTCATGATTAATTTAATAATGAAATGCAATCCCCAAAGTTGATGCCAATACACCAACCAATCATATGATCATATGAAAAATGCATACATATGCACTTTAAGTGATCATAAGCCACTTCTCAAAATCTTAAACACCAATGATTACTAGAGGGAATATGCAAACCAAAATACTGGATCTATCACCAGAGGAAGTAAACCTATTTTGCATACTGGTTCAAGGTACTAGACCAATTTGATACCATAAAAAACATTGTGACATCGATGACAACATATAGACTAATATTCTCCATTCTTCCAATAGTCTGTGCAAATCTTCATCAACTTTCACATTTGCACTCTCAACAATCTTTCTCAATCTTTTATTGAAGCATCTATAAGCTTTGCTACTAGTTGAATACCCAAGGAAAATACCTTCATCACATCTAAATTTTTTTTTTCCAAGGTTCTCATACTCTCTTTTAATGTAACATTTTCTTCCAAATTCCTTAATGTACTTAATAGTGGGAATCTTACCAGTCCATAGCTCATAAGGAGTCTTTGTGTTGTTACCTCTGATCTAAACTCTATTAAGAATATAAACAATAGTGTGGATTTCCTCTCTCCAGTATACATCAGGTACATTTTCTTCTTTCAGCATAGTTCTTGCAGCCTCTTGAACAATCTGGTTCTTCCTCTTGACATCTCCATTCTGCTAAGGAGTTCTAGGAGCATAAAATTGTCTCTTTATGCCATGCTCTTCACAAAATGTATTAAACTCACTAGAAGTGAATTATCCACCTCTTTTAGACCTTAAACATTTAATTCTTAGGTTCACTTTATTCTCTACCCTAGCCTTGAACACTTTAAATCTATCCAGAGCTTAAGCTTTCTCCCTAAGGAAAGTCACCCATGTCATTCTAGAATAGTCATCAATAAGGAGCATTAAATACCTATCACCATTAAGACTTCCTATTCTTATAGGACCACAGAGATCTTTATCAACCAATTCCATCATTCTAGTAGTAGATTGATCTTTTCCTTTAAAACTTCATCTTGTTTGTTTTCCCAACTCACAACTTTTGCAAATAGTATTTGTAGGATTTGTCATTTTTAGGTAGATCCTAAAAAACTTCTCTTCAACTAATCCTGATTAGGTTATCAAAGTTTACATGTCTCATCCTTAGTGCCATATCCAACTTTCATTAACTTGAGATACAAGGAACTGACCATCAACACCCTTAAGTTGATAAATGTTTCTATATGTTCTTCTTGCAACAACCATAGTTCCAAACCCTTTTTTGATCTCATAGGTTTTATCCTAAAACACAAGCTTAAATCCTTTGCTACACATTTTTCCAACACTCAAAATATTATTCCTTAAGCCCTTAACATAATAGACATCATCAGTTCTGTGTTTTCCATAAAAAATAATTGTTCCTTTTCCAACAATATTTGCTCCAGAATCATCTCCAAACATGATTAATCCATCATCATACTTTTCAAGTTTAGTAAACTTACTTTTTTCTTCGTTCATGTGATTTGGGCAGCCACTATCAATCACCCATTAGTCTTCATCTTGTCTAGCATGAAATGTAGTAACCAAAGTACCTTCCATCTCTTCCTTCTTGTTCTATGGACCACTTTCCCTACACATCTTCTAGAGTTAGTAGACACTGATTTGTTCTCTAAGGCTAGAAACAAGCATTCATCATTATCTCCCTCAAAATTAGATTCATCATCAAAAATTCCAACATCTTCTCTAACATAGTACAATCTCTTGAAATTCTTATCCTTTTGTGTCTTTATTGTCTCTGTTCTTCTTGTGTACAGATCTATATGGACATCTTGAAGTATAGTGACCAATATTTCCACAACTGAAAATTTTAAAAGGTAGCATACCTTTGTACTTACTGGTACCTTTCTTCAACTTCTTTGTAAAATTAGCTTCCAACTCTTTTGAACCATCACTATCTGGATCATCTTCTATCTTTGTAGCTTTAAAGGTTGATTTTGTCTTCCCCTTTTCCTTTCCAAACTTTCTCATCTCAAATGTAGTCAAGGTGCCAAATAGTTGTTCTTTAGAAAACTTCTTAGGATCATACACTTCCTTAATAACTGAGACCTTATCACTGTAACTCTCTGGTAGAGTCATAAAAAATATTCTTCATTACATCTTCA
Source organism: Sequoia sempervirens (assembly GCA_007258455.2). Taxonomy (NCBI): domain Eukaryota; kingdom Viridiplantae; phylum Streptophyta; class Pinopsida; order Cupressales; family Cupressaceae; genus Sequoia; species Sequoia sempervirens. Next base: position 12,713,359 of record VDFB02353493.1, on the reverse strand, counting down.
TCAGTTAGAGTACCACCTTTATTTTTAACTTCGTTCACTACAATATCAACCCTTTGAAAATAGCTTTCAATATCTTCACCTTCTTCATTTTCAAGTTCTCATATCTACGCTTAGCTGTTAGCTTCTTTGATAATTTCACTCTATCATTTCCTTCATAGATATCTTCCAACTTTTTCCAGACTTCATAAGAAGTGCCCAAAGAAATAAATTTTGTTCACTCAGTCTTAGATAAGGAATTATACATTGCATGCCTTGCTTTTTCATTGTCCTCATAGGCATAAATCTCATCTACAGAAGAAGGACCACTTTCCAGTGCAACATACTTTGTCTCAATAGCTTTCCAAGTCTTGTAACCAAGAGAGATCAAGTAACCTCTCATCTGCACTTTCCAGTCAATTTAGTTAGATCCATAAAACATAGGGATTGACAATTTGTGCGCCATCGGATCTACCTCAAGTAGTTAAGCTCTTCTCTGAGGAACCAATGCTTTGATACTAATTGTTGAAAGGCATAAGGAAACTGAGAGGGGGGTGAATTAGTTGTCACAAATCTCAAACAAAGATCTCAAATAATTATTAACTTTGCATCCACTTAATTTTTTTTATTAAGTATGAACATGAAATGCAAATAACAGAAAGCAATATCAACACAAGAAACACCAGATTTATGTGGAAAACCCAATAAGGGAAAAACCACGGTGAGGATTAACTCACAATATAAAGTAATTCCAAAACTAATTACAAAGATGCTAATTGCCAAAGGGCTCATTTCCCAAGAAGGAATCACTATTTGAATACAAGGCATACTGCCTACAGATAGGACTCATTGTCTAAAAGGGAGGCTCATTGCCTACAGATACAAAAGATGTCACAACCACGGTAGGAGGGTCCTCAAAGAGAAAAATATGGACCGTGCAACAAGAGTAACAAAATGAAAGCAACACAAAATATGGAGGAAAATGCAGATTCAAATATTATCATTGAAAAAAAATCTCAGTTACATTCGACCGACAACATTCGGGCTTTCAAATTTAGCTCACAAGCCTGATGCAACATGCTCAAAAACACAACATTCTAACATCCTCCAATAGGTGGGAAAAATCTTACAGATCAGGTCTATCTTAATCTACTCAATTGAGTACTACCCTTCAAATGATCGATTACAAGCTTTATATCATATCCGCAATTATGGAATCATCTGCATTGGCCAAAGGTCATCACATTACCCAAGGACAAAAAATGTAATGTGTGCATGAATAGGTTGGCCTCAAATATGAATTACTCTTCAATAGGTGCATAAAATGAAGTGTGGACCTATAATGAAGGTCGAGGACACTCCATGGAGAAATTAAAATCACACCATTAAGATCTGCAAGTCACGAGAATGATCCACAATGATCAAACTAGCCAAAAAGTTTGGATTTATTTCAGTGTCATTTCAAGAAAATTCCATGAAATTTAGAAGCAATAACTTTGCAGAAAAAGATCCAATAGTACTCAAATCTTGGAACAAGGAAAATGAATATGTCAACAATGTACACAAAGATCCATAGGGTTTGGTGAGAAAAGATGACAAATCCACCAACATGAACTGAGCAAGAACAAAACAAGAACAAAAAATAGAAAGAAAATATTTTTGGTTGATGCAAGATTGCTAAGAACCAAGGATCCTCCTACATCAGACATCTAGGGTTGATAAAAAAGTGAGTCCCTCAATTTGCAGGGGCCAATGGAAAACCAAGACGGTCTACCTCATCTTGAGCACAAGATATTCCTTGTACTGTCTTCCACGAGTCTTCCTCCCATATCTAACATCCAAAATCTCTTCAATCTCATTTGAATGCTATTTAGGAAATTGATTCTCCAATTTTGCTTCACTTTCTTCACTGAATTTTGCTTCATGATACTGATGTAGATTTTCAATGTTGAATATAGGTGATATTCCCATACCTTCCAGTAACTCCACTTCATATGCATTTGATGAATCAAATTTCTTCAAGATCTTACAAGGTCCAAACTTCCTCATCTTCATCTTATTGTATATGCCAACTGGAAATCTCTCCTTCCTCAAATATACCATCACTTCATCTCCAAATTCGAACTCCTTATGCCTCCTCTTTTCATCTACTTTCTCCTTATACCTCTAGTTCATATCTTCCAACTGCTCCTTCACTTGAGTATGCACTTTCTTCATATGTTCCACAAATTCCTCTACTTCTACACTCCTTTTATCTTCCATACTGATGTCTCTTAACTCTAATATGCCTCTAGGATGAACTCTAGTAACAATCTCAAAAGGTGTCTTTCTGATACTCCTGTTCACTAAATAATTGTAAGCAAACTCCACTTGTGCAAGGATTAAATCCCAACTTCTGGTCTTCTCTCCAACCAAGCATCTCAACAAATTCCCAAAACTCCTATTTACTACCTCTATCTATCCATCAGTTTGTGGGTGAAAAATAGAACTGAACTTCAAATATGTCTTTAGCTTCCTCCAAAGTGTCCTCCAAAAGTAACCAACAAATTTTGCATCTTTTTCTGAAACAATACTTCTAGGTAACCCATGCAATCTGACCACTCCTTTGAAAAAAAATCTACTACATGCATGACATCTGTTGTCTTGTTACAAGGTATGAAATGTGTCATCTTAGAAAATATATCTACCACCACAAATACAAAATCATTACCTCTTTGTGTCTTTGGTAAACCAAGTATGAAATCCATGCTAATATCCTCCCAAGGTATCTCTAGAACTATCAAAGGATTATACAATCCAACATTCTGACTACTCCCTTTTGCAACTTGGCAAACTCTACAACTCTACACAAATTTCCTAACATCCTTATGAATCTACGGTCAAAAGTAATTCTCACTCACCAATGCCACTATCTTATCAACTCCAAAGTGTCCCGACATTCCTCCACTATGTTTCTCCCTCACCAAGTTATCCCTCATTGAAATCTAGGGTATACACAACTAATTACCTCTGAACAACATATCCTCCTAAATGAAATAATCCAACCACTAATTTCTATCCTCCAAAATAGGTTCTTTACAAGATCTCCAACGTTTTGCAAAATCTGGGTCTTCCTCATACAAGTTCATCAATTCATTAAATCCTAATACCTCCACTCTCATATGTATCAGTAAATTCCTTCTCCTGCTCAAATCATCAGCAACTCTATTTGACTTTCCACTCCTATGCTTCAAAATAAAAGTATAGCTCTGCAAGAATTCTACCCATCCCATGTGTCTTTGATTCAACTTAACCTGACTATTCAAATATTGTAATGCTTGATGATCTGTATACAACACAAACTCCTTAGGCAACAAATAATGTCTCCACTTCTTCAAGGCTTGAACTATGGCATAAAAATCCTGATCATAAACTGAATATCTTCTCCTAGCATCATTCAATTTATCACTGAAATAAGATACAAGTCTCCCTTCCTGAATCAATACTACTCCAATTGCATTTCCACTTGCATCACAATCCACTTGAAATACCTTATTGAAATCTGGTAAATCCAACATTGGTTGCTCATGTTGGTGTAATTAACTATTTAATTACATCTTCATAAGTTTACTTAGGCTTTTAATTAAGTGCTAGGTTGTATTTTCTTATCCTTATCTATTTGAGCTAACTTGTAGCTCAAGTTAGGTTTAGGGTTGTGCATGCTTGCTTTTATAAGCAAGCCTCATCTTGTACATTTAAATCAATTGAATCATCAATAAATCTTGCATATTGATATATCAAGCATTCTCGCCATAATCTCTCTGGTGGAAGTATTTTGGTCTAGCAACTAATTCCTAGTTTTCTAACATGGTATCAGAGCTTCCAGGGTTGCAGACTACTTCCCGGATCTGAGGGTTTTATTATTTTGGCTTGAATATTTTTGTTGGGTGCAGATTGGGATTTCAAGAACCTCACGGTTGAGATCAGAAGGTCCCACAGATGAATTTTGACTGTAAATTCATCTATTTTGAGTAAAGTTGTTTTTGAAGCAAATTTTTTTTGCTGGAATAGCCTACCAGCGGTACGATTTTCTCTTTTTCGCAAAAAAATATTTTCCAAAAATATTTTATGTGGTTATTGTATTAATTTTTGGGGCAAAAATTTTCAATATTCAGGTTTATAGAAATTAAGGGTGAATTTTTGTATTGATTCGGGTATTGTCAAATTATTGTGGGCTTTGAATAAATCATGTCAGCACTGTACCGCCCTTCATCCATTGTACAATCTTGTCGACTGTCATAAGGATGAGTATTGGCTTACGTTAGATCCCGATCTAGTACATGGTACATCGGTGGTTGCATGATTTAATGGTCCACTGGTCACATCAGCATCCATCGCAGATCTAATCCGCAATCTTTACCATCGGTTATGTGGCTGTCTGGCGGTGGTCTTGTCCTATTTACATTGGCATACTCGGCGGATGGTACAAGGTCATATCTCTGACCAGTTACATTACATGGCATCCATCGATGGTCATTGGGTCTGCATCCACTCTGTAAAGATCCCTGAGTGGCTGGTACCTTCCATCGACAATATTGGTGGGGTATTCATCATTCATCGGCAGGTTCCAAAATGTTTATTCCAGTGCGCTCAGTGGTCGGAGTCCCTTCATACCAACAGTCTCAACATTGGCCTTGATCTGATCTCTTGGTGTTCTAATACCGACGGCTACCATTTATCATCGATTGGTACCTGTCTCCAGCGTCGACACCATCCTTGGTCGTCTTGTTTTATTCGATGGGCTTGGGATTGCTTGATCAGATCCGCTGGTACAATTTCTTCATTAGCGACAGTCACATCGACCCCTGTGGCACTAGTTTTTCAATAGCCTGAGCTTCGTCGGCCATCACATCACAAACCATAAACTTGCATTTATTTGCAGAAGGGTACGGATCTATGATTGCATCGACATAAGTTCTATCCTATTTTTTGGCATATTCTTTTTTCGGATTTTTGTATGGAATATTTTTCCCTATTTCAATTAGTTTTTTCAAAAAGAAGGCAAGTTCTTTTTAAAATCTTTCTATTTATTTTTTGAAAAAAGCTGACAAGTTTTTTGGAGTTTTTAAAAAGTTTTCTATAAAACGTATTTATCTCCAAATAAAGAGGGAAAAGCGAATAGTCATTCAGCTCGAGATATTTTGCAGTGATTTTTCACCTCCAAAGCTGTGACAAAGGAGTTGCTTTCTGATTTTGTGCAAGAATTTGTTGTCTTCTCTCATCATGGATTTTCTAAAAGTTGTACTTCTAACTCCATTTAATTATCATGAGTGGAAATCTCTGATGGAGTTGCTACTATTAAAGTTGAAGCTGCAACGAATCACTTTTGGTCAAGATCCAGAACCACAAGGAGCAAAAGAGAAAATAAAATGGTTTGATAGAAGAGATGAAGCTCTTGGCAATCTTCTTCTGTCCATTTCTCCAGATCTTAGATATCATGTTGAGTCTTGCACACATCCTCATGAAGTTTGGACTACTTTAGAGAGCCTCTTTGGTAAGCCAGACAAGCTAAGAAAATTTAAGTTGGAAAATGAACTAATGGGTCTTAATCCTTTGGATTTTGACAATATTCAAGATTTTTTCTCTAAGCTCAACTCTATCAGATTGCAGTTATCAAAATGTGGGGTTGTTAAAGAGGATGAACAGATGATACTTTCTATTCTTGCTAAGCTTGGTTCTTCATATTCTATGTTTGTTTCTACTTTCTATGCTACAATGGATGCTCTTGGCAATACATATAAAATGCCTTCTCTTGATGAATTTTCTGCACAGCTCACAAGGGAACAAGCAAAGTTGATGCACATGGGTACATTGAAGTCTTCAACATCTCAAGCTCTTATTGCGAATGATACAAAGGCTTCAAGTGGCAAAGGAAATAAGAACAAAAAGGAAACCAAGTTAAATGAGCAAGGTAAAGATTCTCCTTCACATGGCACTCCTAAGTCCTCATCCTCTTCAAAAGAGGAATCATCAAAAAAGAAGAAGTCCAAATGTGCATATTGCAAAAGGTTAGGACATGATGAGCATAGATGTTATAATAAGAAGATTGATGAACTCACCCACCTTCTTCAAAAGAATAACATTCAGCTGCCCTCATCAGTGTCTTCTACTTCTTCTTCACCATCACATTCGGCAGCTCCATCATCATCACAGTCAGAGAACACAACATCCACTTCTGGGCTACATAATATGAAAGGGCATGCACTCTTGGTCTCTACAAGTCCTAATTCTCAAGGATGGCTTCTTGATTCAGGGGCATCTCATCATATGGCATCTTCACAGGAAATGTTCTCTTCTTTTGAGCCTTGTAATTCACCTCACATTCTGATGGGTAACAATACATTCATGAAGGTAAGTGGGAAGGGTTCTATTGGTATTGGGGAAGGGACTTTCAATGATGTTCTTTGTGTTCCTTCTTTGACCACTAATCTTCTTTCTATTTATCAAATTACTCATGGGGGTCAAGGTAAAATAGTTGAGTTCACTCCTGATAGGGTGTATATAAGGGACTTGGAGACTAGGGATATTGTTGCAATCGGGATGGTTGATCATTCATCTCGAGTATATTCTTTTTCACATTTTGCTTCAGAACCTGATAATGTTCCTTTGACTGCATCACACACTCCATTGAGTGTGACCCATATTAGTGAGGAGAAGTTTGGTCATCTACACCTTGGTATTTTAGAGACTAGTGCTGAGCTTCCTACACCTCCACCTCCTGCTTCTTCAGCCATTGTTGCTTCTGTTCAGCAGGATAATCATAGTTTTTCAGATCTTGCTTTGTGGGATGATTATTTGACAGGGATTTCTACCTTGTTCCTAGAGTCTCATACTACAGATTTGGAGGACACACTTGAGGGGATTTCTCTCCTCTTTGATGACAGTTTCAGCACAAGTGTTACACCATCTTCTTTTTCTTTAGAGATTGATATTCACGAGTCTCCTCCATCACTTGATTTTTCATGTTTCTTGGTTGAGTTTGACCATGATTATTTTGTGGCTCATTCAAGCTTGGAGGCTCCTCCTTAGTTTTCAGAGGCATACATGTTGAGCATTCATTCTTCCTCTTTTCAGTTGGATATGGAGTGGCTTCTTCATCAGCTTATGGATTTGTTTCTTCCTAAGGGGAGATGTGTTGCTTGCAGACATTGGGTCATCTTTTGTTTTCAGGCATTCTTCATTGGCTTTGGAGCTTCTTCAGCATGCAGGGGTTATCTTATCTCAATACTTCCCTCTTATGGGGGGTACTGTATTGTATATTCATGATGGATGTAGTTCTTGGGGGGTATCATTGAGTCCTTCATCCATGATATTTACATTCATCATTCTTGTTTTTGTTTTCTCTCTTTTTGGAGAGGGGGTTTTTCCCACTGGGTTTCCCCCTTTTCTCTGTTTTATGAGAGATTGCATTTCATTTGCATCTGTAAATGGGTACCTAACATGGCCTAGTTGTCGGGACCCATAGTAGTTTGCATTATAATCTTCTCCCTAAGTTGCACTTATGGGGGGGTGTTGGTGTAATTAACTATTTAATTACATCTTCATAAGTTTACTTAGGCTTTTAATTAAGTGCTAGGTTGTATTTTCTTATCCTTATCTATTTGAGCTAACTTGTAGCTCAAGTTAGGTTTAGGGTTGTGCATGCTTGCTTTTATAAGCAAGCCTCATCTTGTACATTTAAATCAATTGAATCATCAATCAATCTTGCATATTTATATAGCAAGCATTCTTGCCATAATCTCTCTGGTGGAAGAATTTTGGTCTAGCAACTAATTCCTGGTTTTCTAATAGCTCAGTCACCTTCTTCTTCAACAATTCAAAACTACGGTCTTCTCTAGACATCCATCTAAAATCCTTCTTATCTCCTCTCATTATTTTTGTCATAGGGCTACAAATAGAACTGAAATTCTCAATGAACTTCTGATAGAAACTAGCCAATCCATGAAATGATCTCACCTCTCCAATGCTATCTAGTGTAGGCCACTCAACAATTGCTTTTACCTTCTCAGGGTCTATCTTCAATCCATCCAAAAATATCACAAATCCCAAATATACCAACTCCTCTTTCATGAAACTACACTTCTTAATGTTTATCAACAACTGCTCTTCTCTCAACCTATGCAAAAATTGTCTTATATGCAGAAAATGTTCTTCCCTCCTCTTACTAAAAAATCAAGATGTCATCCAAATACACAATCACAAACTTACCCAAAAATTTCTTCAATACCTCATTCATCAACCTCATGAAATTACTCAGTGCATTTTTCAGTCCAAAGGGAATCACCAACCACTCATACAATCCTTCATTTTTCTTGAATGTTGTTTTCCACTCATCCCCTTCTATGATTTTGATCTGATGAAATCCACTCATCAAATCTATCTTCATAAAGTACTTAGCTCCACTCAAGCAATCTATAATGTCATCCATCTGGTGCAAAGGAAATCTATACTTCACCATGATCTTGTTTATGGCTCTTGAATCTATACACATCCTCCATTCTCCATCCTTCTTAAGTGCTAACACAACAGGTACTGCACATGGACTTAAGCTTTCTCTGATCAAACCCTTCCTCAACAACTCTTGCACTTGTCTACTCAACTCCTCATTCTCTATTGGTTTCATCTGGTGTGTTGCTTTATTAGGGAAACTATCTCCAGGAATTAGATCCATACAATGACTAATACTCCTCACAGGTGGCAATCCATCAAGTAAATTATCTGAAATGATCTCCTCATACTCTGTTAGCAACTCATTTATCTCTTCTGGGTGTTCTTCTCTATGCTTCAAGTCTTCAGCCTTCTTAGGAACCAAGGCATAACACACACTCTCATGTCTCAATCCATTAAGGAATCTCCTTCCATCAACTAGACAAACCCTAGCATTCGTACAAACTTCAACTTCAGGAGCATCTTCTAATGGCAACAAAATCTTCTTCATCCCATTAGCAAAAATGGTGTATATATTCTTCTTTCCATCATGAATAGCCTGTCTATCATTCTGCCAAGGCCTTCCCAACAAAACATGGCATATATCCATAGGCATGATATCACAAAAAACTTCATCATGGTAATTTCCTATCTTCAATTTAACCAAAAATTGTTCACTTACCTATATCTTATGCTCATCCTGAATCCAAGTAATCTGATAGGGCTTCAGGTGTTTAAACCTTTCCAACCCCAATTTATTCACCATCTCTTCAAAAATTAGGTTCTCAAAGCTTCCACTATCAACAATCACTTTACGACATTTACCATTCAACTTGCATCTTGTTTGAAACAAATTCTTTCTCTGTAATGGCTCCTGCTCCATCTCACTTTGACATAATACTCTACTATTCACCAACACTTCTCCATCATCTGGTTTATTAGGTGATCCAACATGATCCTCCTCAACAAAGTTCATCCTTCGATTATTCTCTACCTTCCTACTTGTCTCTTCCTAATTACATTCAAATGCTCTATGTCCTTCTCTACCACATTTATAACAAGTTCCCTTGAATATTCTTTTCTCCTGTCCTCTATCATCTCTTCTATAACCTTCATTTTGGTAACTACCATAACCTCCTCTTTTGTAAGAGTTTCCATCACCTTTCTGGTATGAATTTTCATTCTTAGTGACCTCCGTATCCTTATTCCGACCTAAAAAAATCCTCTTCCTCCTCCAGCAAAAGTTATTCCTCTTTGAAATCTTCCACCTCTTCCTCTCTATCTCTGCTCATGTCTTTTGTTCAACTTCTCTTCTTCCTTTAGGGCACATTGATATGCTTTCTCCACACTCACCAACTTGATCAAACTAATTTCATCCTGTATAGATTACCTCAAACCATTCACATATTTGGCTACTTGTTCAATCTCATCCTCTGAATGTCCATATTGGATATTCAACTTATAGAATTCCTTAGTATACTCCATCACACTAGATTCTTTCCACTTCAAATTTTGCAGCTTCTTGAACAAACTAATCTGATAATCTAAAGGCATAAACTTTGACTTCAACTTGTTCACCATCCAATCCCATGACTTTATCTTTTCTTTTCCTCTTCTTTTCCTATCTATCTGCAAATGTTCCCACCAAAGGGATGCATGTCCTCTCAACTTGGTACAACCATATTTCACCTTCTTATCTTTAGTGGTACCCTCAAATTCAAAATATTTTTCCATCTCTATAATCCAATCAAGCAATTCTTCTAAATCAAACTTACCATTATGATTTGGTGGATTGAAATGTGGTTTGGTATTCACTCTAGTTGGGGCTCCTATGAACCTCTCTTCTCCCTGATCCAGGCCAGGTTGCTCTTCTCTTCCTCTTTTTCCTATACTTCTACCTCTTCATCACTCACATCATCAACTAGTTGACCTCTCCTCTAGGCCATTTGAACTACATCTAATCTGGTAGCAATTCCTCTTAACATCTCCATCATAGCTTGGTTTGCATTTCCACGTGCTTTATTTCCTCTACCATTTCTTCTTCCCACCATCTTTACACAAGTCCTCTATAGCTATAGGTCATATCCTCAATCCGACACCCCACAACAAATATCCAACAAGACTCTGTGAATTCTAATGACCTCACATGGATCGAATCTCACTCTAGTACCAATCTAGCGCAACCACAGTGGGAGGGTGCTCAAAGAGAACAATTTAGACTGTGCAGTAAGAGTAACACAATGAAAGCAACACATAAAATGGAGGAAAATGTAGATGCAAATATTCTCATTGAAAAAAAATCTTAGTTACATTCGGCCGGAAACATCTGGGCTTACAAACTTGGCTCATAGGCCTAATGCAACATGCTAAAAAATACAACATTCTAACATGCTCCAATAGGCAAGAAAAATATTACAGATCAGATATATCTTAATCTGCTCAATCGACTACTACCCTTCAAATGATCGATTACAAGCTTTATATCATATCCACAATTTTGGAGTCATCCACATCGGCCAAAGGTCATCACATTACCCAAGGAAAGAAAATGTAATGTGTGCATGAATAGGTTGGCCTCAAATTTGAATTACTCTTCAATAGGTGTATAAAATGAAGTGTGGACCTATAATGAAGGTCGGGGACACTCCAAAGAACAATTAAAATCACACCGTTAAGATTCAAAAGTTGTGGGAATGATCCACAATGATCAAACTAGCCAAAAAGTTTGGATTTATTTCAGTGTCGGTTCAAGAAACTGCCATGAAATTCAGAAGCGATAACTTGTCGGAAAAAGATCCAATCGTAATAAAATCTTGAAACAAGGAAAATGAACATGTCAAAAATGTACACAAAGATCCACAGGTTCTGGTGAGCAAAAATGATGAATCCACCAACATGAATTGAGCAAGAATAGAATAAGAACAAAAAACTGAAAGAAAATATGTTTGGTTGATGCAAGATTTCCAAGAACCAAGGATTCTCCTACATCAAAAGATAAGAGAAAATACACCACAATAGATTACACACATCCACAACCTTGTTAAAAAGATTGCAGACACCATCATCTCACTACTTTCAGGAATCTGACACATTAAATTATTGCTACCTCAACTCACTTTCACACACTCTTGCTTCTCAAACTTGTGGCATGATCAATACTCCAAATCCATAATATCTCAACTTGTATTTATACCATCTTCAACCTTGGAAACTTTCTCCAAGGTCAGCTACACACACTTCATATTATAGATTCAAATTAGGCTAGCAACTCAACATTCCCACGGTGGAAGAGAATGAGAGCAAACCAATCCAACACTTAACCAAGACCCAAAAAAAAATCTTAGATCAATCACATGCTTCCTCAATTGATACATATCCTTCGAATGATGTGTAAACACCAAGTCAGTCAAACCTAATGAAAACAAAAATGAACTTTGAAGTACACACTTTCACAACAAGAAGATAGCATGTGGACCACAAAACACACTTCACCAAACCCTAGAACACATCTTAGATGCCTTTAGATTCATCCGCAATGAATGCAACAACCTTCATATACATAATACTTTCCATCAATCCATCTAGACTATACAAACACACACACCAAGTCTGAAACTCGACTTCCAGAGCACCAAACCATGAACACCTTTGATGTAACACAGATAACACCATTACAAACCTTCTACAAGATCCGAAAGACTTGAAAAAAAATAGTGGAGGATTGCAGAGCAGAAACATTTCTCCCAATCCACAAACAAACAACTCTTCCAGACTAGTTCACAAATCGGTGAACACAACTTTCACTCTCCATAAAACCAGAAGCTACAATGTAGGATATATCACCAAAAAATTCCCATAAAAAACACTTCAGATCCACAAAAGCATAGGTTCAATATAGATGAAATGCGAAGCCCAAACCAGAGAACATTTTGAACATACACACAACTCTATCTTCTAAAAAACACTTGGCAACTCATCATATCAGCACACCTGCAACACCATAAAGATAGCCCCATGTGCTCACAACATCTCAGCAATATCTCAACTATACATGCACAACCTACAATCACTTGATTCCTTTCTTTGCACCAACTTGTACTATGTTGACATCAATGACAACATTAATGGCAATGCCACCATACTCACTCATACTTGCAACAGAGTTAATCTCAAGTGAGACGAAGGTTGCAACAAAAGGTGAGGAAAAATTAGATTTTGATGTTTTCTTTGATAAAGACTTTATTACAACAGTAGATCAATTTGAAAAAGTTGAATTTGAAAAGTGTAAAGTGAAGGTAAATGAAGAATTTTCTAATAAATCTTTGTTAGAGAAAAGTGGAGATAAAGATTTTTATTTTTCACTATGATTCCTTGTTAAGGAAAGTGGAAAATGAGTCTCTTAATAATGGTACTAATACTATTTTGAGTGAAAGAAATTGGATTGTAGTGATGTTACGTCTTATAGAAGGCATTGAAATAATGAAATTTCATGGGGGAGACATGGTGGAAGGAGAGGAGAAAGGTAAAACAATAATAGAGGTAATGAAGTATATTTTTATTGTTGAAGGTGGAGGTATATGCTTGATTGTTAATTCTATTGGAATATATTGGTGGGAGGTCAGATTAGAAGTTTTGAAATACATGAAGGGTAGATAAGTGAAGATAAAAGGATATATTGTTGTAAGCTTTTAGAATTTGATGAATAAGAAGATTCTAGTGAACAAAGAAATTAGGTGGATCCAAAACAAGCACAAGTTCTACAAATGTTTCTGAGCACAAATCAAGAAATATTTCTTTCTACCTTGGGTGTTTGATGCAGGAGCATCATAGGTGAAAGTGTGATCAACATCAACCAAAAAAGAGAGTGATTTAAATTTTGAATTTAATTTAATTTTAATAATTTTATGTGAGAAATAAATGTGACATTAAGGCCAAAATATGGAATTAAAATAATTTTCCTTACTTTATTGTTGGAAAAATTGTGGTGTTGGAGACAGTTTAGGAGGCAAATTTTGAGTTTTTGAAGTTAAAAAAGGAAAAAATACATTTTGGGTGTTGATTTTCAGGGAAATACAAGTGGGGGCAACTCATTAAATCCCCTTAACTATAGCATGGAAGATTTGGATGCCCAAGTTGTGTAACTGTTGTTTTTTGCTAAGTTTGGCTCCTATTTGTGAGGAGGTGGCTGGTTTTCTTGGCCTAATCTTTTGTGGGAGTGTTTTGAAGCTTGTAAATTCATATTTAATATTTTATTTCTTTATTTTTGATATTTTTTCCAGTTTGGAGGTGTTACATATCTTGGGAGTTATATTTTGGTTGAAAAAGGCAAAGAGGAAGGCATGACAGGGGAGAGGGGATTCATTATTGTAGGTCAATTTGGGGAGTGGAAGGAGAAGGGTGTAGACTTTTCTCCAAGGGATATTGAAGGAAATTTTATTGTAGGTGTGAGGGTTTGAAGACAATAATTTCAAGTTTTAATATTATTGTGAAAGACAACAACTGCAAGTTGAAGATTGCAACTGCAGGTTGTAGGTTGAGTTTATATGTGAAGATAAAGAGGTGTTTTTGATGTAGTTTGTTAATTTACTATCATAGATCAGTTTGAGACTCTTTTATATTGTTTTACATCAGTCCATGAGACTATTTTTTTTTTTTTAATAAGATATTCAAAGGGTTTTGTATGCATTTCTAGAGTTTGGAAAACTATGTTGAAGAAGTTGAATATTAGAGTTATAATCTTGTTGTAGATTTGTGCACATTAATTTTTTGTGTTTGTTAAATGTTTGTATGAGATGGTTTGTGTGTGATACCCCTCTTACATCAAAATTAAAATCATATATTAAAAAATAAAATATAACCCAAATGGTGAAAATTTGGTTAGGATGCTATCATATGGTTTTAGGACATAGAGCACACCCACTTCTCCAATTTCATTCAAGGATAACCCTTGAGATCTCAATGCAAAGGAGAAATATATCTTGCAAGATGGCTATCCTAGGGGCTAAATGAAAAATAATATGAGGTTCACCACCAAGTTTAGACTTGGAAAGATAAATGATATACAATATGTAACAATAAACCCTAATTCAATGCAATAACCTACAAAATGACCTAGAAATGCAAATGTAACCACACAAAAAACTACAAAAATGAATATGTGCACCTAGGAATTTGGAAATGATTGGAAGGAGGTTTGAAACACTAGAAAATATAACATTAATTCTGAGTGGGACTCATTCACCAAGCTGGGTGAATTAGTTCAGAATCTGGGTTTCTGTGTGGGAAAAGGAATCTACCAAATGGGTATCTGAATCTACAAAAATATGAATTTTGACTGAAATTGGAACTCATTCGCCAGAAGTGGTGAATCATTCCACTTAGAGTTTTTTGAAGCTTCAAAGTCTTATCCTTCTCTTCTTTGTCTACTTTATCCTTCTTGATTGATTTCCAGATCCAAAACCCTGATTTGCAACCTATAGGTGTTCTCCAGTGTTCTCCAAGGCTTGATGACAACTTTGACAATTTTGAATGATTTGGAAACTTTCCTCAAATATTGATCCTTAGGAAATCTACAACCTAGACCAAAAAATCACACACAAAGGAGAGGGGAAATTTTTTTGGGGGTTAGTGGATAGGGGTTTTCCTTGGTCAAACCCCGTTTTGGTAATCAAACCTTGAAATATAATGAAATAGGAATGGAGAATGATGAATGAACAAAATAAGATGTTGCAACTCACCAAACTTTATCAATGAAGTGCTACAAACATGTGTGAGATGGCCCCAATGGATGTAGATCTTGAATGAAATGCTTGCTTTAATCACAAAACCATATATCATAATTGTTAGCTCCAAAACAAACATGATGCATGAAGTCTTTGACATGATGATTGATGCTTGAATGTTGCTCTAAAATTCTTGATAATATACCCTTTAATGCTCTTGAATGCTCTTGTAAACATTTGTGAACTCAAATTTTCTATAAGGATGAACACTTGAATGCTTGGGCTTAAAATGAGTGAAAGAACCTTGTATTTATACCCAATTATGCAAGAATTATTGAAATTTCAACACTACAAGGCAACATTAGATCTAGGAGGATAAAATCCTACCAAGAATTTGAATTAATTTTGATTTTGGGCCACATGGGACTCATTTTCCAAGGTGGAAAATGCGCCCCACTAGGCCTAAATCTTGGGCCCATTTTTTAAAATGCTTGGAAATGTGTGAAACCAAGTTTGGGACCCAAAAATCTAGGTGTGACTCATTCGCCTGGTGAATAAGTCCCAGATCACTAAATTTGAGCCATTCAAGCTTGAAACACCTGAATTATGATTGGGTAATGATTTGTGTCGGGATTATCCTAAAAAAGATGCATTAAATAAGGCTTGTGGATGTAAAATAAGACCAATTAAAGCATAAAGAAGCCCAATTATTAAATCAAAACCTAGAAAAGTGTGAAAGTGTTTTGCAACACTTTACAACACTCCAAAAAAGGCACCAATAAGTTCATTTAGTTAACAAGGACCCAAGACCTAATGTGCATATGTTAGGAATACTACAACACTAAATCAAGGCCAAGTTAAGGGTACCTTTTTTTATCATTACATATAGCCCCCACTTTAGTGAGAGGAGGAACTTGCTTCCAACTCACACTAAAGTAGAAAAAATGTGGAAATGATCAAGAGGGGTTCAAATGCACCAATGCTCGTAAGATATGAAAACCATGATCAAGAGGGTTGTGCAAGCCCCTAGGACCAAGGTCCTATGGCAAACCAACATAAGCACAAAAGAACACACATGAAAATGATATAAAGAGAAAAAAAGGTACAAGCATGCACTGTCAAAGACATAAAGAAGATGAGACAAAATGAAAAAAGAAAAGAGGTGAATCAAGCTTTGACTATTTTTCCAATGCGATGTGGATCAGATCTAGGTTATTTTTCTAAAAAATGCATACTCACTCTAAGGCAACGAAACTCTAGGTTGTTTGCTAGGTGAGAATTCCAAGAAGGTGAGACACATACACTCATGGCTGGTATGCACTCACACACACACAAGTGGCTAAGGGAAAGTCATGCCCTCGTTTGGATTCTCGTCAAACCATACCAAAGTTATACCTCCTAATAACTTTAATAAGGCCCCATGCAAAAAAGATTTTCAAGCTTCATGAGACAAACAAAGCTTCATATGCTTAAAACCCATGAACAAACAAGATGGCTCTATAGGCATGCAAGCTATGTTATGCAAGGTGGCCATATAACTACAAAATGTAAAATGAAAATAACATTCAAAGGAGTTTTGCTTAGTTCATGCGAGGTCTTTAACTTAGGGAACAATATCCCTAATGTTTTCAAGAGACGACCAATAAAAGAATAAAAGATTCACAACTTAAGGGATGCAGTGTGCCGCATCAAGCCACTAAGAGGAATATAATATGCTAAGAGGGATCATGCTCTTGAAAGATATCACACCCAATGTCATCCACAAAGTGAAAAACACACCGTATAAAGTAAGAAGATTGCACTATGAACCATGAAAAATAAAAATGTAAAAGAATAATGCTAATACATACCCCCACTTTAAAGAAATTGTTAAACACCATACTGTAAACAATTATTTTAAAGTAGCAAATGATAATGCAAATAGAAAAGGAAGACATGAGAGCTAACTTGGAAAACCCTATGCCAAGTCATATGTTTTTGAGTAAAGCTACATAATGCGAGATAAAAAGAAAAGAGAGGGGTTTCCCCCTAAATGAAAATACAAGCACATAAGGGATCTATGGATTTGGGGTCAATATGTTCTTGCCACAATGATTTTAGAGAGATTGAAACTATAAGAATTCCCCAAATACACATAGAATTGGAAGAATGACACAAAGAGAGTGAAAGAAAAGAAAAATCCTTTCAAGTCAACATGGAAGAGACATGAATGTCTCGATGCCTTGCATCATCTGAAAAAGGAAAACACAAGACAAATGAAAAAGGTAAATGAAATTTTTTTGGGTCAACATGGAAGAGACATGAATGTCTCAACACCTTGCATCATCCCCAAAAGGAAAAAACAAAACAAATAATTTTTTTTTGGGTTAACATGGAAGAGACATGAATGTCTCGACACCTTGCATCATCCTCAAAGGAAAACACAAGACAAATGAAAAAGGTAAAGAGGCTAAAAGATAAAAGATTTACGACATAAAGAAGAATGAAGGTACAAATAGAGGAATGCCACAAAGAGAGAGAGACATCAAATAAAACATCATGAGGGATCACATTACACACATGCAATCATTAAAAGAAATAATGAAAAATAAAGAAAATAATAGTAAGGCACATGTGAGTCAACCTACAATAGGCCGTCTACATCCCAATCATGTTCATTGTATACTGAAGGTGGACAGCTAGCAAAAGGTGTGATAGCAAGTTCTGAACTAAGACCAACACTAGGTTCAACACTCTTCTTAGGATAATTGTTGTTTAAGCTCATGGAAGAGGAAAAAAATGTATTCAATTCATTATGCACCTCTTCGTCAATTTTAGCAACCTTGTCATCATCATCTACGTTAATTACAATAAGAGTTCAAATGATAATGTCTAAAGAAGTCTTCAACTCTTGTTGTGGTTGCTATATTGGATTGTTTTGTTTTGGGGCGAGAGTAGAGTCATCATGCATTGCTTCAGTCAAGTTTGGATTCTAATTTTATTTGTTTATTTCTTCATGTAACCTATGAGAAAGGGCACGATGTCTACACTCACACTCTCTAGCACCTCTATTTCTCTTAGTCCCATTTTCAAGTTGCATTTGTGTAGGAGCGAGTTGATCAACCATAGGTTTCTTTTCTTCCCTAAGGGAAGAAATGAAAGGAACCACGGGTGGTTGTGCAACCACTTTCTCTTTGACTTTGTAAACTTGTTTTATTCTAGGAGGTGTGATGAGATTTTTTTTGTTATCTCTTGGTCATTTATAGGAGGTAGGTGAAGGTTCTATCTTAGGTTGGTCTTAGTTGCTTTGAATTTATTTAGGATCGATCATGGTTTCATCTAGGATGGTAGGCTTGGTGGTGGGTGGGGACATGTTTCAGAGGGATTGTTCTACTATATTCTTTTCCTTGAAATTTTGATAGGGCAAGAAAAAGAAGTCTTCTCATGGTTTTATGGGTTTTATGGGTTCTTGGGCCAAAAGAAATCTAAGGAAAAGTTACCTTTAGAGGACAACTGGTTGAAGCCACTATGATGGACGGTGAAAACTTCATTGTCAAAGGGAAACTTTAAGCATTTATACACAATCAAAGGGACAACATTCATGGAGAGAATCCATGGATAGCCTAGCTTCACATGAAATTAGTCTGACTGTGGGATGATGGAGAATGAGATATCTAATGTTTTTTATCCTATTTGTAAGGGAAGGGTGATTGATCCCATCGTAGGGCAAGGAAAACCATTGTGCGTCTTGATCCATGCTTTCATTTTATCATATATATCTTGATAGAGCTCATGTAGGAGTAAGAATTCCTTGGTGATCACATTCTCTCCACAGGCGAGATCCATTAGTATCCCATTAGTGGGCTTATCATAGATATGGATAGCTATGTAAAGAGGACCATTAGGTGCATGTTTAAGTATATACTTAGAGGAGAAAACAATTTCAAGAGGATTTTTAGTTCAACCATTACGAGGAATGACATCTATCACTCTTACCATATCATCCATAAGATCATTATCTATAAAATCATGTTGAATAGAATCATTCTTATCATCATCCGTATCAACATTCATCACATCATTCTTTGTAGTTTTGCTAGCTTTGACAAATGAAATATTATTATTAGGCATAGGGTTGGTAAAGACTTGCAAATTTTGGTTAGGAGAGGCAACATAATTATTTCCTTGATCACTAACACCTCCAATAGAAAGACGACTGGAATCAATGAGGTCTTGCACAAGATGTTTAAGATGCTTGCAATGTTCCATGTTCTATCCATTTTTTCAGTGGTAATGGTAGTAAAAGTTTGTTCTATAGCTTGCAGGTAATGGTTTATTAGGATCAGATGTTTTAATAGGGGGTAGGGTAATCATCTTTTGTTCTATTTGTTATGACATTGTATTATGAAGGGTATCAAGTAGGGGAGTGAATTGTCTTTTTAGGTCCCCATAGCTAAAGTGTATCATGGATTTAACAACTACCTGGTTATTAACATTTTGAATTGTTTTTTGAGGGGGATTGAATTGAAGGAACCATTTGTTCTATTTCCTAATAGGTTGGGAATTGTTTTGGTTTGCGGAATCATACTTCTTAGTTTGGATAGAAGTGGACTTTGTATCTTGACTACTAACCGAATTTTGATAATCATGGAGGGAAATACACAAGTGCATAAAGGAGGGAGATTTCATCATGGTGAGCTTTTATTGTATCTTGTTTTGCAAATTTTCTATGAACATTTTTTGAAGGTGAGGCTCAGGAACCTTGACATCAATTTGGGAATAAAGTGTTTGATAGCGTGAGATAAAGTCAGTTATCTTTTCTTCTTCTTTTTGCTTGCATCTCATCAAATTGGACAAGGTCATCTTAGGGGTCATATGCACTTGGAAATGGTTAAAAATGCCTCAACAAGTTCATTGAATGAACAAATTGAGTTGTTCGATAAAGAAGAAAACCACTCCAAGGCAATATGTTCAAGGACCTAGGGAAAATATTAGTCAAGATTTTATCATCAAGGAAAAAGTCACTACATAAGGTAGTATAAGAATTGACATGGTTAGAAGGATCTCCCTTTCCTCCGTATTTCTCGAATCTAGGAACCTCTACACCTTGTGGTATCGGTGTTTGCAATATCTCTAAGGACAATGGACTACTTTTGACATAGTATGTAGGTGGGCCATTTTGATTTTGGTTGATGGTGGAAACTTTTGTTTGAAGGGATGAAATTATTTGCAAATGTTGATTTATGAAAGGGTGAAAAAGGTGAAGGCGTGTATGGGTTTGAAGGAGAAGTGAATGGAATACTTATAGGTGGTAAGGTAGTAGGAGATATGACATGTGATGCCACAAAGGTACTAGGGATGCTAGATGAAATACCCAAGGAAGGAATCACTTTACTAGTTGGTATCATTGTTGTTGTGACTTGAGGATTGGTATAGGTAGGTATTGAGGCAATTGTTGTGGGAGGAGGAATTTGGGTTCCTCCTTGACTTGTCACATTGATTGTAGGTAAAGGAAAACTAGTGGTTGAGGTGTGATGTTTTCCACATATTTGAACTATTTTTTTCACAAGGTCAAGTCCATATTCACTTTGAAGCATGTGATGAATGTTGTCTATAGTAGGGATGGCACTAGTTTCAAAATGTTGTCATTTTTCACTTGATGTTTTAGGTTTTCTAAGTCTTCATGAATGTGAATTATGTTTTCTTGCAGGACATTATCAATCCTTATTTCAACTTGCATCACACTACTTGAAGGTAAAGAATTGTTAATGGTATTGTCCATAACTAGTGCACTAGTGTCAATACTAGGAGTGAAAGAGCTAGACAACCCAATATTTACAATGATTGTGTTATCATAAAATGACATGAGTCTCAAACTTCATCTCGCTATAGTATTAGCATAGGACACCAAATACTCATGCACGGACTACTAAATGCAAGATGAATGCAAATGCAATGTAAGCTAAGAACAATGAAATGCTTATAACATAACTTCTGGAAACTAAAACAGAAAGGAAATAGCAAAAAATAGAAACTCAGAAATAGAGCTTTAAATGCTAGAAAATGAAATTCAAAATGTGCATAGGGACTAATTTTCCCAAGGTGGTGAATGAGTCCTAGTAGGGATTTTTTTCAAAAATTTCAAAAAAATTCAATTGCTTTTTATGATTTTTATGTTGTATCATATGCATTCTAAGTGAAAATGCAGATTTTGTTTAATTTTTAGTGATATGAGATGCAAAAATGTAAGCTATATGATCTTTCACTAATGAAAATTTTGAAAACCCTAGAATGCAAGTTAACTAATGCAAATTCTAATGCAAGCCAAAGCCAAGATGATGATGCACTCAAAATCAGAATTTTAATGTTCTAAATGTAGGTTCACCAAAATGAATTGGTGAAAAAGTGGTTAGGATGCTACAATATGGTTGTAGGACATATAGCACACCCATGCCTCAAATCATTCAAGGATAACCCTTGAGATCTCAATGCAAAGATGAAAGATAAATGATATGCAAGATGTAACACTAAACCCTAATTCAATGCAATAACCTAAAAAATGACCTAGAAATGCAAATGTAAGAACACAAAAAACAACAAAAAGGAATGTGTGCACCTGGGAATTTGGAAATGATTGGAAGGAGATCTAAAATGTTATAAAATTTGACTTTAATGCTAAGTGGGACTCATTCGCCAAGCTTGGAAAATTAGACTAGAATCTGGGTTTCTATGTGGGAATAGGAATTTTCAAAATAGGTATTCGAATCTGCAAAAAAATGAATTTTAACTAAAACTAGGACTTAGTCACTAGAAGTGGAAAATTAGTCAAGTCAGGGTTTTCTAAAGCTTCAAAGTCTGATCCTACTCTTCTATGTCTACTCTATTCTTCCTAATATATTTCTAGATCCGAAACCTTTTTTTGCAACCTTTAGGTGTTCTCTAATGTTCTCCAAGGCTTGACGACAACTTTGACAACTTTAAATGATTTGACAACTTTCCTCCAATCTTGCTCCTTAGGAAATCTACAACCTAGACCTGCAAATCACACACAAAGGAGAGTGAAATTTTTTTTTGGGTTAGTGGATTGGGGTTTTCTTTGGTCAAACCCCATTTTGGTAATCAAACCTTGAAATATAATGAAATAGGAATGGAGAATGATTAATGAACAAAATAAGATGTTGCAAGTCATCAAACTCTATCAATGAAGTGTTGCAAACATGTGTGAGATGGCTCCAATGGATGTAGATCTTGACTCTTGGTAGAAGGTGATAGATCTTGAATGAAATGCTTGCTTGGATCAAAAAAACCTACATCACAATTGTTAGCTCCAATAAAAACTTGATGCAAGAAATCTTTGACATGATGACTGATGACAGGCTATTGTTAGGTCCTATTGCTTTAATTGAAAAATGCATCAAATGTATATCCGGGTAGTGTTAAGAGGCTATATGAAATATGAAACATCTTGATTAACTCTCTCAAATTTTCTAAATGTTTGGAACAGTTGAAAACAAAATTTAAATTAAAAGGCCATTAAACTAGAAAGAGTAAAATTGTCTAAACTAGAAAGCATGAAATCATTAAGCTAGAAAGCATTAAATTATTAAACTAGAAAGCATAAAATGATTAAAATAGAAAGCATGTAAATTACTTGAAAATAAATGCTTGCAATAAAACTATAAATTTTAAATGACATCAACCATTAACTAACATCTAATTGTTAACAGAAAACAAACTCAACAACATACAACTAATAGCTATAGTGGGTACTCCAGAATTTTAGATAAACAAAACTAAAGATTATAAATTCAAACTATAACCTATAGGAATAACTTAACAAAGCTTGACACATATAAATAACATTTTTTCACACTTATGATTTACATAAGAAAAATAACAAAAGTGAAAATGAAAATACTTATCTATCTACTCTATAATTCCCTTGAGTGGCTAGCACTTAGGTACTACTATGCTTAACTCAGATCACATGAACTTCTGTATCTTAAAAATTAATCCATCCAAGATAATTTGATCACACAATACTAATAACTTAGAATAAGATTGGAAAAGCTTGTTTTATTCATATAAGGAAAAGTGTAACACAAAGAAATAGTTCAAAAGAACATTATGATAACATAACAATATCCAATATGCATTGTTTCTGGTGGTTACATATTTATTCAAAAACTGCTAACAAAATCCTAGATTTCAAATGGTGAAGATCACCATTGAAAAAGTCTTAAATAGAATTCAACTAACAAATGGACTTAAGTTCATAACAAAGAATTTAAAAGGCTCAGAGTGAGCCATAAAGCATTTAAATAGAAAATAAACAGAAAGCATTTAAAGACTCAATCCATTATGCACTTCCTAAAATTTTGGTGCCTAGACTTCTGGTGCTTGTCTTCAACTGGTTTGAAGTATGCTTTAAATCCACTCCATTGTGCATAATAACCTATAGAATACTAAAACTATACCATTCTGTTAGCGTGAGTCAACTTATTTCAATTGATTTTAGGAAATAAATATTATATTTATTTTTACAAAAAGTAAACAATTATTAATCTTAAAGATAAACAATTCCCCTTGTTCCTACTCAACTGTTCATACTTTGCACTAAGGTCATATGGATCTTCTGCCTCTCTATCCCAATCATCTGGGACTCTATGAAAACCCTCATTGAATCTGACCCTTGCTTTCCATGACTGTAAATTATCAATATTTTGATATGTAGTAATATGTACTACAAGGGGTGGTAAAAGAAGTAATGGAGGCCTATACTTCATTCCTATCCATTCAGTCTTAAGTTGTTTCATAATATCTGCTAATGCCTTTGCTCTTTTGTAAGAACATCTAATATTTGTAGGTGAAATAACCTTTCTTCTTTTAAGGTGTATTAGAAGAGGACTGTACCTCTCTTCACATGAATTCAATTCTTTTCTTATCAATTCTAGCCCCTTAACTATAAAATGTTGAAAGTAGATCCAAAGATTATCATTATAGTTACTCCTCACAGTTTCATTGACCTTAATGCTTTAGAATTGAGCTCTAAAAGTAGAAGGTTTACCATTAGGATACCACATTTGAAGTCCAAAAATATTCTCTTGATGTAGATTACGGGTAATCAAACTCAAAACAACCTTAAATAAGTGTTTTTGTTCATCAAAAAATAGGTTTTCCTTCACAAACGCTCATTCTTGCTTATAGTCTTTCGAAAAGGAAAATTGGACATATCTTTTGACCCAGACCTAATATACAGAGAAGAAGACCGATTTAAGATACCCATTTGTCCATTCTTACACATATCAAAAAATAAGGTAGGGTTTTTGTGTACTAAGGGGCTCAAAATTTGACTGTCATACTTCTTTTTTACTGTCTGCATCCAAATGCAAACAAACTTTCATTAGTGACTTCATCAAAATAGAAAACTTTAAAATATCCTCTAAAGAGTTTTTAGATACCCTCAAAATATAACATTTCATCAATTTTTTATATATTTTTTATGGAGGGAAGAAAAGATATGAAATTTTTTTGTTCGCTAGAAACCCTATGGCAGATTCAAAACTGTTGTTACAAAAAATGTTATAACTTTCTCTAAACTTAATGCAATTTAACCAAACCAAAATAGAATGAAAGATAACTCAATTTCCTTTCTAACCATACCATGTATAGGTTGTAGAAAGACTGTACATATTTGTACCATGTGAAAGAACAAGACTGTTACAAGAAAAATGCATAGAAAACAAGGGTTTCATTTATCAAAACTTCAAATACATAATGTTTCCTCATCCTTTCATCATCCTAATCTTTGTGTCAACCATACAAGGCCTTTTTAAAAATTTAAAAGATTTTCCAATGGTTCTTAAGCAACTTTTCAACTTACAACTATTCATATTCCAACCAAACTTCAATTTGACAACAAAATGCAAAAGTTATTTTTTACAACATTGTGCAACTTTGACAATTTCTTACATCTAGACCCTAACTCACTCTTAATGACTCAAAACGACTCAAACACATAAGATATGGTATTAGAAGACCTTATTACATTTAAACAACTCAAAAAAGCTAAAGATAAACTTTTTACCCTTCGGAGGCATGAAAGTATTGTGGGTGCCCCTGCATCATACTCCCAAGGGGAAGAAAAACTCAAGTCCATTTGAGTGCAGATTTTCTTTCTTCCTGGTCTTCCAATTCTCCAGAAATTTGTCCTTCATCTTTGCAACTTTCCATAGATCCTTTTTCTTCTTATATCATCTCTTATTAAGCATCTTCTCAACTTCAAGGTACCAAAATGTGAGTTCTCATTCATATGCCTCAATACCACCATCTATGTCTTCATCTTCATCATTCGAATACAATATGTCAACATATTCATCATCCATAAAATAAAAAATACAACAATTACCTCGGTTGGATTTGAAACATTTTTGTCACCATAGTGTGCTACATTTGTATAAGAATTTTTATACACTCTATGCACTTATCCTCCTTTAGACTCTTTTTCATCTTCATTTTCATTTGCTACATCTGTAAACACATACTCACACACATTGTTAGAAATAAAATTTTGAGTCTCAAGGGACCCATTTTATTCACAATTTTACTCTTCCTCATATGAATTTTTCTCTTCCATCATCAACAAAGACTCCCTAATGTCTAGTTTTGTTGTCCTCTCTTTTTTTCTTCTCCCCTAAATGATCTTCTTGATAGGCCACTTTATCCTCTTTCTTATTGGTAAATTCCAACCACTTTTCTGGTTTTATTTCTTAAGAAACTATTGCATCTCAAGTTCCATTATTATTTTTATTTCTTCCAAGGCTTGTCTCAACTCTATTATTTCTTGTTGAACATTTATATGTTCTTTCTCATTTTTTCTTCATCTCACTTTTTTTTTTTCTCATCACTTGTTTCTTGCTTGGTACCTCCTTACTCTGCAAGTCTCCATGGACTATTCTTCTCAACATTTTTATTTTTATTTCTCAAGCAAGTCTCTTTCACCTTGCTTCTTCTCAATTTTGTTTCTTATCTTCATGATACCTCAACTTAGACCCACTTCTTTTCCCTTGGCCTAGTCTTTTAGTATCCAAGCTCTTCTCTTCAACCTGTAAAAAATAATACACAAATTTTCAAAACTTCATTGCCTAGATCTTTGGGTTTTGATACCAATTTTATGTAGAACAGGGGTAATCAAACTCAAAACAACCTTTAAAAAGTTCCTTATTCATCAAAAAATGGGTTTTCCTTCACAAACCCTCATTTTTGCTTGTAGCCTTTCAAAAAATAAAATTGGACATAATTTTTAACCCAGACCTAATCTATAGGAAATGAGACACATTTAGGATACCCAATTGGAAATTATTACACATATCAAAAATAAAGGTAGGGTTTCTTTGTACAGAAGGGGTTCAAAACTTGTTTGTCCTACTTCTAAGAGGATTTTTTTGAACTATCTACACTCAAGTGCAAACAAAATTTCATTAGTAACTTCATCAAAATAGAAAATAATGAAATATACTCTAATGGGTTTTTATATACCCTAAAAAAAAAAATTTCACCATTTTTTATAGGATTTTGATGGAGGAAAGAAAAGATATAAAATTTTCTTGTTCGCTGGAAACCCTAAGGCAAATTCAGACCTACTATTACAAAAAATGATATGAATTTTTACAAATTTAATGAAATTTAATCAAACCAAAATGAAATGAAATATAACTCAATTATCTTTCCAACCATATCATGTGCAGGTCATACAAAGGTCATACATATCCGTACTACGTGAAAGAACAAAACTATTACAAACAAATGCACAAAAAACAAGGGTTTCATTTATCAAAACTTCAAATACACAATGTTTCCTCATCCTTTCATCATCCTAACCTTTGTGTCAACCATAAAAGGTCTTTTTAAACATTTAAAACTATTTTCCAATGGTTCTCAACCAAATTTTCAACTTACAACCATTCATATTCTAACCAAACTTCAATTTGACAACAAAATGCAAAAGTTGTTTTTTACAACATTGTGCAACTTTGACAATTTCTTACATCTAGACCCTAACTCACCCTTAATGATTCAAAACCAACTCAAACACATAAGACATGGTATTAGAATAGCTTATTACATTCAACCAACAAACAAAGAAAAAGATCAACTTTTGACCCTCTAGAGGTATGAAAGCACTATGGGTGCCCCTGCACCATCTCTTCCTGTGAATACTCATTTGTCCTCTCTTGCTATTGAATCTAGTTTTGCATGGTGGACATAAATGACCTAAGTTGAACTTCACCCGCAAAGAAATTAATGAAGAAATCAATATTCCTTTCAAGGAACAAATTATGCATAAAGAATTCACATAATAGTTTCTATTAAGCAGGAGTTGATTCTGTAAATGCTTTTACAAACTCTTTATCATCTAGATCATGTGGAAGATTGCAGGAGATTCTTAATAGTTTCCATCTTAAGATTTTCTCATTCAAAAAAATGGAAAACAGTCTAGATGGCCTTCTATAGGCTAACAATAGTTCACCAATTTGATAGGCATTTGTTTTAGTTTGATACAACCTGTCATATGAATTTTTCAACAAAACTATTTCCTTCTTTAATCTAGCATTTTCTATTCATGTCTATCTCAGAAAATAGCACCTCTCCATCCATGTAACCAACAATGGGGTTATATGAACCTAGAACCATTCCATTGCGGTTGGTTCCGTCTATTTCTCTTTTGACTCTATGGTTGGTTTAGCACCAATCTCTTGCAAATATTGCTCCAATTTAACAATTTTTCTTAAGGAAGAATTAAGCTCAGACCTCTATTTATCCTTTTCTTTTTCAAAAGCTATAAAAAATTGCATAAAATTATCAGTTAAACTTTTGATTTGTCTGTCTTTTTCAAACAAACTTGTCACATACTTTTTACTTTCCTCATTCCACTGTTGCACCTGAAATTACAAGTGTTCAATAGTTTTATCTTTTTTCCAATTGCCTGATCTCTCTTCTTCAAAACTACAGTGTGTACATCTATCTCTTCTTGTTGTTGATTAACTTGATCTTCATTTCTCTACAACTGACATTTCAATTGAGAAATTTCTGATTTTAATTGCTCTAACTCTATTTTTTCTTATCAACCTCTGTATTGATAATAAAAGGAAAGCTATGAATTTTTGCATCATCATTGGTTATGTTTTCTTCATTAGGAACCTCAAATGAACCTTGTTCAGTGTCATTCACAACTAGAGGAGACAAATGTTCTACAATTTCATCTTTGACACCCAAATTATGTGGATATTGTTCCCCTACTTCTTGTACTAGTTGTAATGGCATATTCACCCTCTCCGGCTCAGGGGATTTAGTGGGTTATTTTTTAATTTCTTTTGTTGCCTCTTTAGAAGGTAGAACCTCAGTTTCTAAAGATTGAGCTTCAATATCATGTGACTGTTGGCCATGCCTTTTCTTTTCAGGGGTATTCAATTGATCACTAGCTACGGCACCACTAATTTTAGTAGATAACCTCTTACTTCTCCTTAAAGGATGAGTTGTTTTCAATGTTACTCTAGATCTCTTTTTCTTCTTGCGAGGAGGTTCTTCCTCATCTCTTGAATTTATGATTTCCACATTTTCTTGATGGCCTGGGGTTTCTAAAATATTAGATAAATTTTTTGGCACTTCGCCATTAGGAGCTATTATGGTATGTTAGGGTTCAAAATTTTCCAGAGGCTTAGGGGAATGCTCTTCCAAATGTTGAGTCACCTGCTTAGATGATTCACCTTCTTCAAGGTGTCTTATAGGATCTCAATTTTCAAAATTTTGGAGGAATTTTTTCCACTTCTTTTTTCATCTTCTTCTGGAAATGATATTTACATATTAAGTTGATGAGGCCATGGTGTTTCAGTGGTCCTAAACCAATTTTTATTTTTTCTATCATGCTAGTAACAGAATCATAAAGAAATGCAGACAAATTAACCCTAAGTGTAGGGTTTTCAGCACCATGGTGTAAATGGGTAAGTATGAAAAAAGGTGCACCTAAAACTAATGCACATTATCCTTCACAAGTGAAATACTTAATAATCCAAGCCATTGTTGTTCTCCAGGGCTCTGGGATGGACATTCTCTAAAATCCTTTATTTTGTCCTCTAGTACTTATAGTTAACAAAGGTTGAGGTTCCCCTTCTCTATGAAAAAGCTCTACCATTTTCTAATAAGAGATATTGGTAGTTTTTTACAAATTAATACCTTTATTTTCAAGACCAGATAAATGAGAAATGATCTTAGGACTTACCTGGAATCACTTGCCATGCACTACAAATTGACCATTTGTGAAATTCTCCACAAATTCCTTCACCAGTTGCTCATTGTGTCCCTCGAATTTTTTTATGAACTCCAACCACCCCACTCTCTGGAACAATTCTGAAATATTACTTAATACCAATAATTTTTCTACCGAAGCTAGTTAAATTTTCCATTTTTCTCCTCCCATACTATGCTTCCCTTATGGCTCTACTCAATTTCTACTAAAATGCTATGGTGCTCAAATAAAATTGTTTAAACAAAACTGAATTACATAGTGAAGAAAATGTAACTTTTTAATTGAACCTATACTTGATACAACCAATGGAATATGAATTAGTTATCTCATTTGGGCTTCACTATAATTTCATCATTACTTGCATGGGAAAAAGTGTAAAGATTTCCTACTTCAATCAAACATACAATTGCATAGTTTACTAAATTTGGAAAGGGGATTGTTTGTGCTAATTTGTTTATCTTTATTCTAAATAATTACCTACTTAAAGAAAAAATTGTAGATACCTTAAGTCCCATCATCAATTCAAAAATCACTTACCTTTGCTAATGTAATAGTATAATTGTATGAGTTGGTAAGGGTGGCGATGAATTTATTATGAACGCGGATGGGTCAGCTAATTAATGGTGGAATTATTATGACATAAAAGTAGTCATAATAATTTTAATTTATTATGATAGGAGATGGTAATGTAGGGTGAATGGTAATGTAGGGCATGGATTCCAAGGTGATGAAAAAAATTAATAATGGGCATGTGTATGATGTTGGAAAAATTAAAACATTTGGATAGGAAAAGAATGTACAAAAATTTGGAGCATCGCTAGGAGATGCGACCGAGGTGAAGAATAAAAAGTTTTGAAGCATGTTGAGAGATGCATCTAGAATGCAACAAAAAAAAAATTGGAGCATCACCGAAAGATCTAGCCAGAAGCAGCAATGAAATTTCTAGAGTATCGCCGAAAGATGCAGCCAGAAGAAGAAAGCAAAATTTTTGGAGCATCATAGAAAGATGCCACCAGAAGGAAGAAACAATTTTTTTTTGGAGCATTGCTGAAAGATGCAACCAGAATGCAACAAGAAAATTTCCTGAGCATCACTGAAAAATGCAACCGAAAGATAGAAGTAGAATGCAGGACCTTGGACTTAGAATTTCTGGAGCATCATTGAAAGATGTGCCAGAATGCAAGAACAAAGTAAGAAATGGTGCCACTAGTCACGCATGCAAGTTCTGGAGTATCGCAACAACTGAGCCAACAAGTTTTGGAGCAGCGCAACAAGATGCACAAGAATTTTTGTTTGATTAGAATGAAGTCTCGCAAGATGGAACAAAATTTAGCCAAGTCCAAAAGATGAAAAATTCAAAAGAAATGCTCTGAAGAAAAGTGAATACATACACATGCATTTTTTTTTACTTGTGGTAGCAAAATAAAAACTATATTGGCTTTGTTGTAGCAGAGTCAATGCATTGTATTTTCTCCTTGCATTTCTACCATTTTTTTAAATTCTTCTTTATTGATAGGTTTATGGTAGATCCATAATTGATGAAAATTGACCAAAAGTGTTTGAATATCACCATCAATGGGTTTTAATTGCACTGCTCCATTTGGAAATACTTCAAAAATTTCACATGGACTGAGCCAATGAGTCTTGAGTTTCCCTTGGTGATCTTTGTATCAGGAATCAAATAACAATGCCCAATCCCTATTATGGAACTCTCTTTCCTTTATATTCTTGTCATGCCATACCTTTCATTGTTATTGCACTAGCCCAGTTTGGTGGATAGCATACAGACAGAGTTCATCCAACTCACTAAACTATAAGACTCTTTCAACCTGGGATCGTTTGAGATCTAAACCTAACTCCATTGTTGTTCTCAAGGTTTTTTGAGTTCAAATTCAATGGGTAGGAGAGGTTTCTTCCCAAAAATTAGGTATGTGCAGGATCATGATGGGACAAAAAGTGGAGATATGATGGGTATGTGTAGGGTATGTGGTTGACAACTTTTTTTTTACCCAAAATTAATGAAACAAAAAGGGTTTTAAAAGGTGATTCTCAACTTTCCACCAATATAAATTATTCTTTACTTGGAATTTAATAAATAATTATTATTCATTTTCTATTTGAATTACAACTAAAGTCCTAATTGATAGGCTGATTGAAAAATATATATAGCTTTCAAACGATTATCAGATTTTTGAATCTGAGACATGTGTCACATTCTATGCTTTGCATAATATAGGATTAAAAAAAAAAAAATTGAATTTCATGAAGTTTTGACCAAGTTAAGGTGGTTAGACATCAGTTTTTATATTTTTAAAAGTTGTAATAAAAATTCTAATTAATTATTTACTTGGAAAAAATTTACAAAAAAATATGAATCACATCGGGACATGAGTTCTCTACTTATATGAAATATTATAAAAAATATTATCATTTTATTGTGGTTAAAGGTCATGACACCTACTTCTTATTTCTCAAATTTAAGTATACTACATTGAAATTTCAAATTTTCAAAATAGATTTAAAAAAAAAAATAAACCTAGTAGTTTAGAAACTACATTCAATTTTATACAAATTCCATTCTTACATATTTTTGAAATAATATAGATAACTTATTGAAATTTTTACGTCAAGTTGCCTAACTCTAATTTTTTTGAATTTTTTGCCACTTAAGGGCTTGTTTTTTCCATGATGATCCTGCACATACCCAATTAATTCATATGGACTGAAACCAATGGTGTATTTCCAAGTTGTGTTATAATCCCAAACGACTTCAGGTAGTTTCCTAGCCTAATCTTTCCTTCTTGATGAAACAGTTTTTGTTAAAATGTTCTCTAGCTCCTTGTTAGTGACTTCTACCTGACCATTTGCTTGAGGATGAAAGGGTGATGACTTCTTATGGCTTACCTGGAAATGATCAGTGAAGGATAAAAAATCCTTAGACACAAACTGGGGTCACTAATTTGTGACAATTGTCCTAGAGGCTCCAAATCTGTGAAAAAAATTATTGTACAAGAAGTTAACTATTTGTTCTACCCTAACAACTCATAGAGCTTGAACTTCTACCCGTTTAGTCAGATAGTCAGTACATACCAAAATGTACTCTTTTCCTTGTGAAGGAGGGTCTATAGGACCGATAAAAGCTAATCCCCATTTTTCAAATGGTTCTAGGACTACTTAGGGTTGTAGAGGCATTTCATTAGATGTAGTGGGTCTTCCTACCCTTTGGCTTTCATCACAGTAGTGAACATATTTCTTGGCATCTTTATGCATAGAAGGCTAGTAATATCCTACACCCAAAATCTTATGGAATGTCCTCTCAGTAGAATAATGGTCTCTAGAAGGTTCATAATGGAAAGCTCTAAGGATGCTATAAGTCTCATATTCCCTAACAAAACATCATAAAACCATATCAAGACTGCGTTGAAATAATATCCCATTAATCCATTTGAATGGATCCCTTTCTCGAATGAGGTGTTTCTTTTGTTTTGATCTGAAATTAGGTGGAAATTCCAAGGTGGTGAAGTAGTTGGAAATATCAACAAACCAAGGGGTTTTAATGGAAATGGAAAATAAATTTTCATCTAGGAATTCATCTTGTATAGGAGCGCAGTGACCATCATCTTTTTTGATTCAGGATAGGAAATTTGCAACTATGTTGAACTTCCTGGGTTTGTCAATAATGGCCACATTGAATTCTTGTAGAAGATATAACCACCTAATTTTCCTTCCATTCACTAATGGTTTTTTCATCAGGTATTTGATAGCCGAATGGTCTGTGTACACTGTTACTTTGTACCCTGTAATGTAATGTCAAAATTTCTTGATTGGATGTACTACAACTAAAAATTCTTTTTCCCTGGTGGTGTAATTCCATTCACTAGGAGTCAAGTTTTTTATTATGAAATAGATGACATATTTTCCCCCATTCTCATCTTCTTGTCCTAGAATTTCTCTAATATCATCATCAAAAGCATCAACATAAATATGGAATGGGAGGTTCCAGTTAGCTCCATAGAGGATAGGAGCATAGATGAGTTTCTCCTTAATGATTTCAAATGATGATTGACACTCAAGTGTATAGATAAAATCTGCATTCTTTTGGAGGAGGGAAAACATAGGATCTGCAATCTTGTTGAAGTTTTCTATGAATCTTCGATAGTATCCAGCATGTCCTAAGAAACTTCTAACATCAGTTTAGTTTTTTGGGGTCACAAGTTGTTATATCACCTCGATTTTCTTAGGATTGAATTTTATTCCTTCTGTGGAAATGTGGTGTCCCAGCACTATCCCTTGTTCTACCATTGTTAGGAATTTTTCATGGCTTAGGGATAGATGATGGTCTTCACATAACTTCAATAATTTTTCTATAATTTAAAGGGATTCATCAAAATTTGACCCATACATAGTGAAGTCATCCATGTAAACTTCGAAATGGTCATTCACTAACTCAAAAAATATGGCTAGGATAGCTCTCTAAAATGTTGCAGTCCAATATTGCAAAGCCCAAAAGGAAGAAATCTATATGTAAATGTTCCCCATGGGCAAGTAAAATTTGTTTTGTCCTGGACTTCTGCTACTACCTATATTTGGTTATATCCACTAAATCCATCTAGAAATGAGAAATACTTTCTCCCAACTAGATTATCCAAGACCTGGTCTACAAATGGTAGTGGGAAGTAATATCCATGGGTCACTTTGTTAAGTTCCCTATAGTGAAAGCACACCCTCCACTTCCTATTTTTCTTTGGAACCACAACTAGAGGTGAAACCCACTTGCTGTCAGAAATGGGATAGATAAATCCCACTTGCAGGAGTTTCTCAATTTTAATTTTAACAATGTCTTTCAAGGTAGGATTGAGTCTCCATTGTGGTTGAAAAATAGGTCGAACATCCTAAATATAGATGTGATGGGTAAAAACACTTGGGTGTATTCCTCTCAAGTCTATATAGTCCCAAGAAAAATCTTTAGATCTATTCACCAAGATATCAAACAATTTATGCTCTTCTAGCTTTGTCAACCAATTGTTGATATTCAAAGTTTTCCCTGGCAACAACATGATGGTTTTGACACCTGGATGGTTGGAGGTGATAGTATAAACTTATCTTGTCAAAGTGTTGAGAGGATAGCTATGTGGTATGGTTTTGTGGTTTCTAGCAATAGATTCAAAGAAATGATCCATTTTTGGAAAGATATTAGCTAGAGGACAAGGTAATCCCATGAAGTTGGTGTTATCGAATTTAGTGTGATCTACATTGATTAGCTGCCCTAAAATCTCTTCTACGTCCAACATCTCTTCATCACTTGAGTCCATGGTAAGATTTTCCATATTTTTTTCTAGTTCATCTTCCAACTCTTCACCATGTTGTTTGATGACTACCTGATTAGTAGAAGAATGGATGCTTTATGGTTTTGGACATAGAACATCACTTTTCTCCAACTAACATTCAATAATGTCCTAGGAGTCCTAATTGGATTGACTATCAACCTCACAAGGTGAGTCAATTATCACTAAGGAAGACCTAAGAGGGATTCTTTTAAGCTTTGAAAGGTTCACCACCAAGCAAAAGCTTGGAAAAGACAACTTAACATTCAACTCACAAAATCTAGTAATGCAAGCCAAATAAAGGGTGCAAATAATGAAATTAAGCAATACCAAGTTAGGGTATGTGTACTTGGGAAGTTTGGAAATGTAATGAGGATTCCAGAAATGCAAATATTTTCTCAAAAAGTGTTATGGATGACTAATAAGCCCTTACTATTTTCTTAGTCTTGTTATTTTTTTTCAGGGTAGATGCGAAGTCTTTGGATGTTGGAACTAGATCTCAAAGAATTTATGAAAAATGACCTCTGGAGGACTAAGATTCCCTTACTATTATCTTAGTCCCATTTGGAATTTATGAAATATCTAAATTTGGTCCTAAGGCTTGATGTTTACTCTTCCTTCTTCTCTGATCTCAAGTTCAGAAACCTTCAGATTTAGCTTGTAGGCGAGTTTCCGTGAAGATGACAACTTTGTAATGAATCTTTGCAACTTTGCACTCCAAATGATCTTCAAGTCTTCAACCTAGATCTGCAATCACAAGCATGCAAGAGGGGAAAAACTTGTTGATTTTTAGTGAATGGGGGTTTTCCTTGGTCAAATCGCTTGTTGGTAATTAAACCTTGAAATGAAATGAAATAAAGGAGGGAATGATGAATGAACAATATTCAATGCTACAACTCACCAAAACCTTGTTGTGAAGTCTAGAAACTTGTGTGAAATGGTTGAAATGGATATGGATCTTGAATCAAAGGAATGCTTGATAGATCTTTCTTGAATTGCTTGCTTGAAACAAAACCCTATATCACAAATGTTAGCACAACAACACACATGATGCAAGAATATCTTTGATATGATGCCTTAATCTTGATGATTGATCCAAATGCTTGAATAATTTCTCTTGAATACTAGAATGCTTGGATGCTTGGATGCTTGTTAGCTTGCTTGATTACTTGATATGAAAAATGAGAGGAGGAATCTTGTATTTATACATATCTATGCTTAATATCCCGAAATTACATAACACCAAGCTGACATATGAATTCATTAAATAAAGGAGGCTAAATCCCTCTAGAATTTGGAATTAATTCTTGAAAAATAGGTCAAGGAGGACTAAAACTCCCTAGGTGGTGTCTTAGTCCTGAGGCTCAAATCTCAGGGCATAGAATCCAAAAGGGACCTATTCAGGTGCTCTCAAAATTAGGGTCCCAAGACCTTTGGGGGAAAAAGATGCCCTAGGTAGAATTTTAGTCCTAACCCAAAAAATTAGGGACACTCCAATGACATCATTAAATTATCATTTATTCATTAGAGAATGTCAAGATTACCCAAAAAAAGATATAATTCATAGGGCTTGTGGATGCAAACTAGGACCAATTAAGACATAAATAGGGATAAATAAAGCAAGGCGAGCCCAAACAAGTGTGAAAATGAAAGGGTGTGCATTTTAATACACTACATTTA
Organism: Sequoia sempervirens; assembly: GCA_007258455.2. NCBI lineage: Eukaryota > Viridiplantae > Streptophyta > Pinopsida > Cupressales > Cupressaceae > Sequoia > Sequoia sempervirens. The sequence goes on along the minus strand of VDFB02353493.1, from coordinate 12,676,907 downwards.
GCCCCCACTTTAGTGAGAAGGTGGACTTGCTTTAAACTCACACTAAAGTAGCCAACCACACAATCAAGAGGGGCTCAATTGTACGAATGCTAGTAAGATAGGATAACAATAACCAAGAGGGATGATCAAGCCCCCAGGATCAAGATCTTATGACAAACCAACATAGGAATAAAGGAACACACATGCAGATGAAGCCATAACCAAATCACAAGCATACACCATCAAACATAGAAAAAGGAAAACAAAAAGGAAAAAAAGAAAAATGTCATGGATCAAGCTTCGACTGGCCGTCCAATGCATTGTGGATCAGGTCTAGGTTGTTCATCCAAAAGGTTTACAAGTGGAACACACTTTCCACTTTGAAAACAAAATGCATGCTCACAAGGGCTAGTGAAGCTAGTTGTCCACTAGATGAGCCCCAATATCAAATTCATACCCCCATGACTATGATAAGTAAAAAAGGAAAAATGCATGCTCACAAGGGCTAGTGAAGCTAGTTGTTCACTAGGTGAGCCCCAAGGAACCATATCAAAAGCCATACCTCCATGACTTTGATAAGGTACAAAAATAAAATACAAGAAAGAGGGATGTTCAAAGGGATTTTTCTTAGTTCATGCAAGGTCTCTTCTTAGGGAACATTGTGCTTAATGTCTCCAAGAGAGGACAATTCAAAGAAATATCACGCTCTCGGAGGAAATCAAACCCAATGACACCACCAAGAAAAGGATGCATCGCAAGAAGAAAGAAAATTGCACAATGAAATATGAGTGCCGATGTATGCACCCACTTTAAAGTAGTTGTTAACACCATTACTGTGAGCAATTTCTTTAAAGTAGAAGAAGAAATGAGAGCTTATTCGGAAAGTCCTATGCAAAGTCATATGTTTCCATTAAGCTACGTCATGAAAAAGGTAGTATGTCACATGCGAGCGAACTTAAAGAATGTCGTCCACATCCCAAGCTTTCTCTTATATGTTCGTGAAAGGTGATCAACTAGCCAAAATAGACAATGACAAGTGACATACGAGGACAAGGCTATCTAACCCCTTGCCTCCACTTAGTGTAGGACAAGGGTGAGCCGAATAGGATGAAAATGAGTATCAGTTAGAGGAATTAGGTGCTTCCATTCCTTGATATGTTTAATTTTATTACATAAAGCCTTGTATTCATTAGTAGCATGACCATGGAGTCTATGATATGCACAAAATGAACTATAATAAAATTTATTTTGTGTTATTGGGGGGAGAGATATCAAACGATCAAGGAGGAGTCTCAACAATATATTTCCTTGATCAAAATTAGGAGATGTTGCTTTATTTTGCAACAAAGATGTCTCTTGCTTAGTACAGGATGTCATACTTACACAAGACTCTTTAGATTACGAGATTTTGTTCTTTTCTTTACAGAAGGGTGTAAAATCTAATGAATTAACAAATAAATGGGAGTTAATATCATTCCAATTGCCGCTATTGCAGTAATAATGATCTGAAAGGTCGAAGAATATTTATGATTAGTAATTATTCCCAAAAATATCATAAATTCTGCTACAAAACCACTCATTCCTAGCAATGCAAGAGAAGCCATTGAAAAGCTACTAAACATAGTAAAGATTTTAGGCATTGGTATAGCGATTCCTCCCATTTCATCAAGGAAAAGAGTACGTATCCTATCATAACTTGTTCCTACCAAGAAAAAAAGTGCAGCACCAATTAATCCATGAGAAATCATTTGCAAAATGGCTCCATTGAGCCCTATAGATGCCGTGGAACCAATTCCTATAATTACAAAGCCCATATGAGATATTGATGAATAGGCTATCCTTCTTTTCAAATTGCGTTGACCCATAGAAGTGAGAGCTGCATAGATAATTTGTAGTGCTCCTATTATTATCAACCACGGTGAAAACAAAGAATGAGCATGAGGTAGCAATTCCATATTGATCTGAATCAACCCATATCCTCCCATTTTCAATAGAACTCCAGCCAAAAGCATACATGTACTATAATGTGCTTCCCCGTGAGTATCTGGTAACCAGGTATGTAAAGGAAAGATTAGCAATTTTATTGCATAAGCAATCAAAAACCCTAAATATAATAGTATTTCAAGTGTGATGGGATAATATTTTTTAGCTAATAATTAGAAATCGAATGTTGGCCCATGAGATCCATAGAGACCCATACTTAAAGCTCCCATTAAGATAAAAATGGAACCACCTGCAGTATACAAAAGAAATTTTGTGGCCGAATATAGACATCTTTTTCCCCCCCACATGGATAAAAGTAGGTAAACAGGAATTAGTTCCAACTCCCACATGAGAAAGAAAAGTAGAATATCTCGAGAAGCAAATAATCCCAATTGGCCACTGTACATTGCCAACATCAAGAGTTCCATTAATTATATAGATTAACCTTGATTATATAGATTAACCTATTGAGAAAGTGGAATAGAATATCAGTAGAGTTCCATTAATTATATAGATTAACCTTGATTATATAGATTAACCTTGATTGTATATATTAACCTATTGAGAAAGTGGAATAGAATATCAGTAGAGTTCCATTAATTATATAGATTAACCTTGATTACAATCAATAGTGTTTTGTGTGATGACATTGATGTTAAGCGAGGACTTCTCTATTTCCCTCAAATGATAACAATCAAGACCATTAGCATTGCTATTAAGTGAAGGATTGTTTATTTCTATCAAAGGAAAATAACCAAGACCATTAGTTGTTTCTTTTGTGTTAGGTATGATAGGGACATGGATACCTTATTTTCTAGCACCACATCCTTTGCCACTATATCCAAGTTGTTTCATAAGCTCATAACCTTTTCCATAAATCATTTTCATTTCTTTAGGGTTCAAAGGTTGTTGATAGTTAGTTTCATCAAAGTTTGTTGTGTATGTTGTCCTTTCTTCTAAAGTGGTTGAGGTGGATGCTTTCAAAGGACCTACTTTTTCCTTTCCCTTTTCAGAGTCCTTTGTTGTGATCTTGTATTGTCCCATGAATGTAGGTGTGAGATATAAAGAACCCTAATCATCTTATAATAGCTTCATGACTTATTCAATGTGTTTTTCTTTGTCATTTTATTGCATGGGTTCCACTTTTGTAGTTGGTGTTAATGTTTTCAAGGAGTTCTCTTTGTTTTTCTCAAGTTGTAAGATACTATAAGGCTCATGATCAATGTCAAGTGTGTGCACTTTTTTGCTGTAGAGGTATTTCATTTTATGATGAAGAGTGGAAGGCACCCCATTTATTGCATGAATCCATGGTCTGCCTAAAAGAAGGTTATATGAAAGATCATCAAGCATAACATGGATTAGGGTTTTTAATGTGGCCTTTCCAACTTTAATAGGAAAATTGATTACACCAAGTGGTTGTTTTCACGCGTTATCAAATCCATTAATAGAGAAAGAGACGGGTTGGATATTTGATTTATCGACACCAAGCTTATCCAAAAGGTTTACACTACACACATTTAAGGCCGAGCTATTGTCAACAAGGGTTTGTTTTATCCATGTCGTATTGTATTGAGCTATGATCATGAAAGCATCATTTATTTTTTGCACTTCCAAAGGTAGGAGTTCACTTTGGTGGGAAACAATGCCAACGTTTATTCCTTGAATCATGGCTACTATTTCATTGGGTTTGCACTAGAGGGAACCACAACTTGTTACAAGGTTGTTTGAAGCATAGTGTGATAATTAGGAGAATTTTGAATTAAGTTCCATAGGGATATCTTAGCAGGAGTATTCTTAAGTTGTTCAACAAGATCATACTCCTTCCCACTATGCGAAGTTAAACAGGGAGCACTAGGAAAATTAGGATTAGGCAATGGGAGGTATGTTGAAGGTGTTTGTCTTGGTTGCATATTGTTCCTAGTGTTGTATGTATGAACAATGGTATTGTAACCCGGTTGCTGCGAAACATTGTTCTTAGGTGGTTCGAGGATAAGGATGGGTTTGTTTTGAACTTGTGGTTTTTGAGAAGGTGGATGGATGATAAGTTTAGGCTCGAGAGAGTAATTCAATGGGTATCTAATGTGCATAACCTAAAAATACTTATCATTATTTTCATGATCTCTTAGTGAAGAGGAGTCTAATGTTACTTCATCATCTTCATCTAAGGAATTAATATTGTCAATGTTTTCATTTTCTTCCATCGTTATATCTTCCATGGTAGGAGAGTTTTTAGGAGAACTACAAACCAAATGGTCTTGAAATTCAAGGATTGGTTCTTCTAAGATGACTTTATCGTACACAAGGGAGTTATCAATGGTTGAATTGTCTTGTTCATTAACAATGGTGTTGTCTTATTCAAGAATGTTTTCTCTAGGGGATTCCCATGACTTTCATCGATTAGATATTCTAACATCAAAGTATCATCTTCACAACTAGGAGATATACTAGCAGAAGAATAAATGTGATTGTCATGATCATTTACAGTTGTTTCTTCTTTTTCATCAATGTTGTGCTCACTAAGAGAGGTACGAGGAGAGAAACAACTAGGACTCTCAAAAATCTCATTGATTAGTTCTTCTAACATCAAAATATCTTCCTCACCAATAGAAGAGATATTAGGAGAAGAACAAATATGATCATTAAGATTTTCCAAGGTTGTATTCTCTTTCACTAAAATACTCTCATAGGGAGGGGATATGAACTTTTTCTTAGTGTTCCTAGAAAGGTAAGGTACTAACATTGTTTGACCAAAAATGAAAATCACTTTTAACCATCTCATGTAATTGTTTAATAATGTAAACAATGTGTATCCAAAGATGCAAAACAATTTATCCAATAAATGTAAAACTTTAAGAATACAAACAATGTATATCCAAAAATGAAAAGCACTTTTATCAAACTTATGCAAATTTTTATGAATGTAAACATTGTATATATGCAAAAGTGAAAAGTAATTTTATGCATATTATGCTTGAAGTTTTAGAAATGTGAGAATTTTCAGATCTAATAATGCTTTTAATTGAAATGATTTAAAAAATGAGTGCCCTAAATTGATGTTTTTGACCTAGATGCATAAAATAGATGTTCTCAAAACTTTCCAGACTTATAGTATGTGTTAGCAGGAGGCTTAGGAAGCACATAGAAGCATATTTAAACCCTAAAAATTGTAGCTTCAGACTCAACAGGGACTAAGACGCTAGTAAGGGCGTCTTGGTCCTACTGAAGGAATTTGAAGGTTCCAATAGAATGCAATCAACTTAGACAACATTCTGAGGTAAAAACCTAGAGAGGGACTAAGACGCCAATAAGGGCATTTTTTTCCTAGTGGAGGTTTTTTTTTAGAAAAATAGCAAATTCCGAGTTGTTAACAATGTTCCCAGATTTCCTACCCAAGGACTTGATGTTTGGAAATAGAAAATTATGCAAATGAGTACAAGAAAAAGTAACTAGTGAGAAGCAATTGGATGCAAAGTTGAATGCATTTTTTTCAATTTTGGATGTAATAACAATGTTCCTAAATGCAATTAGGATGATGAATAATGCACTTTGCAATTTTTCAATGAGATAAGATGACACAAGAAATAAAAAATTCAACCTATATTCACTTTCACTAATGCAAATGTGAGAAACCCTAAATGCACTTTCACTAATGCAAGATGTAATTCAAGAATGAATGCGACCTAGATCTAGGAATGTAATGGACTCCAAATTAGAAAATGAACACTCAAAATGTTAGGTTCACCAAAATGATTAGTAGAAGAATGGATGCTTTATGGTTTTGGACATAAAACATCACTTTTCTCCAACTAACATTCAATAATGTCCTAGGAGTCCTAATTGGATTGACTATCAATCTCACAAGGTGAGTCAATTATCAATAAGGAAGATCTAGGAGGGGTTATTTTAATCTTTGAAGGGTTCACCACCAAGAAAAAGACTGGAAAAGACAACTTAACATTCAACTCACAAAATCTAGTAATGCAAGCCAAATAAAGGGTGCAAATGATAAAATTAAGCAACACCAAGTTAGGGTATGTGTACCTAGGAAGTTTGGAAATGTAATGAGGATTTCAAAAATGAAAATATGTTGTCAAAAAGTGTTATGAAGGACTAAGACACCATTACTATTGTCTTTCTCCCATTGTTATTTTTTGGGGTAGATGTGAAGTCTTTAGATGTTGGAACTGGATCTAGAAGAATTTATGAAAAATGACCTTAGGAGGACTAAGATTCCCTTACTATTGTCTTAGTCCCATTTGGAATTTCTAAAATATTTGAATGTGGTCCTGAGGCTTGATGTCTACTCTTCCTTCTTCTTTGATTTTAGGTTTTGAAACCTTCATATTTAGCTTGTAGGTGAGTTTCCATGAAGATGAAAACTTTGTAATGAATATTTGCAACTTTGCACTCCAAATGATCTTCAAGTCTTCAACCTAGATTTTCAATTAGAAGCATGCAAAAGGGGAAAAACTTCTTGATTGTTAGTGAATGGGTGTTTTCCTTGGTCAAACCCCTTATTGGTAATTAAACCTTGAAATGAAATGAAATAAAGGGGGGAAATGATGAATGAACAATATGTAATGCTACAACTCACCAGACCCTTGTTGTAAAGTCTATAAACTTGTGTGAAATGAATGCAATGGATATGGATCTTGAATAAAAGGAATTCTTCATAGATCTTGCTTGAATTTCTTGCTTGAATCAAAACCCTACATCACAAATGTTAGAACAACAACACACATGATGCAAGAATAATTTTGGTATGATGCCTGAATCTTGATGATGGCTCCAAATTCTTGAAGAATTGCTCTTGAATGCTAGAATGCTTGAATGCTTGGATGCTTGTTAGATTTCTTGATTACTTGATATGAAAAATGAGAGGAGGAACCTTGTATTTGTACATATCTATGCTTAATATCCCAAAATTACATAACACCAAGCCGACATATGAATTCATTAAATAAAGGAGGCTAAATCCCATTGAAATTTGAAATTAAATCCCAAAAATAAGCCAAGGAGGACTAAGACGCCCTAGGTGTTGTCTTAGTCTTGAGGCTCAAATCTCAGGGCATAGACTCCAAAAAGGGACCTATTCAGGTGCTCTCAAAATCAGGGTCCCAAGACCTTTGGGGGACAAAGATGCCCTAGGTGGCATTTTAGTCCCAACCCAAAAAATCAAGGGCACTTCGATGACATCATTAAATTATCATTTATTCATTGGAGAATGTCAGGATTACCCAGAAAAAAGATATAATTCATAGGGCTTGTGGATGAAAAATAGGACCAATTAAGACATAAATAGGGATAAATAAAGCAAGGTGGTCCCAAACAAGTGTGAAACTAGATTCTCTTGTTCATTGGGACCATCTGGTTCATCAACCCAAACTTTGTTATGTTCAACATGCTTGGCAGGAGGATATAGGAATAAATGTTTGCTATTGGAACCATGTGAAATTGTCATTCCTCCCTCTCTGCAGTCAACCTTGGATGCAACAGTAGCTAGCCATGGTCTTTCTAGGATTATTAGATAACTATCTTTTGGTGTGAGGGACTGAATTATTTGAAAGTCCACTAGATATTCCAACCGTCAACCTTAACAAGAACATTCTCTATGACACCCTTGGGAATAACTATGGATTGATTTTTCATTTGCAACATTGTAGTTGTGGGATGTAAATCAGTGAGTCCCAAATTTTCCATTACATCGATAGTTATTATATTAATGGTTGCTCCTAATTCCACAAGTGTGTTAGGTATTTCAACCTCATTGATTGTCACTATTATAAGTGGACTACCTAGGTCATCATATTTCAGAGTTGTGGTTTTTCCAACTAAAAAGTCAGCTAGATAATCATTTATGTAAATAGTATTGATCCATTTTGGTTTCCTTCCTGGTGTTTTGATGCACAATTTTTTAATCATTTGGTTTAGTTTATAAATCTCTTTAATTGCTTGTAACAAAGGAACCTCAATTTGCAATTGTTTAATCTCTTGTATTAGTGCAGTTTCGGTGGGCAAGGACATTTCCAAATGGGTTTTCAAGGTGGTTGGTTTCAAAAACTTTGAAAAAGGTGCTTGAGTTTTCTCTTTAGGGGTGGAATCCTTCTTTAAATAATTATTTGGAGACTCATGGCCACCCTCCTCCCAAGGTAACTCGAAAGTTCCAGCTGGAGATGGAAAAAAGGGTCTTGTCTTGGGAAATTACTAGGTTTTTCTCTAAAGACATGGAAGTCATCTTAGCCACCTCATAAAATTCCTTAATGGGATCATCCAAAATCTCAACTATGGTAGGCTATTGGAGTTTTTTTCCTAACCTTAACTGTAGATTTCCACAATGGATAGCATTAAGTCCAGTCATATTTTCTTATTTTATAGAATACACTGGGGTATTTTGATGATTATTCTTTGGATTAGGAATATGTTGCACTAGAAGTTGTGGTTGGTTGACCTGCTCATTTTGTTGAGGATTTTGAGGAGATAGCAAAACATTCTGTTGTTGATTAGGCATCCTTCTTGGCCTGGTATTAAATTGTTTTTGAGGTTAATTCCATTGAGGAGCACGATTTTGAGGATACCATTGGTGTTGAGCCTAGTTTTGCCATTGGACTTATTTTCCCATTCAGGTGGTCCCCAAGGGTAGGTTTACCAGTTAGGTGGCATTGGAGGCCAAGGTGTCACTCATTGATTATTGTTCCAATTGTTTGGAGGTCGTCAAGTGATATTTGAGTTCTAGTCGTAAGAAAAATTTCCTCCAAGTTTTTGGTTCACAAGATTGATCTCTTCTTCAACCTAAGTTGACCTCTTTTTAGAATTCTTGATAGCATTGAGGATCTCACATTGATCAATCCAAAGGGAATTCTCTTAACAATTGTTTGTTTCAACACCCAGGACAATAGATTGATAGGGTCTCAGGATTACGTGTTTTGGCTTGTATTCCATCCAATGTGGTGTTTAATTAAATAAGAATTTCATTTTTAAGATTGGATATCTCCTCACACAATTTTCCTATTTCATTAGAACCTCTAAAAAGAGTAGACTTATGAATACCTCCTCAAGTACGAGAGAAGTTTTGGAATAACTCGGTGATATCATCGAGTCCTAGTTGGGACACATCTCCTTTTCCCATTAAATCTAGGCTTCTCCTAGCATCTTCATCAAGTCCTTTGAGAAATATGGTCTTCAGAATCTCCAAACTTATGGCTTCTCTGCCACATCATTTAGATAAGAAGATGAACCTATCCAGGTAATCTTCTAGGCTTTCATCTTTGTTTTGTCTCAGTTTGAAAAATTCTTCTTTCCTATCACTAACTCTATAGTAACTCTAGTATTTATCCAAAAAGGTAGACTCCATATCATCCAAAGAGGTTATCGACCCTAAAGCTAATCCCATGAACCAACACATTGCTGCATCCTTCAGGGTGGAGAGAAAGTGCTTTAGTTTATGGTTATCATTCTTGTAGTCATATGTCTAACACAAAACATTAAACTCAAATATAAATTGGTCAAGGTCTTTGAAAGATAAACCTCTAAAGGTTGGAAAGAAGGCTGGTGGTGAATATTTTTCATAGGCGTCTTGTCATCTGCAATGATAGCAATAGGATAAGTGAATGTGCATGCTCCCGGTGCTAGTTTAATGCCATTTCTATGGTCACCCATGACATTGAAAGGAAAGTGTTCCTCTTCAAAAGTTTTCTATAATGGCTAAGGCTCTGGGGTATGCAAATGGATAGTCTCCTCTACAAATGTTTGTCTTACTAGGTGACTTTCTGGGCTATACGGGAAGGTCTCAAGTTGATCCTACTCGATCATTTCCTCAATAAGTTCTTTTGTTGAGACTTATTCCTCTCTACTTGTGGTTGGTACGTTGATTGGGGGGGATTTGGTATGAATCTTCCATATGGGCCTCATTTCCTGACCATGCAGAAAAAGAAGCCTGTGAACTATTGTTTTTTTCTAAAAGAGTTATTCAAGAAATCTCCTACTAACACTAGAAAATGAAGGTTACCTAGAAATAATGCCAAAAAGTGACAGGCTGTCATTAGATCCTATCGATTTAATTGAAAAATGCATCAAATGTATCAATCGGGTAGTGTTCGGAGGCCATATGCAATAGGAAACATCTTGACTAACTCTCTCAAATTTTTTGAATGTTTGGAATAGTTGAAAACAAGACTTAAACTAAAAGGCCTTTAAAATAGAAAGTATAAAGTTTTCTAAACTAGAAAGCATGAAATTATTAAGCTAGAAAGCATAAAATGATTAAACTAGAAAGCATAAAATGATTAAACTAGAAAGCATGTAAATTACTTGAAAAAAAATGCTTGCAATAAAACTGTAAAGTTTAAATGACAACAACCATTAACTAACATCTAACTGTTAACAAAAAACAAACTTAACAACATACAACTGATAACCAAAGTGGGTGCTCCAAAATTTCAAATAAAAAGAACTAAAGATTATAAACTTAAACTACAACCTGTAGGAATAACTTAATAGAGCTCGACACATACAAATAACATTTGTTCACAATTATCATGCATAGAATAAAAATAACATAATTGAAAATGAAAATACTTATCTATCTACTCTACAATTCCCTCGAGTGGCTAGCTCTCGGGTACTACTATGCTTAACTTAGATCACATGAACTTCTTTATCTTCAAAATTAATCCATCCAAGATAATTCCATCGTATTGTACTATTAACTCAGAATAAGACTAGAAAAACTTGATTTATTCATATCAAGAAAAATGTAACAAAAAGACATAGTTCAAAAGCATATTATAACAACATAACGATATCCAATATGCATTGTTTTTGGTGGTTACATATTTATTCAAAAACTACTAACAAAATCCTAGATTTCAGATGGTGAAGATCACCATTGAAAAATTCTTCAATGGAATTCAACTAACAAACAAACTTAAGTCCATAGCATAAAACATTTAAAAGGTTCAAAGTGAGCCATAAAGTCTTTAAACAAAAATTAAATAGAAAGCATTAAAATACTTGATCCACTATGCACTTCCTAAAACTATGGCGCCTAGACTTTTGGCACTTGTCTTCAATTGCTTTGAAGTATGCTTTAAATCCACTCGGTTGTGCATAATGACCTATACAATACTAAAAACTATACCATTATGTCAACGCGAGTCAACTTATTTCAATTTATTTTAGGAAATAAATATTATACATCTTTTGTACAAAAAGTAAACAATTATTAATCCTAAAGATAAATAATTAGCAAGGTAAAAGTAATTGGGAGAAATAAGGAAGGGTATTTGGTTGTTTATATACATGAGGTTATTTATACCTCATCAATTAATGCTTGAATGCTGCTCTAGAATACTTGATAATCTTCCCTTGAATTCTCTTGAATTCTCTTGTAAACACTTACGAACTCAACTTTTCTATAAGGATAAACACTTGAATGCTTGGGCTTAAAATAATTGAAAGAACCTTGTATTTATACTCAATTATGCAAGAATTCCCAAAATTACAACACTACAAGCTGACTTCAAATCTAGAAGGATAAAATCCCACCAAGAATTTTAATTAATTTTGATTTTGAGCCACATGGGACTCATTCACCCAAGGTGGTGAATGAGTCCCACCAGGCCTAAATTTTGGGACCATTTTTAAAAATGCTTAGAAATGTGTGAAACCAGGTTCGAGACCCAAAAATCTAAGTGGGACACATTCTCCCAAGGTGACAAATGAGTCCCAAATCACTAAATCTGGGTTATTCAAGCCTAAAACATCTAAATTATGATTGGGTAATGATTTGTGTCGGGATTATCCTTGAAAAAATGCATTAAATGAGGCTTGTGGATGTAAAATAAGGCTAATTAAAGCATAAATAAGCCTAATTATTAAATAAAACCCTAGAAAAGTGTGAAAGTGTTGCAACACTTTACAACACTCCAAAGAAGGCACCAATAAGTTCATTTAGTTCACAAGGCCCCAAGACCTAAAGTGAATATGTTAGGCATATTACAACACTAAATCAAGGTCAGGTTAAGGGGACCTTTTTCCATCATTACAATAACTAAATAATAAATGTACGTACATTAGAATTTATATTTATACTAAATCAAAAGGGTATTGAGTTCTTATTTTTTCAAAACTAGATACTCTAAAAGTGTAATATAAAGAGTTGTCAATAGTGGCATAGTGTGATGGTTAAATTGTGTTGTTCTTTCCATCAAGGTTCAAACCACACTAGGATGTTGTTGTTGAATGTTTATATTGGAGAAGAAGTTCCCCATTTGTGACCTCACCCATTCATTTGTGACTTAAATTTTGAAATGATAGTCCTCTAAAATTAGAGGAAACATGTCTATTTTACATCTTCAATAAATGATTTATATATGTTCTAAATAAATTTTAACATATAGAAACTACAAAAATTCTAAAATTATTAATTTTGAAATTTACATTATCTTTGAAATTCAAATAAAACTTTCACACTAAAAATAAATTTAATATTTATAAATAAAATATAAATAAAACAAGTTTGATATATTTTTCTTATTTTTAATTAGTAATTTTTTTATTTTGTACTAAAATTATTTTACACATGATATCTACAAAAGTTATGACAAAATCTTTCTTTTAAACATGTAGACACCCAAAATTGTTCATGTCATAACATTAACTAGTCGATACGTGACCTTGTAAGACATCTTGTAATATTTTACCCTAGTTCATTACATTATCCCACTCATCCCATTTATTCCACTTAATCACCTTCCCAATTAATTAATTAAATCTCATTTATTTAATTAATTCCTCTTCACATGTCTCAAAATAATTCAAATTAAATATTTGAATTAATCCCTCACTAATTACCACATTACAACATGTGTCACATTACTACAACTCTTCACATGCAAAAAAAATCTAAATAGTTATTTTATTTAAATTATGAGATTCCCACTCACATCCTATTTTTAGCCCCATTCATTTGTGCATCATAGGCATATTTTCCTCTAAAATAAATAAAAGAATACCACTTATTCCCTCACATCCTAATTTTAGCCTCATGTCATAACCCACTTAATGTGCGTCATGAGCACTAAAATCAACTTTTAATCCTAGCAATACACATCATACAATGGACTTTTAATCTTAGCCATTGAATCATATCAACTCTTGCCTATAAATATAGCCCTTCATAGGCCATTTGGATCAATCTTCTTCTAGCATCCTTACTCTACCAAAATTTCTTTCAATCTTCTCATCTATCTATCTATTATTCCTCTATCATCTCCATCTTATTGTTATGCTATGAAAATGAACAGTCAACATATCAAATCATTCAATCCTTCAAAATCTTGCATTCTCATGCAGGTGGAGAAGAGCAATGGAGATAAATCAAATCTAGCTTGGAGATCGATTTGCTTTGCTTTCTTGCTTTCATTTCATGCTAGTTTGTGCTCTATTGTGCTTGTTAGGGTTTCATTATATTTTTTTATGCTTTTTCCCTAAGATGATTTCCCCTAGCTACATTTGGTGAACCTGACGTTAGTTATCAAGTCAATCATCTCGGTCAATTAACTCAAACAATCTTATCAATATCATTGGCAAACACTATCTTTATTGGAAAGCACTTTGTTGATCTAAACTTGTCTTATCTTTTTGATTGGTCTTTGGTCATGTTAATAGTTACCTCAAGGATGTCCAATTAAGGGATTTAGAGGGACGATGATGGATCATGACCTCTTTTCTTTGCTTTTTGTTTGCTGTTTGTCTTGGTAAAAAGACTAGGATAATTGGGTCCTTAGTATGAGTTGGGGCATTCCTTGTCTTTTGACTGCTTGTCTCTCACAAATGGTCACCTTGCACACCTTGGTCTATGTCATACTATGGTGTTTTTGTTCCATTTGCAACACTTTTTGCACCCAATGATGATAAATATAAAAATGGAAGCCTGAAAATTGGTCCTTGGTCATTTTCCGTCTAACTACCCATCTCCCATCTCCATCTTCCTTTCCTTTTTCCCACCTAACATTCCATCTTCTTTTTCCTTTTCCATGCTAACGTCCATCTTCTCCAAGCTAACATTTTTTCTATCCTTCATCCTCTAATCTTATCATCCATTTAGAGAGCACATTCGTGTTCTTTGAACCCGCCTGTCCTCTCGAGGGGGCATACCTGTACCCTGATTTCATTGGAGCATATTTCATAATTAAATTTATTTGACACAACGCGATGAACTGCATTATGTCAAAGGGGAAAAATGTAGACATTGAAAAATGTCCTAAGTCTGTGAGCAACATTTTCATTGGTTGTCATCCTCTAATAATTAACTAATTTTAATTATTTAATGATTCTTGGTCGTATTCCTCTATTAATTAAATAATTTTTAATTATTTAATTAATTCTCCTTATAATCTTTATTCTTCTTTGATCAATTAAATAAAATTAATTGTGTCACTAATTCCCCTTCTTCTTCAATAATTAAATAAATTATTATTTAATTATTTCTTTACCACCTTTCGTCTATAGTTGAATAATTATCATTAATTATTTATATATTCATGGTATTTTAATTCTTCTATAGTTAAGTAATTATCAAAATTATTTAACTATCCCTTTTCATCTTCTCCCCATTAAATAATTAATCCAAGTTAATTATTTAATGTCCCTTTATCCATTTTCCTCCCATTTAATTAAAATGGTTGAATAATCATTTTAATTAAATGCTCATTTTCACTTTCCTCAAATAAATAATTCAAATGAATTATTTATCCTCCACTTTTCCATTTCCTCCATTTTCCTTTTTTTCGAATAAATAATTTGAATAAATCATTTATGCCTCCCTTTTGGTCAAAGATGCCATGTCATTCATTTTTGTCATAGCCATCGGGCATCATAGTCGTTGATGTCATAATTGTCATAGCTCCTTCCATGAATGGCATATTCTTGGTGCATCAATTCTGGACCGTTGATCTTGGCAACTTTCTGGAAGTTCGATTTCAACCATCCATTTCATAACCTCCCTCTCATGCATCCTCATATGTCAATCTTGTAATCTTTCTAGAAGGTTGATCTCAGCCATTTGTTTGAATGGTTGTCTATTAAAGCAACCTTCCTCTCCCATTTTCAACTTAACAACCATTATCTCCAACTTTTTTGCTTACTATTTGCAAGTATCTGCACAACTTCAACTACAAATCTGAGGGAAATATTGGAATAAGAAGAAGTAGGAGAGACAAGATAAGTGAAGAAACTACAATGGGGAGTGTTTACCTTGGAATGCTTTCATTTTGATTCCTTATTGTTTCTTTTCTCTTGTTGATGTGGTTTGTAGCTTAGAAGTGTTGGATGTCACTTTATCTGGGCCAAGAATTCTCTAACCCCATCTTACAAAACATATCTATTTTAAAATTTATGTTTGTAAAAGAGGTTATATTTTTGTAATTTAAGGTTGATTGTTTATTACCCTTGCAGGAAATAATGGGAAACTTTATCTCAGTTGGAAAATTCGTAAAAAAATTGCATTGGGTGTAGCCAAAGGATTATCGTTCATTCATCATCATGTTAATCATGCTCATGGAAATCTCAAGTCTTCTAATATTTTGTTGGATGAAAATAAAGAGGCCTTTGTCTCGGACTTCATACCTAATATGCTCTTAACTCAAAATTCTACTTCAGGGAAGACTAAAAGATACAAATATAAAATGACAAAAGAATCAGATGTGTTTGCATATGGTGCGCTTCTTCATGAGATTCTCATTGGACAAGATCCTCTTCAACCACAATGCGTAGACAATATATCTTCTCTTAACCAGTCATGGAATCGCTACGTGGAGATTCACAATATGTTTGCAATTGCTAACCATTGTGTTTCACAATCTCTGCAACAACGCCCAACTATGAAGAAAGTATTAGAAATGCTTGCAAGTAATAAAATAATAAACTTTTTAAGTGACAATGTGTAGGTGGTTCTTTGAAACCGTTGTAAAATTTCCAAATCATTATTTTTCTATTATATTTTATGTTTTATATTTTTGAAATAAAATAATGTAAATTTCTAGTAATTTCCACTAATATAGTTGAGAAAAAATATTGATGGGGAAACATTGCATGTTGGTGTGATTTCTTATGGTGTGGATATAGATCGTACTTCATCATAATTTTTAAATTTTAGATTTTTATCTATGTGACTATTATTTTTAAAGTTTGATCTTTATTCATCCTTTATTTTCAACTAGGGACAAAACTCTAGAATTTTGAATTTTCAAAACAATTTAGATTTTATTCATGATTCTTGTATATTAGAATATGTGATGATTCTTATTAGTACTTGCTTAGGTAATATTAGTATTTTCCTAGGTAATACTATTGCAATGAGTTTTGTTTTTCTTAGTTAATTTATTAATAAGTTACCTTTCAACTAATCAAAACAATGATTTTTTTTGGAAAAAATAAAATTCAAGTTTATAAAGTGAACTTGTAAAATATTTAATTTTATAAATTATAAAAAGTATTTTTCATGAATATGATTGATTAAAAGATTTTGTGTTATTGACGGATTTCTAAGAAATGTGAAAGTTAACTATTATTTTACCTATTTTTTAGAAAGTTGAATTATTATTTTGCTTATTTTTAAGAAAATCAACTATTATTTTGCTTATTTTTTCTACCCTATCTATCTATTTTTTCACCATAATATCCTAAAATTTCTTAATTAAAAAGCAAACAAATTCCAAACTCTTAAAGAAATTTCCATAGATGAAATATAAATTAAAAAATAGTTTGGGTGGGTGAAAACCCTTACATGAAGAGCGAGAATTGCAGCGGCTTTGCTTTCATTGCCATCATCTTTCCCGATTTAGAGTGTTTGTCAAAGACGCTGAATTTTAGAATTTTATCCCCTGCAAAGCATTCTATTTACCAAATGGCCACGTCAGCTTATTTTAATGTCAGTCCATTTAACATGGCAATTTTATATTTTGACCTGTATTTATAGGTGTCATTGGATATAGTGTTTGGTTTTTAGCTTTCTAAATAAGTGTTAAAACAAAATATTTTTTGAGTTTATTAGTTCCTTCCGCCAAGCAGGAAAACTATTGCATTCGCCTGAAATGCTTTTCTCGGGCAGCATCGACCAATCACATTTCGACATTTAACATATTACTTATTTTTTTGTATAGTTTGAATTTGGAGAGCTATTTTTTATATTGGAAAATTAGCATTTTTCTATTTTTCTATTCGTCCGAGTAGCTTTATAAATCATTTTCATTTTAAAAATTTGGGAAAATACAAACACATAAATTGATTAAAGAAATTTAAGCGAAGGCATAGTTTAAAAATTGGCAGCTAGAGGTACGTAATCCATGAATGCAAATTAAATGCATTAAAATATGAGGAAAATGCGAGCGCATAGATTGATTAAATAAATTTAAGCAAAGGCATAGTTTATAAAACTGGCGGGTAGACGTACGTAATGCATGAATGCAAATTAAATGCATTAAATGGCATCTGGCTCGAGGTGAAGGCGCTGGAATGGCTTGGTGGCCACGTGTGGCCTGGGTACTTAGGTCATTTAATATAGAGTTAAGCCACTTGCTATGCATTTCTATTGCTTTGCGTGTGTTGTTTTTGTGTTCTGTAAGCGCGTGTTCTGAGGAAGAGTTTGTAGCGACTGAGTAGGAGATGTTATAGTTGTAGAGTCCAGACCCAGAAACGAGTTACTTGAGGTGATAATTTGTTAATTTTCAGAGTTTCATTACATTAAAGTGCATAAGGAAGTTGTATTTCATAGTGGTTTATTGTTTGGCCGAGCAGGAGATTTTGTAGTTGCAGAATTGTGCACTGGACAGCAAGAAACAAGTTGCTTGAGGTCAGAAGAGGTAACTTTTCATTGTTTTCATCTATTTGATACAAGAAATGCAAGTAGGGTTTCATAGTGCTTTAAGGCATTCTTATACTTTCATTATAAATTTGTATTTTAAAGTACTTTTACTATTATCTATTCAAATTTCTTGTTGAAATGCGAAGGTTTCATCTGCCTTTGATAGGAATTATGTAGAAACCCTCTTCTCCATTTTACTTCATGCATGTGAGCCCTGTAAAGTTTGTATATTTTTTATTACTGCAAAGCGGTCCCATAAAAAGAGCTTTGGAACCAAAATTGTCTCAACCTATGCGATAATGAGAGCTTTGGAACAATGAGTCGACAGTGTGTTGCTTTGAGCTTTTTTGTTGTCATCAAAGCATAAAGGATAGAGGGATTTTGTTAAAAGTCGTGGTTATTGTCCTCGTAGGCATAAATGCAAACAATGGGAGATATAGAAAATAGGTGAACTGTTTGACAAAACTCGTCAAACAAAAACTATTATATATGATTATTTGTTTATATATTCATTCATTTCTAGAAGAAAAAATGGGAAACTAATACAACAGTAGGTAGTTATAACCCACAAAAAGAAACAAACCTGGAACAAGAGCAACATCCAAAAACGTGTGCTTTAAAGTACCTAATGCACTAGAGAATTTACTATAGCAGAATACAAATTTTCATTTGCACAGAGATAGACAAAAGAATGCAGTAGAAACCTATTTTCTATTAGCAAGTATTTAAATTCTGTTAGATGTCATGGTTATTGTTCTCATAGGTAGACATGTAAAATTCGCAAGCATTTATAAGGCAAGTGAACTGTTTTACAAAACTTCTCAGGAAAATGTGCTTCCGGGGAATGCAATGAGTATTAAATCTGGACACCTTGATATTCACATGTTAACTTTGGCATTTTTATCAAGTTGGTAGCTCTCATTTACTCTTCTATCATCTGATATCTAATTAAGTAGGTGGTTGTTAATTAGTCTTTAAATACATAATAATATATATGATTATTTTTTTATATATTCATTCATTTGTAGAAGAAAAAATGGGAAACTAATACCATAGTAGGTAGTTATAACTCGCAAAAAGAATCAATCCTGGAACAAAACTTACTTGGTGGATTTTTCCACAATGAAATTTCCCTCAAATATATTCCATTTACAAGTATAAGTATATAATCCTTTTTGTAATGTTGATAAATCTAGGAATCCATCAAATCTTCTATCAAAACTGTGATTAATGAAGACATGGCTAAATCTGATCTCTTACTCCATTAATTTCTTCGAAGGATTGCATTTCATTCCTCTTGTACTCACACTTAACACATACATTAAATACATTGAAGATAATATTATATATATAAAAAGTAATAATCTATATTTAAATAATTAAACACTGTTAGACATTCAAATAGATGCCATTTTGTAGAACTACTGTAACTACAACATGTATTTACCTTGAAAATAGCACATGTCATGCTCCGTCAGTTTACAATTGTATTTTAGAGTAAGACAACATAATTTCCAAAGAGTCTGTAATGGTTTGAATGGGCTACAACCATTTAAACCATTGAAGAAATCCATGAGCTAGGGTTGAGGTTATTCTCATTTGAGAGCTGCCAAAAATTATTATGGTAGCCATGCAGGCATGTACTTGTCATTTATCCCAATTTTTTTTAATTTTAAACTCATTTCTAAGATTCAATCTATATCATTAATAGCTTATATACATTTTGAATCAAAAGAATTTGCAAAAAATTACATAGAAAAATTTGTTGAAAAGAGAATTGTGCATTGAAATTGGTGCAAAATGATTGAAATTTGGGTAGATTTAATATACCTTTGCCTCAGCTCCAATAAATGGGAAGAGCAGATAGACATATAATGAAGCAGTTCTTTTTCATTTATTTTATCAATGTTTGTTAGTTTGGTGTAGCCTACAGTTATAGAAGAAACCACGTGCCTTGTCTATACTTCCATGTTCTGCATACATGCCAGACACAGAAAGATAGGAGGTGGCATTTTGTAGGAAATTTTCATTTGCACAGAGATAGACAAAAGAATGCAGTAGAAACCTATTTTCTGTCAGCAAGTATTTAAATTTTGTTAGATGTCGTGGTTATTGTTCTCATAGGCAGACATGTAAAATACGCAAGCATTTATAAGGCAAATGAACTGTTTTACAAAACTCCTCAGGAAAATGTGCTTCCGGGGAATGCAATGAGTATTAAATCTGGACACCTTGATATTCACATGTTAACTTTGGCATTTTTATCAAGTTGGTAGCTCTCATTTACTCTTCTATCATCTGATATCTAATTAAGTAGGTGGCTGTTAATTAGTCTTTAAATACATAATAATAAAAAGAAAGAAATAATTATAAATATCCTTGTGGACATTTTAATTATGGGTTATGATTTGTACTTGCATGTAGATGGATTAAGCAATGAAAAGTCATAAAATATGTAGCGTGTCAACTAATAGGTCCATGTGACATTTCACTCATGTCAAAGTAGTCAATTCCATATTTGTCATTTATCCTTGTATCATCAGATAACTAATTAATTAGGTGGCTGTTAATTAGTCTTTAAATACATAGTAATTAAGAGAAAGAAAAAATTACAATTATCCTTGTGCACATTTTACCTATCGATCAAATTCATGGAACAAAGATACCAAGCAAACAATAATTTGAGATTTTGTAATTGGAGAACTTAGACTGAATGCTTGGGAAGTTAGGAAATTGTATCTTGGGGTTATAAAAAACTATGTCAAATATGTTTTAGAATTCTAATTGCAATGTTGCCATAAAGCAGTCAAGTAATATTGCTTGATGAAATAATTTTAGACTTCGTGCAAAAGAGCAGTTAAATTCATTGCTAGAACATTTGTGGTACAAGAACCCATGGCAAATAGTTTGTGTAGTTAATCTAGTTTACATTTATACTTGTGTCTCTTGAATCTAAATAAATGCTTGCTAGTGTTTTATTGGTTTTGGCTATTAGTATTGATCGCAGTAGGAGCATTATAAATTGCAATTGTAATTTTGGGAGTTGGTTGCATTTTGGTCATTTCCTTGATCTTTATTGCTATTCTTTTAGAAAAACAAACAAATGGTCTTCGTTTTCTAATGAAAGCTTATTACATGGTGCAATTCTTTTGATTGGAAGAAGAGAGGTGGTGTAGCAGTCCAACTGTGGCAAATTCTTCAAGAAAAGAGTACAGGGTGATTTTCTAGAATGAACCTTCTCCTTTGTTTACAATTGCATAGAGTAGACAAAGAAAAAGGTTAATTCAAGATTCTCACTATATTGATTGTACTTGTAGCCATATTGTTGCTTTTTGTTACAAGGACAATCTTTACAAATGGGTATTGTGAGTGGCATATGCTATATGGTTCATAAAAATTAAGCAATTGGGGTTCAAAAGTAGATCTTTGTTGCAATAACATGACATCAGAAATGCAATAATTATCCAATCAATTTATTTGGTGGCTGATTGCACTTTATAACTTAAACATAGTCTTTTTTATTTTTAGAGTTTGATTCAAAATCCATATGCATACTTTGATTAAAACTAGTGGCTGAAGGTACATAATTCATTGATGCAAAATGAATGCATTGAATGGCATAAGCTATAGCTATCCATATTAATTGTATTCCTTTGTCTATGTTCAAGTCATCTGTTTATTCTATTGCTTTTGCTATTATTTCTTGAAAGCTCAAATGTCACAGTATATGTGGCGTATTAGCTAATAAGTCCATCTCACATTTCGCTCATATCAATTTAGTTTGTGTCATCTTTCTTCAATACATTAATCAAAGTCAATTAACAAATAAGTCAATCTTACACTTGACTCATGCCAATTAAGTCAATTCTATCTTTTACTCATTAATGAAATTAACTAATCAAATTAACAAGATAGTGCTAAAACAAGTTACGTCAATGATAGATCAAGTTGTTTGACTAATGAGTCAATTGAGTTGAATTGTTAATCATAGTAATAGCAAAAAAATCCTTGTTAGATGATGTCATAGTTGAATTTGCTTTTGTGTGCTTGTGTGCACTTTTGCTATAGCTTGAAGCAATGGTGCTTTATAGTTCAACTATTTATTGTAATTGGAAACCTTTTTTGATTTAAATATGTTTGGAAACCATATTTATAGTGGTTCTTTAGGCTTGATGCAAAAAAAAGCAATATAGTTAAAATGCATAGTGAGAGCCTGTAGAGAACCACGAATTTTAACAAAATCCCTATATCCTTTATGCTTGATGACAACGGAAAAGCTCAAAGCAACACACTGTCGACTCATTGCTCCAAAGCTCTCATTATCGCACACGTTGACATAATTTTGGTTCCAAAGCTCTCTTTATGGGACCGCTTTGCAGTAATCAAAAATATACATACTTTACAGGGCTCACATGCATGAAGTAAAATGGACAAGAGGGTTTCTACATAATTCCTATCAAACGCAGATGAAACCTTCACATTTCAACAAGAAATTCAAATAGATAATACTAAAAGTAGTTTAAAATACGAATTTATAATCAAAGTACAAGAATGCCTTAAAGCAGTATGAAACCCTACTTGCATTTACTTGCTGGTGTTTTTTGGTGTTTTGACTATTAGTATCCATTACACTATCATTGTCATCCATTGCAATTGTAATTTTGGGAGTTGTTTGCACAAATGTGTTTTGATGCATTCTAAAACCCAACTTGCATTTATGGGATAAAATGAAACAAAATAAATAAAAGTAGCAATTTGTTACCTTGAGTAACTCGTCTCTTGGTGTTCTTTCAATGAGCACAGGAACTTTTGCTCTGTCACTGTAAACGTCCCCTTTGTATTGATGAAAGCTGTCAGTTTTCAAAACAATGCCTCTACTTAAATTTATTAAATTAATTTATATACTCAGAAGTTGCCCAGTTCCATGTAAAGTAGTAACCTTGTCTTCTTTACTAAGATATTTGAGTTTCTGTAATAAAGAGTTATGATAACTAACAAATGTTGTTGTTGAATCTTCACACTCTCTTTCTCTAGACAAGCCTCATTTAGATTTCTTCTTTCTTTTCATATCTCTTTGGGATTCACCAGAACCATCAATTCTGTAAACATTTGAACAGTCATCTGTGTGGACAAAGTGAAATAATAGAAATGAGTAAACGTCTTCGAGGACCCTTGTTAACTTTATGCTTCAACTCTATGCAATACCATCTCTGAAATATCTTTCAAATATTGTTTTCTATAAAGACTATTAGCAATGGCATTAGAATGTGAAGCCAAATATCTTGGAAATTCTTCCCAACACAAAACATGCAAGGTTTGGAAGAACAAACCTGTAATCATCTTGAGTCCCTGTCAACAATACTCTTTTTGCATCAACATTTCCAGAGCATGCCCCATGATCCATCATTAGATTGAGGAGCTAGAGATACTAAAATTGCTGAGCATTACAGAGTTAACAGAATGAGATCATATTCTCATAATGTACATCTACTAAAGAAACATGTTGGCTTTGGGAAAAGAGATTCTAAATTGATTTTGATATCAAAAATAGTTATGTGCCAAGCTTTCTATATATGTATTATGTCTGTTCTTTGTGACATTATTTCCAACCATATCAAAAGAACCCAAAAAACAAATTGTAACAAATCATTTTGAATCAAAATACACAAATCATTAAAAAAATAATATTTCTTTCTTTGCCTTATATTGTTACAGATAGAGCTTCTTTTCAATGATCATATGTATACTCGACATATTCCTAGCTTAACTGTATCAACTTAGAGAGTCTTGAGAAATTGCCACAAGAGCTAACTATTTTCATCTTTGCATAAGCCTCCACTGTATTCCACACTATATTATTGTTGTCTATCTTTTTACCATGAAACTTGTTTACATATGGAAAATGACTAAAATTACACATCCTTTTGTTGGATTACTTACCATGGTCTGCCACCTTAAAAAGTTCAAAATTAATTGATGAGTCTATATGCTCAATAGATAAATGTTGTCTGGTATTTTCTTTTGCTTCTTCAAGATATTTGACCACATCTCCGACCATTCCCAAATCACGCTTTTGTGCAGCAGTCAATATGAAACTGACAACATCAGCAGACTTCAAATTTGTTCCTTTTTCACATAGTAATTTTGCTATCAATTCATATGACCCAAGAACTGCTTCTGACAGAGACACATTTCCTCTTCCATCTGTTTTAGTTTAGAAGAATTTGGTCAAGAACTTTATTTTGTTAAATGAAACAATCAGGAATTTGGAAAACAGAAAAATCAACGGATTGTCGAGCTTTGTAATTGATCATGATTGTTCAATTTTTTTACCCTACTTTTAGAGCATATTGAATAACAAGCAACCGAACACAACATTCTGAACTCTACAATGCTCTTGTAGAATGAGAACACAAACAAGTATTCAAGGGTACCTATGCTCTTATAAAAAAACAAGTATTCAAGGGTACCTATGGTCTTTACTTCTGCTCCAAACTCTAAAAGAAGGCTCGTAGAGCCTTTGTATCTATTTGTTGTTGCAATGTGCTAAACACAGGATATCAAAAAAAATTGTCATATTGTTCCAAACTCTCAATAAAAAAAGAACCTCCATATCCTACCGTCAAATAAAATGCATTAAAGTCAAAGGAGTTTGAAATTGAATCATGTAACTCACCTTTTGCAACCTCTGTAAACATTTCTAACCTTCCAATGCAAAATACATAAGCAATATGAAGACTAAATAAAATAATTATGATGCAAGCACTGACTAAAATCTGAATGAGTGACCATATGCTCTCTGAATATTTATTAGCCTTCATGTTTAACAAATACAGGAGCCAGCTCAATCTTCTTGCAAAAGAAACAAATTATCTAAATCTCAAAAAGAACAAGAACAATTAACGTATTGCATATGTTCATGTAACTTTATTTTAAAGCATTTGAACACACAATGCTTCACAATCATTGCAATTTGCAAGTGAATTCAAAAATAGTTCAGACATATACAAAGAATAGATAACAGATGGCTTAAAATATGCATATATTCAATCTTTAAGATCATAGAGTTGATTGGTATGTGTGAAATGGTCATGGTCTACTGTTTGACTGGGAATTTTTCCAAGCATTTGAAGACAAAAGCTCTTTCTTCGGATTTCTATTTGCTTTGACAATGATACATAATGTTTCATTCTGCTTGATGCCTGGAATAGTACCAAAAAAAACTGTTCTACAAAACATCTCTGGTTTAGGCCACAAAATTTGTTGAGCCATCTGGCTGCTATGCTAGTTTGAGCAAGTGGATAGCTTGTAGTTGATTTTCATCAGTTTATAGCTATTTCCTGTGAACCCATTTTTAATTTGCGTATGAAAATAAAGATAACAAACCTATTAGCACTCACTTGAATAAACTGTTTTGTATAGTCTGAATTTTAATGGTTCCTAGCATCAAGGCAGGAATACTTATGCATCCGCCCGAAATGCTTTAACCGATAGCATCGGCCAATCACATTTCGGTATTTAACATATTACTTATTTTTTTGTATAGTTTGAATTTGGAGAGCTATTTTTTATATTGGAAAATTAGCATTTATCTATTTTTCTATTCGTCCGAGTAGCTTTATAAATCATTTTCGTTTTAAAATTTTGGGAAAATGCGAACGCATAAATTGATTAAATAAATTTAAGCAAAGGCATAGTTTAAAAACTGGCGACTAGAGGTATGTAATCCATGAATGCAAATTAAATGCATTATAATATGAGGAAAATGCGAGCGCATAGATTGATTAAATAAATTTAAGCAAAGGCATAGTTTATAAAACTGGCGAGTAGACGTACGTAATGCATGAATGCAAATTAAATGCATTAAATGGCATCTGGCTCGAGGTGAAGGCGTTGTAATGGCTTGGTGGCCACACGTGGCGCGGGTACTTTAGTCATTTAATATAGAGTTAAGCTACTCGCTATGCATTTCTATTGCTTTGTGTGTGTTGTTTTTGTGTTCTGTAAGCGCATGTTCTGAGGAAGAGTTTGTAGCGACTGAGCAGGAGATGTTATAGTTGCAGAGTCGAGACCCAAAAATGAATTACTTGAGGTTATAATTTGTTATTTTCTACAGTTTTTTTTTTTTTAATTAAAGTGCATAATGAAGCTGTGTTTCATTGTGCTTTAGTTGGAGTATCACTATCACTTTGTGCGTGATGTGTTGATGCATGTATGTATGTATGCATGTCTCTATGTACATATGCATCTATCTATATGCATATCTATGTGAAAATTTGTGGATGCATGTATGCATGTATGCATATGTCTCTGGATATATCTATGCATATATGTATGTGTGTATAGATGCATCTATGTGTATATGCATGCATGCATGTATGTTTACGTCCATACATGCATTTATGTGTGTCTACATGGATGTATCTATGCATATGTATGCATATGTATATATGTATGTGTGTGTCTATATGTCTTTTCTAGGAAAGAGTTTACAGTGACAGGGCAAAGGTTGTCATGGTTCCAAAAAGGACACTCGTAGACAAGTTACTTTAGGCAGTAAATAGTTATTTTCATCAATTTTCTTTCATTTTAGAGTCCATAGGCAGATTGGGTTTCATAGACTGGCTCCTTAGATGAACAATTGTCTTTTGTCCAGTGTATAATATGGGAGCTTAACAATAACTTGGTATGTATGAGTCCTCTAAAGATTACATATCTTCAATTACTGCAGAACTGTTCCATAGTGCAAGCTTTAGAGCCACTGTGCTGTTAGCATGTGCCATAATGAGACCTTTGGAACAATATGTGGACAATGTGTTGAGAAGTCTTTACAAACTATCAGGAAAATGCAATTTACAGATATAAGCCTAAACTCCACAATTGCTTTCAGCTTTCTCGTTGTCATTAAAGCATAAAGGAAAGAGGAATTTTTCCACGCTCCTAATTTATGTACTTTTACATGATAATTCACCTTATTAATTAAAGAATCAAATTATCTTAATTAATTAATCTTCTTTTCCCCTTTATCATTTCATATCTAATTAATTAGGTAACTGCTAAATAGTATTTAAATACATAATAATTATAACAAAGAAATAATCATAACTATCCTTGTGCACATTTGATCCATCAATCAAAGTCAATTAATAAATCTAATTCGACCTGTTCACTTATACTATTGGCATGCAATTTTCTTGAGAAGTCTTGAAAAAGAGGATTACTCAGACACCAATAAGGATTCTCATTTGTAATGTATGTATCCAAATCATCTTCATTAAATAAGATGTTGTGGCATACATTAATTGGATGTATCTCATCATCTTTCTTATCAGGATGCCAACAACCTTGGTTTGTATTTCTTCTTGACTGTATCTAGATGGCATGAGTTATGAATTCTACTTGCATGTGGCTTGATTGCACAAGTAATAGTAAGTGCTACACAATGGTACAAAACAAGCTTATGCAAATGGAAATAAAATGACCCCATCTAGTTACAAAATCAATATTTATGTGCCTTTCGCTATTAAGTGATAGCTGATCTACCATTAAACAGTAGCTAGTAGATGTTTTTATCAGAACTTAACAGTGTTGGTGCAAGCCTCTGTTGTTTTTTGGCTTAGTTTTGATAGGTTACCATGCCTATTTACACTTCTTCAGATGCTTAAGCAAATATGGCATCTATTCCATTAATTGCACTTAAAGAGCTTATGCCACCATTGCAATAATAGAATTACACTAATGCATACATAAGCAAAATATGTTCTATATTATAGGGTACACAAATAACAATAAGTATTTGAAAATTATAAAATGCAATTTGCATTGTAAGCAACAAAAGTTCTTACTTAGGTTCTTTCTTCTCAAAATGAATCCACATAAGAATTTTGTTTTGTTTTTATGAATAACATAGTATATGTCACTCATTGTACTCATTTGTCTAGAGTGTCCTTGTAACAGGGATTGGTACTTTCAAGTCTATTTAAACAATTATGCACAAACTGCAACGTGAGGTTAGCATATTAACGTTCTCCTTTTTTTTATAAAAAAAAACAATACAGAGTTTTGCAAATATGCACTTCTGGGAAGATTTCCCATGGTTGTAGATGAAATAGTATATGTTTTTACAGTTTACTCATTTCTCAATTTTGTCATTGTACTAGGAAAAATTACTTGTGCCTATAATAACAACCAAAATTTCTACATTGCTGCAAGTGTACTTGATCATTCAATAGCAAATTGCAAGGTCAGCTTTCCAAATTGTCTTTCTGATTTTCTTGAAATGCAATTGAAATTCTTCAATATAGTGATTGCATAAAGTTTTGTTTCATGTTTTCATTTTGTCATCTTGTATTCCTCATTTCTTTGAACACGAATGATTTAAAAGGCTGCTTGCACATATAGAAACAGGAAAATGCATTTTCCACAATTGCAATAGTAATTTGTCTTCAAAAAATAGAACAAGTTTAGCTTATGTGTTAACTAGTTATACTTCCTCTATACAATATTCATACAATAGAATGAACTACTAGAATGCAATTTTCAAACCCTGTTTGCAGTTTCAAATAGCCTACAAAGTCATAAGTCTTAGTTTTATGTCAACTGGTTCTCACCTATATGCATTTAAGGAAATTTTGTTCATAAGACTACTTATATCTATGCCAAGTTCCTATGCACTGTGCAAGTGAACGTATGTTTATTCTTCTTGTATTGGAAAAAAAGACCAGAAAGTTAATTTCAAAAGCTGACATGGAACATGAGCACAATGAATGATGTACTACATTACTCATAGACATGAGGCAATATTTTTTCATGGTCTTGTTTACATGCAAAATGACATTAACCACAATTTTTTTTTGCTCACATTGCTAATTTCACTATGTGCTTTAAACCTCTAAAGTAAGAGAAAATTGAGAAAAAAAACTATTTATCACCTCAAGTAACTCATTTCTGGTTCTGGACAGTGTAACTATAACAAAGTCTACTCAATCACTGTAAACTCTCCTAGAACAAAGACTTGTAGAATAGAAAAGCAGTCTGCACAGAGTAATAGTCATGCTTAGCAAGTGACTTAAGTCTATAATAAATGAACAAAGCAACCTTGCTATACATGTCCACCAAGCCATTTTAGCAGTTTCTCATCCATCTAGATGCTATTTAATGCATTTACTTTGCATTTATGCACTGTGTGCTTGCACCTCTGAGTTTTAATCTCTTATTTTTATTACTTGATCAATCTATGTCTTCGCTTTTGCTCAATGGACCTATGCCTTTGCATCTTCCTGAAATTTTTAAAACTCCAATGATTTTTAAAGCTATTCTCACAAATAACAAAATCCATAGATCTTCTTTGATCAATCAATGCCTTTGCATTTCCCTAATTTTTTTAAAATAGAAATGACTTATGAAACTATTCTCAACATGCCACTTAATGCATGTTCGTGTGAATAGCTTTTAAAATCATTTCCTCTTTGAGAAAATCAGTCACTTAGAAGTGCATAGAAACAAAGCAAACCAATTACACAAAACATTTAAAGACCATAGACTGAGATTCACAATATGAGCAAAAAAGATTCTTATCCACCATTTCTTGCATGTAAACAAAGCTACCTGAAAATATTGTTTTTTGTTTGTGGCATCAAAAGTATACATCATGCATTGTACTCATTTATCTAATTTTTCAATGTAATAGGAATAACTACATACAATTCCGGTGGGGGACAGTGGATGACAAGTTTAGGTTGAAGAATTAATACTATTTTTCCCTTGTGCTTCTAAAAAATTGTTTGTTGTACTATATGTCTTCCAAGATGCTCGACAACATGATTAATACTATAGAATGCTATTGAGTAAAAGCAAATAGGAAACATAGGGAAAAACTATAGATTTAGTAATCTAGATGATAGCTTTTGATACTATTCATACATAACATCTACTATTCTCAAACACATTAGGATACAAAAAAAAATGATAGATGTTGACACCTATGAGTTGACAAAGTGCCCCCAAATATCAAACATTGACTATGCACTTAAGAGGGAGGGGCTTTGTAGATTAAGTACTTTTGCATACAATGTTGGCGATTGTTTGTTTGACTCATTACAACTACTGCTTAATAATCGCTACACATCAATTCAACTACGAAATGGAGCTATAGATTACTTCTTGAGTTTCCTTCAAAACAAGGACAATGAAGCAATAAAATCATACAACTATGAACTAGACCCTGATACTCTATATACATTGCACAAAGTACATGATCCACAAACGTATTTCTGCAGAATGCGATTATCTACAAAGCCACAGGCAGATTGCACTGAAAGTGGATTGTGGGGTGATTTATTTTGCATTCAGTGGATATCCAAATGGTTGAAAATACAAATATGCCTTTGGTCAAGAACAACAGCAAGAAGGTACTTACAGTTCAATAGTTCTGATTACATAGAATCAGTCTCTATACTATTTCATGACACGAATTCTTTAAGTGGACACTTTGAACCATTGTTAAAAATTGAAACACAAAACGTAACTTCAAAACAGTCCCTAGGTTCACATGAAATTAAAAAATAGTGCACAAAGTATCCTGGAATATCAAACATTGACAATGTCCTTAGAGCTGAAGGCCTTTGTAGATTAAGCACATTTGCATATAATGCTGGTGATTGTTTGTTCGACTCCCTTCAAGTACTACTTAACAATCAGTACACCTCAACTCAAATACAAAATGGGGCTATAGATGATTTCCTAACTTTCCTTCAAAACAAGGACAAAGAAGCAATTAAATCATATAACAATGAACTAAATCCTAATACTTTATATACATTGCACAAAGTACATGACCAAGAAACATACTTCCGCAAAATGCGATTGTCTGCAAAACCATGCACAGACCATAGTGAATGTGGATTGTGAGGTGACTTGTTTTTCATTCACTAGATATCCAGATGGTTGAAAATACAAATAAGCCTCTGGTCATCAACAACAGCAAGAAAGTACTTAGATTTCAATGATTCTGGATATATAGAATCAGTCTCTATATTGTTCCATGATACAAACCCTCTGGCTGGACATTTTGAGCTGCTTCTAAGAATCAAAGCCCAAAATCTAACTCGCCAATGCTCAACAAGCTTACTCCAACTTAAAAAGTTGATTAGAAGTGGTCCACAATACAAAATTACCTACTTGAACAAGACACATGCTTTGCCAAAAAAACAAGAAGAATTTGATACCATTTGTCATAGCAAACAATTTCAAACATAAATCAACAATAAGACTTAACCACCTAAAGAACTCTCTTGTTCCATTTTCGTAGACATGTTACTATTGCAATCAAATGTGTAAAGCATTCATGTCCAAAGAAATTAGAAATAGGAGTGGCAATATGTTACACAACCTTCTGTTATGCCTTTATAGCAGTTTTTTCCATTGCATTTCAAGAAAAGCAGAAACTAAATTTTTATTCATATTATTTCATCTATGGCATTTATAGCTTTTGCAATAATTATTACAGACATTGAGTTCAGTGTTGAATAGTTCTATTGTTCATGTCATGACTTCAACATTTCTTTTCTTGTATTGCTTAGTTTTTGATAGACCTGTATGCTCTTCCTTGATGTTCTTATGCAATCTATGGTCTGTACATTCAAGATATTGGAATATTGTGGCCAGATCTACCCCACAAGACAATGCATATATGTTTCTTACACCCATTACATGTCAAATTGCATTATTTGACAAAGTTAACATGTGAAAACCAAAGTGTCCATTATGAGCACTTATTGCATTCCATGGGACCACATTTCTTTGAGGAGTTTTTTCAAACAGTTCGCTTCCCTTGTGTATGCTTCCATATTTTGCATATGTGCCTATGAGCACATTAACTATGATAGTTCACAAAATTCCTTTATCCTTTATACTTTCTTCATAGTGAAAAAGCTCAAAGCAATTGTAGGGTTTAGGTTTAGAGAACACAGGCTTACAGAACACAAAAACAACAAATGCAAAGCAATAGAGATGCATAGTGAGTGGCTTAACTCTATATTAAATGACTAAAGTACCCACACCACGTGTGGTAACCAAGCCATTTCAGCACCTTCACCTCCAGCCAGATGCCATTTAATGCATTTAATTTGCATTCATGCATTACATACATCTATTTGATACGAAAAATGCAAGTAGGGTTTCATAGTGCTTTAAGGCATTCTTATACTTTGATTATAAATTCGTATTTTAAACTAATTTTAGTATTATCTATTCGAATTTCTTGTTGAAATGAAAAGGTTTCATCTGCCTTTGATAGGAATTATGTAGAAACCCTCTTCTCCATTTTACTTCATGCATGTGAGCCCTGTAAAGTTTGTATATTTTTTATTACTGCAAAGTGGTCCCATAAAAAGAGCTTTGGAACCAAAATTATGTCAACCTCTGCAATAATAAGAGCTTTGGAACAATGAGTCGACAGTGTGTTGCTTTGAGCTTTTCCGTTGTCATCAAAGCATTAAGGATAGAGGGATTTTGTTAAAAGTCATGGTTATTGTCCTCGTAGGCATAAATGCAAACAATGGGAGATACAGAAAACAGGTGAACTGTTTGACAAAACTCGTCAAACAAAAACTATTATATATGTTTATTTGTTTATATATTCATTCATTTCTAGAAGAAAAAATGGAAAACTAATACAACAGTAGGTAGTTATAACCCGCAAAAAGAATCAAACCTAGAAAAAGAGCAACATCCAAAAAATTGCACTTTAAAGTACCTAATGCACTAGAGAATTTACCATAGCAAAATACAAATTTTCATTTGCATAGAGATAGACAAAAGAATGCAGTAGAAACCTATTTTTTGTCAGCAAGTATTTAAATTATGTTAAATGTCATGGTTATTGTTCACATTTTCCTCATATTTTAATGCATTTAATCTGCATTCATGGATTACGTACCTCTAGCCGCCAGTTTTTAACTATGCCTTTTCTTAAATTTATTTAACCAATTTATGCGTTCGCATTTTCCCGAATTTTTAAAATGAAAATGATTTATAAAGATACTCGGACGAATAGAAAAATAGATAAATGCTAATTTTCCAATATAAAAAATAGCTCTCCAAATTCAAACTATACAAAAAAAATATATATATGTTAAATGCCGAAATGTGATTGGCCAATGCTGTTAGTTAAAAGCATTGTAGGAAAATGCATAGGCAAATTAAAAATGGGATCACAGGAAACAACTATAAACTGATGATAATCAACTACAAGCTATTACTTGTGCCACTCACAATACCCTTTTGTAAAGATTGTCCTTGTAACAAGAAGCAACGATATGGCTACAAGTACAATCAATAAACTGAGAATCTTGAATTAACCTTTTTCTTTGTCTACTCTATGCAATTGTAAACAAAGGAGAAGGTTCATTCTAGAAACTCACCCTGTACTCTTTTCTTGAAGAATTTTCTACAATTGCAGAGTTTAGGTTTACATTGTTCCAAACTTCTCATTATGGCATAGGTTAACAACACATTGGTTCTAAAGCTCTCTCTATGGGACAACTCTACAACAATTGAAGATATATAGTCTTTACAGGGCTCACATGCAGTTAACATAATAGACAAAAGGGTTTCTACATAATTCCTATCAAACCACATTTCATGGATCCACATTTATTTGACGACTTCTATCAAATAATTCACTTGCCTTTTGTATGCTTTCCATTTTTTGTATATGTGGCTATGAGGACAATAGCTATGACATTTGAAAAAATTCTTCTATTTACATGCATCCATGCATCCTGCCCATAGATACACATATACATGCATCCATGTGTACTACAATACATGCATCTATGTATACATGCATGCATGGATATATGTATCTATGCAACTTCATATGCAACTCATGGATATTTCCATACATACATATTTAAGCATTTATGTATCCAACTATGCATGTATCTATCTATCCATGCAACTATGTTTCTATGTATTATTTTACCTATACATGCATCCATGCATTTATGTATATGTGCTTCTATGTCCATATGTATACAAGAATCTATCCATATATGTGTCGATGTATCTATGGATACATCTATTCATAGATACATGTATCTACGCATCTATGGATACCATGATGGATGTGCGCATCCGTGTATCTATGGATACATGTATCAAGTAGCTCATTTCTGGGACTTGATTTTGCAGCAACATCATCTCCTGTGACTACACATATTTGCACAATAACAAAAATCAAATGCTCAAACTAATCACAATGCATCTCCAGTCACTTAAATCTATATTACATGATAGATCCACATGCCATTTAATGCATTGACTTTGAAACACAAACAATAAAATAGATAAATGAGTAGAATAACATGAGTCAAATGTTAGATGGTCCTATTAGCTGATATGCTATCATTACTGTGACATTTTAGCATCTATCAAGTCTCATAGCTCCAAACTTGGTATCATCTAAAGGCCACAAATATTCACTTTCCAACCTGATGGGGTCATTCTATTTCCATTTGCCTATATTTATTTCATTTCATTATCTAATACTTACTATTAAATGTTTAATCCATTATAAATGTGTCTTTTTCTTCATCTCATTATGTATCTATGTATCCATGGATACAATCATGCATTTATCGATTTATGCATATATCTCACCATCTCTCCATGCATTTGTCTATATATGTATGGTTGTATCTATGGCTACATGTATACATCGATTTATGCATATATGCACCTATGAATTGCATGCACACATCCATGTATATATGCATCTATCAATATCATGCATGGATACATGCATATATGCATGTCTGGACTCATGCACCCATGTATATTGCATTCCCCAGAAGCACATTTTCCTGAGGAGTTTTGTAAAATAGTTCACTTGCCTTATAAGTTCTTGCGTATTTTACATGTCTGCCTATGAGAACAATAATCACGACATCTGGCAGAATTTAAATACTTGCTAGCAGAAAATAGGTTTCTATTGCATTCTTTTGTCTATCTCTGTGCAAATGAAAATTTGTATTCTTCTATGGTAAAAATCACAACTCATGGCATCCTTATACACTTATGCACAAATACATGCTCTCTACCATATTAACATACACATGGTTTTCCATTACTACTTTGTTGATTGGCTTTGATTAATAGGTGATATGTGCACAACAATAATTATCATTATTTCTTTCTTTTAATTCTTATGTATTTAAAGACTAATTAACAGCTACCTAATTAATTGCATATGCATTATTACAAGGGTAAATGAGCATTAGAAACTCAATAACAATGACACAGTTAACATGCCAGTCTCAAGGTGTTCAGTCTAAATACTCATTGATTACAATATGCTAAACATATTTCAATTCTCTATGTTTCCGTACATGCATATATAAATGTGTCTTTTTCTTCATCTCATTATGTATCTATGTATCCATGGATGCAATCATGCATATATCGATTTATGCATATATCCCACCATCTCTCTATGCATCTATCTATATATGTATGGATGTATCTATGGCTACATGTATACATCGATTTATGCATATATGCACCTATGAATTGCATGCACACATCAATGTATATATGCATCTATCGATATCTTACATGGATACATGCATATATGCATGTCTGGACTCATGCACCCATGTATATGTCTTTGTCTCTGCCCATCTGCAGATGCATATATGCATATTTCTACACTTACATGTATCTGCACACTTCTCTGTGTAACATATCTATCTCTGTCTACATACATGTGTCTATGCATCCATCTATACATGTGTGCATGTACAACATGCACATATGCATTTGTGCATGCATATACAACACTCTTCCTTAGAACACAAGCATGTACAATAGAATACAACGTCCACAAAACAGCTACGATGCATTGCAACTGGCTTAAATCTATATTAAATGGCCAAAGTATGCTGGCCCCCCATGGCCTTCGAGCCATTCCGGCGCCTTCCCCACTAGCTAGATGCCATTTAATGCATTTGCTTCAGTTATTTTGACCACTCTATGTGTTCGCATTTTCTTGATATTTCAATGCATTTAATTTGCACTCATGGATTACGTACCTCTACTTGCCAGTTTTATAAACTATGCCTTTGCTTAAATTTATTTAATCAATAGATTCAATTGCATTTCACTGATTTTCTATATCAATAATGATTTATAAAGCTATTCTGATGAATAAAAACAGATAAATGTTATTTTTCCAATATAAAAAAATTAAAAGTTATATGTTGAAATCCATCCATGCATATTGTCCATACATGTATTTATGCATATATGCCTTCATCCATATTTGCATGTGTATATGAGTACATCATTCCATGTAACATATGCATTTGTATCTATATGCAAATATGCATGCATCCATGTATACATGTATTCATTTCTCCATCTGTCTGTATAGTTTTGTTTCATGTCTGTACATGTGTCTGTCGATGCATCCATGCATATATCTATGGATAGCTCTCTGTATTTCTCTGTCCATGCATTTATTGTTCTCTAACGCATTAGCATTTTCATTTTTCTAGTTTCATGATCTTCCATTTTTATTTTTTTCATAATATATGCATTTATTGTTCTCTAACGCATTAGCATTTACATTTTTCCAGTTTCATGATCTTCCATATTTATTGTTTTCATAGTATATGCATAACAACTTCCACTTTGTCTTCTTTTTTCACTCTTCTATCCTTAAATATCATTATATTTTTATATCTATTCTTCTCTTGTCACATTTCTAGGAAGCTCAAGGATCTCGGCAACTTGATTAGTACGAAGGAGAGTGAGAAATGCAACATGAGTCTTCCTTCTGTGTTTGTATTGAGACACTCAGCCCTATGATGATTTTTAAAAGCATAACCAATAACAAACTAGACATTCTTCCACCCTTTGTTGGAAGAAATGATCACTTCATACCCTATCAATTCCATTCATTTCCATTTCCACCCTTGCACGTCCTTTCTTCTCAAATCAAATACATTTCAAAATCCATTTATATGCTTGCCTTCAATCACACCAATCTGTTGCATTTCTTTTTTCTCTCAATCCAGCTCACTCATTCAAATTTTTATATCTTGCATTTAATTTTAAGCGTATAACTAAAAAATGATAAATTAATACCATTTACATTCCATTCATTCTTATATCCACTCTCACATATACTTGCCTCCCATATCAAATACTTTTTATAGCTTATTCATATACCTTACTTGCATTTCATCATTCTCTCAATTCCCTCTCTTTGTTGCACTTGCATAGCTTATTCTTCTTTTTTACCCTCACATATCTTTATCTATATCTATACCTCAAATATACCTTCATCCATCACAAAAAAATTCACACCATACCAAACGAAGAAAAAGATGAAGAAAATATCAAGGTTATGCAATTAAACACCGAGGGCTTCGAAAATAACTATCATAACATAGAGTTGTATTCAAGAGTTCTTTCCAAAACGTCTTTTCTAAATCCTGCTTTTTATAGATCCCTAAGAGCACATATGACAGTTTCTTAAAGGCTAAAATGTATGATCAGATTTAACAAATATTTACATGTATCCATGGATTCAAATGCATCATTAGATATTCTTTATACACTTGTTCAAAAAACACTAATGTATTATACTTTTCTTTCAATCATAATTTTTTTTTGTATATCTTTCAAATGCAAATTGTTTCCAAAATTTCTAACTTTATGCACACAGGCATATATATTTATGCATTCCTTAGATATATGCATTGGTGATATATAGTTCATTTTTCCTGTTTTCTTTCATTTTCTACTGCAAATGCAAGTTGAGTCTCATTGTGCTTTGACGCATTTAGAGTACTTTGATTATTGATTTGTATTTCTAATTGATTTTAGTGTTTTCCATTCAAATTTCTCGTTCTGATGTCGAGGATGCTTTTCACTCTTCTATGCATTGTGTGCACATGGATACATGTATACATGCATCCATGTAAACTTAGATGGCTCAAGCATTATTACAAATGTTTAAGATTATTTGCATTTAATAATTCGAACAAAATAATAATACATTTTTGCTTCCTAGATAAGATCATAAAGGATGTTTGTTGCTGCAAATGTATACATACACAAATGTAAAAATACAAGTATTCATTGGTATATCTATAAAAAATTCCATGTATTTATTCTTTTCATAGTATATGCAAACCAACTTTTGCTTTGTTTTCTCTTTTGACTCTTGTATCCTTAAATATCATTATATTTTTATATCTATTCTTCTCTTGTCACCTTTCGAGGAAGCTCAAGGATCTTCGCACTTTGTTTAGTACGAAGGAGAGTGAGAAATGGGACATGAGTCTTTCTTCTGTGTTTGTATTGAGACACTCAGCCCTATGATGATTTTAAAAAGCATAACCAATAACAAAATAGACATTCTTCCAACCTTTGTTCAAAGAAATGATCACTTCATACCCTATCGATTCCACTCATTTCCATTTCCACCCTTGCACATCGTTTCTTTTCAAATCAAATACATTTCAAAATCCACTTATATGCTTGGCTTGCATCACACCAATGTGTTCAATTCCTTTTTTCTTTCAATCCAACTCACTCATTCAAATTTTTATATCTTGCATTTAATTTTAAGCATATAACTCAAAAATGATAATTTCATACCATTTACATTCCATTCATTCTCATATCCAGTCTCACATATCCTTGCCTCCCATATCAAATACTTTTCATAAGGCATTCATATACCTTACTTGCATCTCATCATTCTCTCAATTCCCTCTCTTTGTTGCACTTACATAGCTCATTCTTCTTTATTACCCTTACATATCTTTATCTATCTATAGCTCAAATATACCTTCTTCCATCAAAACAAAATTCACACCATACCAAACAAAGAAAAAAATGAAGATAATATCAAGGTTATGCAATTAAACACTGAGGGCTTCGAAAATAACTATCATAACATAGAGTTGTACTCAAGAGTTCTTTTCAAAACGCTTTTTCCAAATCCTGCTTATTACAGATCCCTAAGAGCGCGTATGACAGTTTCTTGGAGGCTAAAATGTATGATCAGATTTAACAAATATTTACATGTATCCATGCATTCAAATGCATCATTGGATATCCTCTATACACTTGTTCAAAAAACAATAATGTATTATTCTTTTGTTTCAATAATAAATGTTTTTTATATGTCATTCAAATGCAAATTGTTTCTGACATTTCTAACTTTATGCACGCAGGCATATATAGATTCTTGTTTACATACCAAATTACATGTACACATGTACACCTCAATGCTTGCATAAATATAATTATATGCATGCATTGCTAATAAATAGTTTATTTTTCCTGTTTTCTTTCATTTGATACTGCAAATGCAAGTTGACTCTCATTGTTAACATGGAGTTGTATTCAAGAGTTCTTTTCGAAACATCTTTTCTAGATCTTGTTTATTACAGATCCCTAAAAGCGCGTACGACAGTTCCTTGAAGGCTACATTGTATCATTAGATTTAACAAATATTTACATGTATCCATGCATACAAATGCATCATTACATATCCTTTATACACTTTTTCAAAAAACACTAATGTATTATTGTTTTGTTTCAATCATAAATGTTTTTTTTTTAATGTTTCAAATGCAAATTGTTTCTGACATTTCTAACTTTATGCACGTAGGAATATATTGATTCTTGTTTACATACCAAATTTCATGGACACATGCACACATCCATACATGCATAAATGTTTACATGGCTCCATATATTTATGCATTTCTTCGATATATGCATTCGTGATTAGTTTATTTCTCCTGTTTGTTTTCATTTATTATTGCAAATGCAACTTGAGTCTCATCGTGCTTTGAGACTTGTTCAGATGTCGAGGATGCTTTCCACTCTTGTATGCATTATGTGCACATCGATTCATGTATACATGCATACATGTATACATAGATTCTCTCTCAATAGTTTTATAGTAGAAAAAAACCTTAAAGGTATATTTCTTATCACTGTATACTTTTAATGTAAAGTGCTATAAACATGTGAATTATTTTAGTGTAGCTACATTTTATCTTGGGTAATAACATTCTTTATATCTTTGCAAATTATTTTTTGTTTAATATATCTCTACATTCCTTTTCTAGTGATTCAACTAAGAATTTATTGTAATATTTATTTCAATTATATATATATATAATTACATTGTTCTATACACAAAAATATGTTTTCGTATTACATAAACAAGATTAAAATCTTATTTCTAATAAAATCAATAGCTTTATATAGAAGTTACCTTCACACTACATTAAAAAAAAATTGATTCATCTTACAAAAGTTTACACTCAAATGAGTTACCCATATCAATGTTCCACCTAACACTAGTGTTTCTACTAGCACTCGCATATTGTCACATGATAAAGTCAAATAGCTCAATTGTATTAATTAACCTAACATGTGTTTTAGAATATTACACTAGACATAAATTTTATTTACAAATAGACATAGAAGCAAAAAAAGAGGTATGGTAAACTTTGTTTGACCATGCATTTAAATATGTGTCTATATGCAATAATGCGGGGACATGGATGGCATCTTTTTTCTTTGGATTTTTTTTAAAGTTTAGTAGACATTGATTTCC
Organism: Sequoia sempervirens; assembly: GCA_007258455.2. Lineage (NCBI taxonomy): Eukaryota > Viridiplantae > Streptophyta > Pinopsida > Cupressales > Cupressaceae > Sequoia > Sequoia sempervirens. The sequence goes on along the minus strand of VDFB02353493.1, from coordinate 12,636,432 downwards.
CAAAATTCTAAACACAAATGCCCTAGAAATTACTAACAAATGTCATTCTTATAAAATGTTGTAGTGTAAATTATTTTCTTCTTATCATAAAATGAATGGGTCATGTAAAAATGCATATTTTTAAAGTGCCTGGGCACATGTTTTTCTAAATTGTTGCAAATGAAATTTGATGCTTTAGAAATATTCGTACATCAAAACTTTGTTCAAATTGAAATGATGGATGTTAATGTTGAAATTTAAATAATGGATACATAACGTTTATTAAAAAATAAATTTAAAAACTGTGCATTGCTCATAAGTAGTTTATTTGTCCTATTTTCTTTCATTTAATACTAAAAATGCAAGTTGAGTCTCCTCGTGCTTTCAGACTCGTTCAAATGCAGAGGATTATTTTCACTATTCTATGCATTATGTGCATGTGAATGCATGTATACATGCATGCATGCATACATAGATGGCTCAACCATTGTTACAAATGTTTCAGGTTATTTGCATTTAATAATTTAAACAAAATAATAGTACCATTTTTCTTCCTAAATAAGATCATAAAGGATATTTCTTGTTCCAAATGTATACATACACACATAAAAATACAAGTATTCATTGGTATATCTATAAAACACTCCACGTATCCATGCTACCCATAAATACAATATCACATGCATCCATCCACGCATGTCAACTGCTCACATGTCTCTATGGACCACATTGCCCATGAACCCTACACATTTCACGCATTAATGCACCATTGAAAATTATTTCAAACTTTCCTAGCTAAATTTAATACATTTATAATCATATCTCCTATCTAATTACTTTTTCTAACTCATAGCTAGATGCTTTTTACCTCTCGGCAGGAACTTGACGCTTGCGTCACTTGTTCAATTATTTACCGTGTGGTTTTATTGCAAATTTTATGTGCCTCCCAAATTTCTAGACTGTCATGTTTTGCTAAATTTATAGCACATTGGCCTAGTTAAAAAGTAGGATATATTTGTTTTTGGGTGCTGGTGTCCTTTTTTCATCTTTTTAATTTTTTTAAATATTTTAATAAGGAAAAGGAAAAATCTGAGAGAATCACTTACGATTTAAAAATTAGTCTATAAAATATTTACCTTTATAAGATATAATATTTATGAACATTTCCTAAATGGAGTAATAAGTTAAGTAGGGTTGATTATAAAAAATAACTTATATATATAATGAAAAATGATTTGTTGTGAACTAGTATTTATGAATCAATGAGTTTGAATAAAAAAATATGCAGTTCTTAATAACAATCAAATTCTTCAATTTAGTAGTTAACCTAAAAAATAAAGTATTCCCAAACATCCAATAATGGGAGTAACATTAAGTAAATTAAGCTAGAAAATAGATAAATTAGAGATAAATTAAATAATAATAGTAATAATAAAAACTATAAATTTAAATTCATTGAAGGTTAGGCATGCAACTTTTTTCTCTCATTGAACTAAAATTAATAATTATTAATATTAATTTGTATTATTATATCAAGTTTCTATGAATATATTAACATTTAAATTATTATTTGTAGACATGCAAAATTGACATCATGCATTTAATTAAGCCATATTTGTCCATTCATTAAATAGATCAAGTTTATTTGATTAATCTCTAAAGTCCTCCATTTAAATTAAATAAATTCATTTTTAACACTAACATCATCCCCTTTAGCTAAATAAATCAAAATATTTATTTAACTAAGTCAATCATTTTCCATCCCCTTTTGATTTATTTTAATCCATAAATCTAAATCAAATGGGTCAAATCACCTAACCTCCTCTTATTTAATCAAATAATGATTAAATCTAATCTTAATCCATGTCACATTCTCTAGCTTTTCCCACTTACACAAATAAATCAATTTAATTTATTTATTAAATCTTCATTTTCTCTCAACAAGGCATAAAAGTGGAATATTCCTCCATTTCAAATCTCCCTCCAAATGAGATGTTTCCTTCCAACAAAGCATTTATTTCATCTTACAAGTCCTTTTTCCTTGAGACAAGTGGCCATAACCTCATTTGACTCTCCCTCCACCTTGTCATTTCACCAATTTCAAATTTCAACTAATTTTATGGACACATTCATGAAAATATGCATATCCTTAGCCCATTCACATGGTGGCAAGTGGCTTCTTCCTATTGGTTTGGTTTTTATCCCACATTCATCTCTTTTGCCTCTTCTCTCATCAAATTCTTCTATAAAAAGAGAGCTTATCCTTCATTTTTATGATCCACAATTTGAGCAAACTTACTATACTTAATTTCATCTTCAAGCATTAGCATTTTCATCAATTTCATCAAGGCATAGCTAAGTTATTGCAGGTTTTCTCCATGGAGTTCATTTGAAGCAATCACCAAGTGGATCAATCATCACCAAATCATCAAAAGCTTGCATAGGAGTTGGGCAAGGGCCAATTTCCACATCAAATTGACACTAACTCCCCCATAAGATCAAGAGTTTGCATGTTTTTAATAGGATTTAATCTATTCCCTTTCTTTTTCATTGTGTTCTTGCTTTTATTCCTATTTTGAACATTGTTAATGGATTTTATGGGGAACTTTGATCTTGGCTTGCATTTGAATCTTCTAATGTGTTTGTTTGTTGTCTCTTGTAGGTACTAGGATCTTGGTTCTACATTCTGGCGCTAGGAGGGCTTATCTCATTTTATAATAACATTTTTATCAAAAATTTTGTGCTTTTTGTGTTTTTTTGGTGTCTACAAGGAAGTGCACCGCTAGCACACTAATGTCGCCCTATAGCACTACTTCAAATTTCAAACTATGATGCTCTGGTGTTCCCACCCAGAATTCAAAATTTTAAACTGCACTGCTATTTCTATTTACACACACTGGAATTTTCAAATTCTAAACTACATCGCTAGGTGAAACAACAATGCCATCACCCTCTCTATTTTTCTGTAGAGCGACGCATGCAGAATTAGCGGCGCCATATAGCACTACTGGGTCTTTCAAACTACACCACCTGTGTAGGTTCCACCGTTGGAGTAAAGGAAAAAGTGAAATCTCAATTTTTTATGACATGTGTTTTTTTAATTCTAATCATTTGGGATATTAATTGATTTCCTGACCTCTGTTTTGCAATTCTAACTAGTTTCTTGGTAGGTTGGCTTATTCAAGGTGAAGAAAGTAAATCTAGTGGATGTCTCATAATGACATCATTATCTCATGATACCAAGTGTTTTTGAATGCTTTAGTGTTTGTTTAACACTCTTAGAGAATTTGCAATTTCTCTTTAAAATTTGTGATCTTTCACAAGCTTAGGGCCCACTAAATTCCTTTCGGGCTCTAAAAAGAATAATTCAATTTTTTTTTACAAAGGGCTTAAAAAGAACTTTAGGAAAAACTCACTAGATTTGGTTGAGGATTAAAAATTGAACAAGATAAATTCCATATTTCATTTTGGTGCACTAAAAAGGATCAAATCATTGCTTTGTGGACTTAAAATGAACAAGTGCTTCTTTGTTTTGTAATTAGTTACTCAAAGTAATATCATTAAAAGGATGTATGCTCTTCTCTCATGCCTCACAATGATCTTGAGAATAAAAAGACCTTTTGATAACATTAATTTGTGTAAGTAATTGCCCACACATTTCATTTGGGATTAAAAATTGAACAAATCTTGCGAGTGTGAGTGGAGCATATTGTGTGCATTCTCTCTCTTTTGTTCGCAACAAAGAATAATCAAGTTATGAATATGTTTGCTCGCTTTTATTTATCTTAGAGGGCCTACCTTGTGGGAAAAAGTGCTCACCCAAGGGAACGACCCAACTGGGAACACGCTAAAGCCAAGCAACTTCCACCTAGGATATAAGTGTGGATATTGGAACAAAGGCCAATATTAAAAGGATTATTCTGATGAAAAGGGTAGCAATGGTCTCTCACTGCATGGATGGTCCCCCATGAATGGAATGCCCACATTAAAACCCCTTGTTTAGAAAATCCAAAATCCTAATCTATTTGTTGGTGCAAGAATGGTTGTTCTGAAGCCGCCCCACACTTTTACGAATTTTAGTAGAGATGGAAAGTATGCCAAGGGAGATTCATGGGTACTGATGCTTGGCTTCCCTAAAAGAAGTGTTGAACCATGGAGAGGAGCCAGTGGGGTCAAGCATCTAACCATCTGCTGAAAGTAGGCGTAGTTGGACTTGTCCAAGTGGGGACTCAATAAATATTGTCTCAAAATATCCATAGGGTTGTACATGTTCTTGAAATCAAAACACTTTTCTTGATCGAAAACATTGGAGAAACAAACATTTAACATGAGCATCAAATATCAAACCCTTTAGGAGAAGCAAATATCCCTAAAAAAATTCACATGTCTTTGCTTGCCCTTGGGATTCATATCCTTAGAGTTTTCTAGGCATTTGATTTTCATCTCAATTTTCTCCTACTAAAGTAAACATTAGGTAACTCTTGCTTTGATTTCCTTGATTTCCACATGATACACTTTGTGGGATGAGAAGAAATTAAAACATTAGACATCTAGTTTCAAAACCTAATCAAGAAGTGTTTGTAGTAAAAAGAAGTCATTAAGCAAAGACTAAGAACAATTGAACCTCACAAATGTGTCTCAAATGATTTCACACAAGATCAAGATTCATAAACCAAAGTTAAAAGCTCTTAGTCCAAAATATCATCTAAAGCATCTCTCAACACTATACGAATTCAAATGAAGATTGCTTTTTAACTTTTACAAAAGAGCTTCAAGAAATAATTCAAATTTATATGAATTCTTTTGTCAACAAAATCCAAACCTTCTTCGGGAATTTGAACACCTTGTCTAGAGTAAAGCATGCTCTTCAAAGCTAAGGTCTTGTAAGAAAGAGTCTTTTTAGGTACATATAGGATCACAATCAAACCTTCATTCATCTTTCAAACATCGAAACAAAATAATCTCACCATCAACTCTTGAAAATCTTGGAAAAAAATCCTCCATGTTAAACTTTGGGCAAATCATTTGAAACAAAATCCAAATCATCTTGTTTGATTAGATGTGCGTAGATGCATCCTTCTCCACATATTTAATCAAATTATCAAACCTTGTGGACAAGTCTATCCCTTAACATCTTGGGGTTTAGGAGTTCATTATCCAAAATCAAAATCCAATAAAAAATCGTATTGTTTGGTTAGGTGTGTTTAGATGAATCCTTCTTCTCACACTTAGTCAAATTAGTATCTTGAAGAAAAATTTACTCTAGGACAACATCTAACCTCTTAGAGTTTATGAGTTCACTATCCAAATCCAAATAAAATCTAATCTAATCTCAAATCAAACATCAAACATCAAATCCAAGTCCTAAAGTTTAACATCTCCTTCAATATTTCTCAAGAATTTTAATCATTCATATCATCCACCTTTCACACATTTCACCATCATACTTTTGATCCTTAAATCATCCTAAATTTTCTCTTTTGTACCTAAAGTTAGATAAATTCAAAATAATTAGAGATTCATCTCCCACATTCTTGAAAATTGATCCCTATTTTATGGTGCAAACTAGATCTCAACACAAGAGGAACATGAAAGCCAACAAAGAAACATCCACTTCAAGTGACCTAAGCCAAACAAATTTTGAGATAAATCTTGTTGGATCAAGTAATCCTCTAACTAACTTTCCTTCATCATCACATAATCCTCAAGAGGAAAGTCAAGTAGAGGATATCACTAACAATGCCTTCGAAATGACACAAGATGAGATCATTGAGATGGTCCAAAATCTAGAGAATCATAGAATCATCAACATCATGATGAGACTCAATCCCTCAATATACATGCTTGAATTAGCAAAATAAGGGGCTATACTCCCTTATAATTTTGATGTGAGTACCATTGTGGAACCAACATTTGGGGTCATGCCTCCAATTTTATCCATGCCCCCAATCTCATCTACACCTTTGTTCCAAAGCATCATGCAACCCATCCCCAAAATTACATCATCCATTACTCCAACTAAACCCATTGTTAACAAAGGGAGCACATTTCTTAATGCATTACAAACACACCCCATTGTGAATAATCAAGATTTGGACACACACCATCTTGGGGCAATCCATCCCACAAAATCCATCACATCCATATGTCCCCCTCACCTTTCACGATCCTAATGACCCATCATCATCATTTCATGCAACTCCTCAAACTTCTCTCCCCATAACCTCACAAGGAGGAGACTTATTTGGACCAGGGGGCATCTTTGACACTACATCTTCATAATTCCCCCAAGGGAGTATGCCACTCACCCCCTTGCCACCAATATCCACATCACCTCTCATTTTAGGGCTTCCCCCTTTACCAAATATCAATCAACAAAATTAAATCAACCCTCCGATCATTAATCAAAATATCATACAGAATCCTTCCATCTTGTCATCGACCTCACAAAAACATATGACAACCATCCTGATAATGCAAGCCACCACATCACATCATCAACCATCCCCCAAATATCTCAAAATATGGTCTCTCAAGGACCAAGCGTATCAATCACACCATCCACCGCCACAATCCCAATCATCAATACGATGATACCTCACCACAACAACAAACACTATACCAAATCCACCACCATCACCACCACCAAACACAAACACATCAAGCCAATATAGAATTGCATTACAAGCTTCTCAACAAGCTGCCTAGCAAAAGGCACTTCAACAAATCCAAAAATGACAAGTTGCACAACAAGGAGGAGACTTATTTGGACCAGGGGACATCTTTGACACTACATCTTCATAATTCCCCCAAGGGAGTATGCCACTCACCCCCTTGCCACCAATATCCACATCACCTCTTAGTTTAGGGCTTCCCCCTTTACCAAATATCAATCAACAAAATTAAATCAACCCTCTGATCATTAATCAAAATATCATATAGAATCCTTCCATCTTGTCATCGACATCACAAAAACAGATGACAACCATCCTGATAATGCAAGCCACCACATCACATCATCAACCATCCCCCAAATATCTCAAAATATGGTCTCTTAAGGACCAAGCGTATCAATCACACCATCCACCGCCATAATCCCAATCATCAATACGATGATACCTCTCACCACAACAACAAACACTATACCAAATCCACCACCATCACCACCACCATCACCACCACCACCTCCACAACCAAACACAAACACATCAAGCCAATATAGAATTACATCAAGCCAATATAGAATTGCATTACAAGCTTCTCAACAAGCTTCCTATCAAAAGGAACTTCAACAAATCCAAAAATGACAAGTTGCACAACAAGTTGCTCAAGCAACGTAAGCCGCTCAAGCTTCTCAAACAACACAAGCCGCTCAAGCCCCACAACAAGCACAAAAAGAACAACAAGCACAAAAGGCTACTCAATCCCAAGCCTTATTACAACAACAAGAAGCTACCCAACAAGCACAAGCCAAAGCACATGCACAAGCACAATCTCGAGCCCATCACTAAGCTCAACAGGTGTAGGCACAAGCACAAGCACAGTACCTCACACAAAAACAAGTAGCTCAGAAAAAATCATACCAACAAGTGCTAAAACAATACCAAGAGCAGCAAGAAGCAGTCCAAATAGTAGCCCAACAACAAGCATTGTTGGTGCAACAACAGTAGTAAGCTCAACAACCGGCACTATTAGCACAACAATAGGATCAACAACAACAAGTACAAGCATACTCTATTCAACAAAATGTGCAAACACCATCCATCAACACACCCATCCCTCTAACAAGTGAACCCTCATAGAACACCTTCATCCCACCCCCTGATCTGCAAAATGATGTAGCAACACAGATCAAGTTACTTTCACAACAAGTACTTGATCTTCAATCAGGGAGAACCATAAAAATACCTAGCAACTTGTGTCCCTATCCATTTGAAAAGATCCTTGTAATGAAACCATTCCCAAAAGGGATTTGAGATCCCCAAATTCAATAAATATCATGCGACAGGAAACCCTAAAGATCACATAAGGGAATTCCAAGTTCATTGCATGGAAGTTGCATATGACGATACCTATTTGATGCAACTATTTCCTAGAAGTTGGTTGGCCATGCCATGGAGTGGTTATCTCACCTTCCTCCTGGAATCAAGAAGTTCCAAGAGATGGTGGATGCATTCATAAAAATTTACGCATTTAATATCGGTATAGATGTCAGTCTCAAGGAACTATCAACTCTTAAACAGGGAAAGAGCAAATTATTTGCTTCCTTCCTACAACGATGGTGATCTAAGGCCAATAGGAGAAAATGGGTCATGCCAGAAGAACAAACAGTTTGCACCATCATCTCCAACCTTGATGGAGCCTTGGCATTCCATCTCAAGGTGCAAGGGATCACCACATACAATCAATTGATCCCTAAGGTGCTTAACATTGAACGAGCCCTTATTTCACGAGGGACACCCACATATCTAGAGCAACAAAATAATCACCCATCCAATAGCTATAATGAGAAACCTCACACATGGGAAAGGAACAAAAATGTCACAAACGATGGTGTTGTTGATGCTAAGGTTGTGATCAGTGCTCTGAGGCAAAACAATCAAACCTATCAACAACTTTAAAACAATGATCGAAATAACACCCAAACCAACACACTATCACAACACCAACCAACCAACAATCAAGTTAATAACCTAAATAATCAAGGGGGACCACCCCTGCAAAATAAAAATCCCACCAAGTGAAAGTACACAACCCTTGGAGAACCACTCGATGAAGAAATTGATAAATGAAAACCTCATCAAGGCTCCCACCTATGAGAATTACCAAGAACTAGAAGTGAAACCACCTTGGTACAATGAAAACAAGCTCCGTGACTTTCACAAAATCAAATGGCACACCACTAACAGTTGCATGAGGTTAAAAAACCTAATCCAAGACCTCATTGATCAAAAAATCATAAATGTGGAGCAACTAGTGGGAAATTAGAACCTTAAAATATACATGAATCTAATGCCCAATCATAATAATAAAGGGAACAATAACAATGATAAGAGGAAGGGAACATGCAAAAATTTCAATCATGTATATGACCATGTCGTCACATCCTTGAATGATTATTGCTTTGTTATCACCATCAAAGGATCCCACATTGATTGTGGAGTCACCACAAGAGGTGGGAAAATCACCATCGTGGGGTCTTCTCATCCTCCTAGAGCACCCACTTCCAACTCAAGATATGTTCCTAGTGGTTATAATGTCATTGATCAATTGAAAAGAACCCCAAATTAGATCTCCATCATGGAGCTACTGAAGATATCATTAGCCCATAAAAAGATCCTTGAAGTAGCATTAGCCTCATCCACTGTCTCTGCAGATCTTGATACCGAATAATTCCAAGCTATGATCGGAAATATCATTACCCCAAATCTTCTCACATTCTCCACTCAAGAATTTTTTTCCCAACCATCTCACAATTGAGCACTCCATTTGGAGGTCCTGGTATATAATAACAAAGTCAAGATGGTTTTGGTGGATGGAGGTACATGTTTAAACATTTGTTCCCTTAAGTTAATAAAGAATCTAGGAATCTCTGAGGATTCCATTGAAAAAGGAAAAGGCATCACAATTAGGGCGTACGATGATCAAGAGAGAGTGTCTTAGGGAACTATCCAACTCCCTATCCAAGTAGGGCCAACAATAATGGAAACCACTTGTCACGTCCTTGACCTTGATTTTCCTTACAATATTATCTTGAGATGCTCGTGGATCCATGGGATGAAAGCAGTGGAATCAACCTTCCACTAGTGTTTCAAATTCACATATCAAGGCCAGGAGGTCACTATACTTGGGGATCCCGAACCATTTTCTTACTGTAAGAGCCTAGAAGCCAAATATTACAAAAACACCCAAGTGCCAAGGAATGATGAAGGCCCATCTACCCCATACATTGACCCAGCTACTCTTGCCTCCACTTCTGTAATAGAGACACCCACTATCCCTACCATCTTTGACATCAAGGTTATTATCTAGGATAATGGATGTGGACACTATACAATACCAAAGAATTCCTTCGTGGTAGGAGAGTTACCACAATCTCCTAGGTCACAGGGACGACCACAATCAAAGGATTCTTCATCATCCCAAACATTCACATCAGGCTCTTCCAACTTTCGAAGTTGGGGAGATCTAGTTTGAGAGATAATAGAGGAGGACCCATCCCATCTCTTGTACCAAGATAATAGACCAACAACTGATATACCTATGGATGATAGTAGTAAAGGCTTACAAACGATGCTTGCCATGGGCTATGATAGAAAAAAAAATCTTGGCCAAAATGACAATGGGCTTCTAATACCTATTATTCCTAAGATGTGAATGAAAAATATTGGCCTCGAATGTACCCCTTTGAGTATAACCATACATGGCTAAAATCCCCAGGTTAAAAAGGTCAAAACTCCTCAGTAAAAAACAACCACCCTTCAATTTCTCGTATCCACTGGCCTACCCTTAGATAGCTTCACATTCGACATAATCAATGTTTACAGTAGTAGTGATGAAGAAGATGCCATAACTGATCTACCTAGGCTCTTCATTAATTCCTCTATCCTCATGCTTAGTACTGTGTATTTTGAGACAAATGACCATCAAAACCATGAAATTCTACCCACAACTCATCGAGTACAACCAACGAGGACCACCAATTCTAGACACATTCAAAAATGATGAAGTGATTTCATAATTCATGGGACTATGGGATAATATTCCATGTGGGAATCATAAATTAGGATTCATCATCGAGCTAGACACACATGCATACTATGGGGAAATGATTGAATCCCTCAGTTGCAAATGCGAAAAATTGAGAATAATCTCTAGGTCCTTGAGTGAAAACCACACTATGGTACTCTCTGACCTAAAAATACTAAAAATAAAGGATGCATCTGACGGTGAAAACCTCTCGAAGGCACTCGAGGATGGGGGATTCAATCTTCCTCTCAAAGCTCTCCATCAGGAAAAATCAGCGGTTCTAGCCAAAAAATGCAATCCATTCAACTTGGGAACAGAGGAGACACCACACATCACATTCTATGTAGAATCATTACTATCAAAGGAACAAGAGCTCCTAGTAGCCTTCTTAAGAGAGATAAATTAATTTTTCATGGAGCTTTGCTGACATGTTCAAGCTCGATCCAAAGATTACGGTCCATCACCTAGCAGTCTACTTCAAAGCGAAGCCTGTTAGACAAAAACTCAAGAAAATGCATCCTCATATTGCTTTGTTGGTCAAGATGGAATTGAAGAAACTACTTGATTCAATATTCATATGACCAATAGACTATCTAGAATGGGTGTCAAATTTGGTTCTTGTTTCAAAACCCGATGGGGGCATCTGAATCTGCATAGATTTTAGAGACCTAAACAAAGCATGTCTGAAAGATGATTTCCTATTGCCTAATATTGACATGATTGTAGACATGACAGTAGGACATGAAATTCTTTCTCTGATGGACGGTTTCTCTGGGTAACCAAATAATGATTGCCAAAGAAGACCAACACAAAATGACATTCACTTGTCCATGGGGGATGTACTGCTAGAACATGATGTCATTCATGTTAAAGAATGTTGGGGCCACCTAACAAAGAGCCATGATGTTAATCTTTCATGACATGATCCAAAAAACTGTTGAAGATTACGTTGATGACATACTAGAAAAATCTAGAAAAAGGAGAGATAACATAGCAACCTTGAGTGCTATTTTCACCAGGTTGGAGGAATACAAAGTCCGCTTAAATCCAAAGAAGTGTGTCTTTGGCGTACAATCAAGAAAGCTACTGGGATACATAGTGTCAATGAGGGGTATTGAAATAGATCCTTCCAAGGTAAAAGCAATCCTCGAGATGGAGGCACCCAAAACACTAAAACAGTTGAGAGGCCTCCTAGGCAGACTCAAATCCATCCACAAATTCATAGCACAACTGGCAGACAAGCAAAACCATATTCTCACCTACTCCACAAGGGAGTAGCGTACAAATGGGATGACAAGTGTGAGGAATCCTTTAACAAAATCAAAGAATATCTACTCACACCTCTGGTCCTCATGCCACTGATCCCAAGAAAGCCACTAATACTCTATGTGTTAGCAACAACAATAGCCCTCGATGCTCTTCTAGATCAACATGATGAAAATGGGACAGAGAGGGCCATCTATTACATCAGCTGCACAATGGTCATGCATGAGTTAAACTACTCATTCATCGAAAAATCCTATCAAGTAGTAGTGTTTTCTTCATAGAAATTCAGACACTACATGTTGGCACACAAAATCAAACTCATTTCCAAAATTGACCCCCTAAAGTACCTACTATCAAAGGAAATGCTCACAAGAATGATGGCCAATTGGTTCATGATTCTATCTAAATATGACATCGAGTATCTGGAACGAAAATCAATCAAAGGCCAAGTGATCACATATTAGCTTGTAGAAGCACCCATGTATTCAGAGAATCCAATCATATCAAAGTTTTCAAATGAATCCATCTTCAATCTCAACATAGATGACCATTGGAAACTCTACTTTGATAGTTCCTACACGCAACATGGATAAGGAGTTGGTGTCTTCTTCATCACCCCATAGGGGGATTGTATACCTAGATCCTACAAATTAGCATTTCCCTGCACTAATAACATTGTAGAATATGAGGCATTAACCATATGTCTCAAAATAGCAGTGTAGTGGCACATCATGGCCCTGAAAGTGTATGGAGACTCTCAACTGATAATAAATCAAGTGAATAATGAGTACCAAACAAAGGATGATAAACTAACTCCATACAAAAAGTTGGTAGAGAACCTCAAAGAATAATTCATTGATATCACATTTGAGTAGATTACCAGAACAAACAACAAAGCAACAAACACCATGGAAATGATAAGATCCCTACTGGACATCCCTTGCAATGTCCCAATACATGAATTATTGGTAGAGAAGCTTCTCATACCCGCATTCTAGGTACCAGAGTTAGAATTTGTGCACAAAATTGTTGGTCCCGGTGATCCCTGGTACTATGAAATTTATACCTACTTGCAAATAGGTGTCCTACCTACTGACTTACCCTCAAGACTAAAAATAACCTTTTTCAAGAAAGCATCCCAGTTTTTCATCCTAGGAAATACCCTTTATCATAGGAGCATAGAAGGAACCCTATTATGTTGTTTAAACATTTAGGAGGCATTGACCACTTTAACTAAGGTGCATAATAGTATTTGTGGTTCACACTCAACTAGAATGACCTTGACCAAGAAATTGCTGAAGATGGGATATTATTGGCCTACAATGGAAAGAAGCACATCACTAAGTCAAAAGGTGCCTACAATGTCAGCAACATGGGGACCTCATCCATGCTCTAGCTCAAGAACTTCATCCCATCATCACACCATGGCTATTTTCCAAGTGGGGACTTGATCTCATTGGAAAGATAACCCCCACCTCATCTAATGGCCACAAGTTTATCATAACCGGTACTAAGTACTTTACCAAGTGGGTGGAAGCCATCACCATGACATAGATCACTAGAAAGCAGTTATCAAAGTTCATCCTAAACTACTTAATATGTCGATACAATGTTCCCCAAGCTATTATCTTAGATAATGGGACACCTTTCAAGAATCAAGATGTTCATGATATATGTGAGAAATTAAAAATACATCACTTTTCCACTCCGTATTATCCCCAAGGCAATGGCCAAGAAGAAGCCACCAATAAAACCATTCTAAAATCCTCAAAAATAAAGTCAATGATGTAGGTCGTGACTAGAACTTACAGCTAAATCCCATCCTCTGGGCTTATCGAACCAGCATCTGCACACCAACAGGTGCCACCCCTTTCTCCCTGGTCTATAGATCATAGGTCGTATTACCCATTGAGATTGAGCTCCCATCACTAAGAATATCATTGTAAAACCTCATCATAGATGAAGAATACTAAGTAACAAGAATGAATGAGCTAGAGCTGCTAGATGAGCGACATATAGAAGCATTGAACCATTTGCAGTTCTATCAAAACTGACTCAAGAGGAGCTATAAAAAGAAGATCAGAAGCAGGAACTTTCAAGTCGGAGAACTTGTGCTAAAGGAGAATCAGAAGAATGTCCCTAATCCAGATAGCAAAGGAAAGTTTGAACCCAACTGGCTTAGACCATTCATCATCACAACAAGCTACAAGTCAGGGGCATATCAGTTATCAACACCCGAAGGCAAGCCTCTACAGGAGCCCATGAACAACTCCCATCTCAAAAAGTTTTATGCCTAAATATTTCAAGGTATAGAACCAAAAAATAAAAAAATGTTCTAAAAAATGGTTACCCTAATGAAAACCTGGCAAACAGGCATCTTGGTGACAACAAAAAAATAAAAAAAGAAAAAAAATGATCAAAAACAGTAAAGAGAAAAATCATCCTCTAGTGAAAGCCATTTTGGTGGCACTTTAGACAAGTACCTTGGTGAAAACCTGGAAAACATGTGCCTTGTGTAAATAAGCACTTTCCATCCACCAAGATCTTTGCGGCTCGTTCTACATCATCCATTACACATCCATCTTCCATCACATTCCATATCCTCATCCATCACCCATCTGCATCTCAATCATAGCTTGGTCCTGTGTTCATGACATGATCCCTCCTAGTACTACTCGGCCCATTCTCAAGGTTAGTCTATCCCACCTTTATCAAAGTAGTCTATTGCATCATGCTAGGGGTATGTTCTCATCAGATCATATTCATGTATATTCTTGAAGTCCCCAAAATCAAAAAATCCTAAAATATCGCAAAATCATAAAATCAAAAATCCAAAAACATTCAAAACATATCAAAATCCAAAAACAGGTCAAAAAGTCAGTCAAAAAGTTAAAAACATAGTCGTCTTGTCAAACTATGGGTCTTTGATCCTTGAACGTAGGCAAGGTTGATCTTTGATCATCCCCCAAGACACTTAGGTCATTCCTTTAGAAGTCCATCATAATAAACTGGCAATCCATTTGTTCATATTTCATCAATAATCAAGTTTGTTTTAGTCGAACTACATGGTCTCTACATGTATAACGTAGAAAAGGCTAATCTATTGATCAGCCCCTAAGGCCCCTAGGATAGGTCCCTAGGTTAGTCTCTTGGTCAAAATCTTAGAAAACCCCAAAACATTTGAAAATCAAAAATCAAAACATTTGAAAAATATCAAAAATACCAAAAAATAGCCTCGAAACATTTCAAAAAGTCCAAAAACATCCAAATATTTGGAAAATCCATTTTTCTCATCTCGCTTTCACCCACAATAAATATCACTCACAATAAATCAATAATCATCCCCAACCTTTGGTGAAACAATTAGAAACAAGTCTAGCGGGTCAAAAGTAAAAAAAACTCAAATGTCAAAATTCTCAATTCTAGGTCAGTAAGTAAACAAGTTGGTCAACTCTTTGTGTCAATAGCCTATCATCCAATCAGTCCCAAATCAATCATCTGATAACATCATGTCTTAGGATGCATCCTTCCTACAATGGACATCAACATCAGGCATCACCATAGTTTAGTCTTAGCTAACCGTTTTAAAGAAAATCAACTAGTTTGTTTACTTTTTCTTTTTCTTTGGATTTATCTTATTGTGCTCATTCCAAGGACCTCCTGATGATGTCCAAATGAAGGATTTAGAGAGATAGGAATGGGGCAATGATCATTATATTTTTATCTGTTGTGCTTGTTGGATGTTCTTGTAATATAACCTCGGTCATGCGTGTTTTAGGTGTCTTGTTGACCACATAGGAAGGCTTGCTTTTAAATTTTTGGGTTTGAGATGTTTGAAATATTTGAACTACATTTTAAATGAGGTTTCGTATATCAGGTGTGAACATGAATACTCCTATCTGATTGTCAAGTCAAATTTCATCACACTAAGTGCAACGCCATCCTGGTTCTTTATACCTTGATGCATCATGCTTATGTGTGTTATCAAACATAAGGTAAGTGGCCCTTTTAAAATCCCAATTCGTGATAAGCAAATCATCCATTTCTCATCATCATCTCTAATAAAATTGACTTGTTGAATCCTCTTGTCATCATCTCATTTCTTCTTTCTTCTTTTCTGTGCTAACATCATGTCATGATCAGGTAATCATCATCACCAATGCATCCATCTTGCAGCCACAAACCATCATCATACTGCATATCATATCATATAATATAAGAAACACTAATCATCTCACATGCATGTTCATCATCATAATATAGATCTGTTAGTCTAAGCATCTCATAAAACCATACATTTGCATAAAACATCCATTATGTATAATCATATAGGCATCATCACATCATCCATCTCAAACGTAGTATATAATCATTTAAATTGTTTAGGATAATATAGATTGGTTATTCTAAGCACCTTAAAACCATCTCATTTGCATCATCATCATAACCATCCATACGTCCATCTTGAACCTCTTTATCATGAGATCAACACTTTCGCTCGATCTCCCAAGGGGGCAATGTACGAGTATACTTCTTTCTATTGGGGCATCTGAAAAAGATCAGAAAATCTTTGAATTTTGATCAGGGTAAGTTTATTCTTTGAACCAATGCAACAAGTACATTGCTTCAAAGAGGGGAAAAATATAGACATGCAAAATTGACATCATGCATTTAATTAAGTCATATTCATCCATTCATTAAATAAATCAAGTTTATTTGATTAATCTCTAAAGTCCTCCATTTAAATTAAATAAATTCATCTTTAACACTAACATCATCCTCTTTAGCTAAATAAATCAAAATATTTATTTAACTAAGTCTAAATCATTTTCCATCTCCTTTTTATTTATTTTAATCCATAAATCTAAATCAAATGGGTCAAATCACCTAACCTCCTCTTATTTAATCAAATAATGATTAAATATAATTTTAATCCATGTCACATCCTCTATTTTTTCCCACTTGCACAAATAAATCAATTTAATATATTTATTAAATCTTCATTTTCTCTCAACAAGGCATAAAAGTGGGATACTCCTCTATTTTAAATCTCCATCCAAATGAGATGTGTAATTCCAACAAGGCATTTATTTCATCTTACAAGTCCTTTTTCCTTGAGCCAAGTGGCCATAACCTCATTTGACTCTCCCTCCACCTTGTCATTTCACTAATTTCAAATTTAAACTAATTGCATTTATGGGCACATTCATGAAAATATGCACATCCTTGGCCCATTCACATGGTGACAAGTGGCTTCTTCCTATTGGTTGGGTTTTTTATCCCACATTCATCCCTTTTTCCTCTTCTCTCATCAAATTCTTCTATAAATAGATAGCTTATCCTTCATTTTTATGATCCACAATTTGAGCAAACTTACTATACTTAATTTCATCTTCAAGCATTAGCATTTTCATCAATTTCATCAAGGCATAGCTAGGTTATTGCAGGTTTTCTCCATGGAGTTCATTTGAAGCAATCACCAAGTGGATCAATCATCACCAAATCATCAAAAGCTTGCATAAGAGTTGGGAAAGGGCAAATTTCCACATCAAATTGGCACCAACTCCCCCATAAGATCAAGAGTTTGCATGTTTTTAATAGGATTTAATCTATTCCCTTGATTTTTCAATGTGTTCTAGCTTTTATTCCTATTTTGAACATTGTTAATGGATTTTATGGGGAACTTTGATCTTGGCTTGCATTTGAATCTTCTAATGTGTTTGTTTGTTGTCTCTTGCAGGTACTAGGATCTTGGTTCTACATTATTATTATTTATACTCAAATAATTTTAATACAATTAATATATTTCTTTTATTATTTCACATTAATTATATTATATTGTTATTTCACAAAACTATTATATAAATATTATGTTTAAATAATTATTATTTTATTCTTTCTTATAATTATATTGTATAATCATTTTATTTTATTTATATTTTATTTAATATAAATTTTTTTAAAAATTATCATTTAAATTTATATATAATATAATTGATTTTTATATAATATAATTAAGTTAAAATTATTAATTATTAATATTAATATAAATATATGTAGTTACATTTTGTTCTATTAAATTAGAATATAGACATGCATTATTCTACAATTTACATGATTAATATATGATTATGTTAATATTATAATTAGCAAAACTTACATTTATTTTTTATTAAATCTAAAATACTATAAAGGCAAGTACTAGCCACTAGGTGGCACTTGTTTTGTATCTATCTAAATCATTTTAGAAAAAAAAATGATTACATATAAAACTCATAAATTAAGATTTATTTTAATAGGTAAAACTATATGTGAAGATCAATTTGTTTATTTTGACCTCTCTTCTTATATGTTTAAGATTAATCTTTACTTGGTAAAGGTTAGTATTTAATGGTAAGTGGCTACCAAGAAATCTATTTATGGAGATAAAATGAAAAATAAATAAATTTAACCACTGGTCCTTTTAGCTCACTTAATTTAAAATGAACCACATGTCAATAATTAATTTCTAATAAAAATAGTTAAAATGAGAGAGGAGGAATAGATGAATGGTGGCATTCATTGAGTTGGGAGTTACATTCTAACTCCTTATTCTCACCTCTACTTATTGAGGTGCCTCTCATCTCATTCTTCAAGACTCATGCAAGCAAGCTAAGGTTGAAGCTCTCTCTCTTTGTATTATTCTTTAGGCATTTTGCCTCCATTCATAATATTGGGGTTTTTTCTTGTTTTTTCCCCTTATCAAATTCTTGTGTCTCTCTTGCTTTGGTGGTGCTTGGTTTTGCTACTTCAATCTATTTGGTAATATCTTTCCTTCAAACAATTGCTCATTTATTAGTTCTTTCCATTGCTCTTTTTAATTTCCTTTCATTATATTTAACTCAAGTTTAAATATTTTTGTATATAATTTTTGATGGAAAAGTGGCTACCAAGAATGCTTGCGCTATCTATTTATGGAGATAAAATGAAAAATAAATAAATTTAACCACTGGTCCTTTTAGCTCACTTAATTTAAAATGAACCACATGTCAATAATTAATTTCTAATAAAAATAGTTAAAATGAGAGAGGAGGAATATTTTTAGAGAGTATATAGTTTGAAAAAAATCATTATTTCTTTACAAAGTGCAACTTTAATCTATGATTTATATCTAGGATAATCTTCAAATAGTTATCATACTCATATAGCAGTTTCTCAACTCTACACAAAATATTCTAACAATAAAAAGTTTATTTTAGTAAGATAAACTTTGAAAGAACATATAGAAATAAGACAACACATGATCCACACAATCGTAAAATAAATGAAAAAATGAATTGAACATGTAGATTTAAACTTGGACAAGCTATTAAATGTGAAAAAAAATATAGAAGAGTTAGCACATTTCCCTCATGCTATTAATAATCAATTGATTATAATGTTACAAGGATGAACTGAAACTCTCACAAGTTTAATAATCTCCAAACACATAGAAGTTCTCACTACACCATGGAAAAATAGGTCTTTTTCCTCCCTTTTGCTAGTTCAAATCCAAACTTACATTCTTTCACATCTATTCACTGTCTCCATTCTCTCTCGCTCAATTCTCACTCATTCTCACTTTCTAAGCTCATTCTAAAACTTCCACTCTATGTCTTCTTGGCTGCAAGCTGTTGGTTTTGATTCCTACATTATGCTCTCATTTCAGCAACACCACCATTGGAGACTCTCAAGATTCTTCCTTCCACTACTTGCCTTGAGTGCTCATAGCTATGAAGGTGATATTGTTTATTTTTTCTTACCCTTTGCATAATTTTGTTTATCAAGTAGCATAATATTTGTTTGTGCTCTTTTATTTTCTTCTACTTTCTTTATCTCTTTCTACACTTTGTGGCTATCGATTTGTTTGTGGAGGTTGGAACACCAAAGTAGGGGACTGAATGAGGTAGTCCTCTAAAACAACCCCAACATTTTTTTGTCTCCATGTGTGTAGGTGGTGCTTTTCGAGTGGAGCTATTCAAAGATTCAACTCATGGGTGAAAATATACATTTTCTCACCCTCCTTGTCATTTTCACAATAGTTTATTTCTTAGTCTTCTTTTGTCATATTCACTATTTTTGTCATTTTTATTCTCTGTTAAAGTATAAACATCACATAGTCAGGTAGTTAGTGTCACATCCCCATCAAAAGCACAGAGGAAATAAGACTGAGGAGACAAATTCTAGTGAAGGAGCATGGTGTAAGGAAAGTAAGGGGGTGTTTCTTCCATTAAGAGGGTATGGCAACCCTCCTTTCCAATAAGAAAAAAATTACAGATGGTGATAAATGCACATAAAATAGCCATCAAATACACCACCCCCCCCATGACTTCAATACAAATTGGTTCAAGGGAATTAAATTAGCGAGGATGTGAGGAATGGTGCAATGGGAGGAAGGGATGGCCATGCCATTAATAAATCATGGTGCTCCACAAAGTGCACTCAAAAAAATTGGAGTACAAAACTTGATGTGTAGGGAAAGATAGGATGAAACAATTTTTTTTTGAAAAGGATTTAGAAGGTGAAGGAAAAGGCAAGTGGTATAGAAAAAAATGGATTCCACAATCACAGCCCACATCTCCCTTGCATATTCTAATTGGGAAGTTTTTTGTTGGGAGAAAAACATGGAGGGGGTAAGAGGAAGAAGAGAGTATGGCGTAGGAGGAAGAAAAGTGTAGAGAGGAAGACCATAAAACATGGGCAGAGGGAGGAAGGTATTTCTTGAACATGAGCAACCACTATGTGGGATGGAAGAATCTACGTAGGAAGAGAAGAAGGTGGGACATGAGTAGAAGAGGCTTTGTTTGGAGAAAAAAATCACAAAGGAAGACACAAAGAGAGAGAATGTAGAGTGAGAGAAAGGAAGACAAGCGAGAGGATGCATGGGTGAAGGATGACAGAAAAGGAAAAGGGAAAGGAATAATAGAGTAGGCGAGGGAGAAGGAAGATTGGATGCAACTCCTCAGGGAAATGTTGTTTCATGGAATTAAATGATTTCAGGTTATGCATTTAATAGGGTATATTGGGAGAGACTTTCCAGATTTGAGGGAATGCCTCAGTAGATGAAGTCTGGTGGATTCCAAGGGTTGCGGGATATTCAAAAATGGGATTGTTGGAGGTGGAAAATTGAAGAGAAAATGGGAATAGTCACGTGCACCAAAGTAATGAGTATATTCATGTTATAATTGTTGCAAAGCTACCTGTAGTTGATGGGATTGCATCTGAGTTCACTACCAGGTATGGTACCAAGGCCACCCAGATGAAGGTATGCTTAGCCACAATCAAACCTAAACGGATGCTTAACTAGGCCTTATTTTGATACTTCATACAAGCACTAATAAATATAGAACAAGTAATGAACTAGAGCTATTATTGTTGTTGAGAGTTATAGTTTTAACCTTCCATGAACTTCCACATTTTTAAATAACTATCTGAATCTAAGAGTTTTAGTCGATGTTGAGATCTAATTAATAATTATAGAATTTCAAGGAAGTTGCCAATACATAGTTTGTACATCTATTTATCAAATTCCATGATGAAAAAAGTTGTAAATATAATGTTCCTAAAAGAAGCTGTAATTGTGCTATTCTTGAAAGAACTGGTTTTAATGACAAAGTTCATCATCAATTTATTTTAGTATGGGAAAATAGTAATATTGGTATTATTAGGCTCGCTAAGTGAAAAAAAAAACTATTTTCAAGGTGGTTATTTTAATGAAAAATTATTTCGTAAAGTTGTTCTTGAATGGGTGTAGACCATATTTTAGAACCTTGATTGTAAAAACAAGAAAGAAAGAAAGATACTAAAATCATGAATGTTGGATTATTTGGTAGGTGAAAGAATTTGAGTCTATAGCCATGGGTTATTTATTTGAATAGATTTATGTTGGGTCTTAAGGGAAATAAGATGGAAAAGAGTTTGAGTAAAATATTTAGTTGTAGTCCATAATCTTATAAAATGAACCTGAAAAAGATATAATTAAATCAATTTGTGGCCTATAATTGGACAATAATTTAAGGGATAGGGATTTCATTTAGTGGTGTTAGACCCACATGGTAATAAAAATAATATAATTATTACAACTTGATACTAATCCCTCTAGATGTGAAGTTAAAGGATTAATAAGACCAGGCATGATGGCTATCAATATCTTAGATACAAGAACCTTGATATTGAAAATATTACTATACTTATAATGAACAGTATAAATTATATTCCAAATGTAAAACAACTATCATTAATTTGACAATGTGGTTAAGATTGAGTATGAGATAAATCCTATGCAACATCTCTTGAAACCTTACTAATGACCCTTAAGGTTAAGTTTAGATTGAATGACAAGTGTGAATAAAATATCTAGTCTATTAACAAGACTATAGTAAGAATATAGGATTGTGTCATAAGGTAAAGGAATTAAGAAGATCAAGAATATTATTAGTAATACTATTAATGGGATTATGTTTTTATTTATTGGTTTAATGAATATAATGTTAAGAAACCAAGATCACCTGCATGCAAGATGGATACCTGTCACATGCAAAAGATATGAAGAACCAAAAAGATGTTCTGTAAACCTCTCAGTAAAAATGTATTAAGAGAATCAATGATTACAAAAGAGATCAATCCTTATGAAGGAGATCAAGAAACCCTAAAAGGGAAACCCTAAATGAAACCCTAGTGTGCACACTTAATAATTAATAATTAATTAATTATTAATGTGCCTAAGTTTAGCTTAAGTAATAAAGAGGAATAAGTGACTTAATTAATTAATCAATATGATGTAATTAATTAAGCATAATAACTTATTACTCTAACACCCCCTTAAGATGAACTTAGGAAGAAGCTAAAACACTAGAATAAGATGCATGAAAGAAAATATGGGTCCCGACAACTAGGCCTGATGAGGTACCCATTTACAAATGCAAGAAAGGAGTAGAGAAGGAAAAACCTAGTGGGACAAAACCCCCTACAATGAGATGACATGATGCAAAGAAGCACTGGAAGAACTCAGAGTAACACTGGAACCGAATCTAGCAAGCAAAGAAAGATATTTCGTTACTATTGAAACCGGATGAGAGTCACTGATTGACTCAAGGAATCATGATAAAGCAACAAAGACCCGATGCCACGGAACACTCGAAAACTCCAAACGGGAACAACCTGGAATCTATGAAGTAGCAAGAAATTATTGAATGATGTATTACTGAAAACGAAGTGCAAAGATGCAAGATGCACTCTCCCAACTACCAAAATATCCAAGTAATCGCCAAACAACCCATTGGGCCAAATTTGGAATAAGCGATCAACTTGGGATAGAAATAAATTTAGTAAAACAAAAAATACTATAAAATAAACTATACCAAATGAAAGTGCTCAGAACCAGCTTTCCGGCAATATCTCATTTGCCCGATTTCAATACCGTATGCCCAAGTTATGACCAAAAGAAAAAAAATAGCTTCTTTAGGGCAAACTGGGGTTAGGAGGGGGCATATGAGGGCCGGCTGTACGCTGACGTCAGTAGTTTGCTAGATTAAAATTGACGGTCATCTGGCCGTCAGGGAAAAAAATTTCCCCCCCTGTCGGAAAAAATTTGGCTAACAAAATATGCGTTGGTGGTCGGAATATTCCCTACGCAGTTGACGAAATATTCTCTGTGCACGAAATATTCTGCAGCGATGGCGGATGGGTGGCCGCCCGGTGGCCACCGAATGGCGATATTTTTTTGAACTGGAGGCATTGGCTCAGATCCCTAGAAACCACATTTTTTTTTGGTTTTTGTGCCTCAGAATGCGTGCAAAAGAGGCCGTACAGCCCTTCAAACAAAATTTTTTTGCCTCATGGACCAACTTCACCAAAATTAATGAAACGACAGGCATTTCTAGGGTTTTGGGACACTGAACGTGATGGCGACGTCCGTTTGAGCCCATAGTGTCCCGAAAAATGGCTACCCCCATATCTTGCAGAAAAGATGCCTGTGGAAACCCTTGCACTTGAAACTCACTGAAAGGCCATATCTTCATATCACAAACAGGCAGCTGCAGGTCTGGAGCTCTGATACCATGTTAGAAAACCAAGATCACCTGCATGCAAGATGGATACCATCACATGCAAAAGATATGAAGAACCAAAAAGATGTTCTATAAACCTCTCAAGTAAAAATGCATTAAGAGAATCAATGATTACAAAAGAGATCAATCCTTATGAAGGAGATCAAGAAACCCTAAAAGGGAAACCCTAAATGAAACCCTAGTGTGCACACTTAATAATTAATAATTAATTAATTATTAATGTGCCTAAGTTTAGCTTAAGTAATAAAGAGGAATAAGTGACTTAATTAATTAATCAATATGATATAATTAATTAAGCATAATAACTTATTACTCTAACATATAATGCTACCAACACCCTTGAATAGGATTCAGACAATGATTATAACTCAACACAATCTACCGTAAGTTTCAGAGGTCCGCGTGAAGATTTGATCGTGCTATGAATAGTTGTGTTCTGACAGTGTTTTTGCGGTATCTATCAGTGTTCCTGATTGAAGTTTGTGTAATTCTAGTTGTTTTGGATGTTTCTCTATTATTTCTTGTTGTTTTTAGATGCTTCTAGATCATTCTCCATCATTATTGTACATTTGCATTGATTGGTGTGCTCGTGGTCAAAGATTTTTCTTGTGCATGTTTGGGTTTCCATGCTCCTAGCTGACATGATGGTGGTAACGTGTTGCAAATCCTTGGAGATTGAAATTTGAATGTTTGGCATGCTCATGGATATTGTTTTGGGTCTCATCATTGTATTGGCTGACGGTGTTTAATTCGCATTGAAAATTTATTTGTAAATTTGGGCCGACATTGTAAATATGTTTTATATTTTTCTTGGCCAACAAGGTTGTTGATGTAATGAGCGAAGTGTGAAGAAGGTTTTCTATGTTTAACTGGAATTATAATCACGCTTGTGTAGAACCTATTTTCTCAATTCATACTCTTTATATTTAATCTTATTTTGTATTGTTGGGTAGTGAGCCCTATTGTATTTGAGAAATGAGCTCTAGGAAGTGTGCCTGAATGCATGTGCATTCCCCTTACTATTTTCATTATACTTTTAACAGGGTATAATATTGTGGACTAACATCCACCGTGGCTTTTCCCCTAACAGGGTTTCCACGTAAAAATATTGGTGTTCTCTTTGTTTCTAATGTGCTGATTGTTTATGGTTTATTTTTCATTCATTAGATCTGAGATTAAGTTAAGTTTGAAAAGTTTAATATTCTATGACAATTGATTCACCCCCCCCTCTTAGTTGTCTGTCCTTGTTTTTCAAAAAGATAAGACAAACTTGAGGATGTTCAAGATGTTTTATGAATAATAATGGTCGAGTTCAATTCAAGACCTAGCTATCACTAAAGGGAAGTGTTAGAGAATGGGTTATTAAATCATATAATTAATTATGTTTTCCTAACTTATGTTAAGCATTAATAACAAAAGATAAACATTAATGAAACTCTGGATTATGGGAATCTATATGTAGGTTTCCTTTGAGAAACCTTATAGGAGAACTATGTGTGACTTTGACCTATTTGGAAGTGGGAACGTAGGAAATCCTTGGGTGAAGGATGCCTCTATGACCTTAAGTCCATAGGGGGAGGGTTTACGGGGGGGATAACTCCCAGATGTTGGGATTGTTCCTACATGGTTTGACCTTTTCTCCTCCATAAGCTTTAGTTTGAGGCTAAAATGGGTATTGAATCGGTATGATCAAGTTAATGGAGTTTAATAACTTATATATTTAATGCATAATAGGTTTCTATTAAAAAAAATGAAGTAAGGGATTTAACTACTTTATATTGGATAGTTGATTATACATATATGATGGGTAAAGTCCATCTTGTGTTGGTTTCATGTATCTCTTATGTGTCTCTGTAATTAAACTCCATATCTATGTGTTTATGTATAGGCCCATGTATCTGTTGATTGAGATTGTGATTCATGTTATGTATGACCCACCCAAGAGTGAACCTCTGAGATACTTGAGCAGTGACATGTAGTCATTGGACCGTGCCAATGCCCGATACCTGAGCTACTGCTAGGGATTAGTTAGAATTCACTTGGTTCACAGAGGTGAATATAGTGGGCTACCCTAGTTATGATATCACCATAGTGGTTGCATAGGTAGGGACCCATCTGTGCAGGTAATAGTAATCTGGGGCTAATCGTGTATTGAGAGGGTTCACTAGTTGTCATTGGTAAGCACGGAAGTGACCAATTCCATGTGTTACTCAAGATTACAAAGAAGATAGTTGAAAATATCACTAGGGTCACAATGTGGCATATGTCAGGAGCTACTTCTTCCTAGGTGGATAAACTTATCATCGGTGGCTTATAGGCAATTGAAGTTAGAATCCACCAGGTTTTGTACGTTCACTACTTGGAGAAACCCTTGGGATGGTGGATAGACCCACGGTGTAGTATGGGATGCACTGAATCCTCTTCCCATTTTTCCAATGGTGTAGAAGACCAGAAGAAAGGATAGGACCCACGGTGTAGTGTGCAATGCACCAATATTCTTCTATTTGGGATGCATTATGGACATGTATTGGCCATTGTAATCAACCAATGTGGATGTGATGTATGTTGATCTCATCATTGTGTATGTGATGCATGTTGGAGCTTCCCACTGTGTATGTGATGCATGTTGGAGCTCGTCACTATGTATTTGTGATGTATGTTGGAGCTTGTTATTGTGTATTTGTGATGTATGGAGGGGCTCGTCACTGTGTATATGTGATGTATGTTAGAATTTGTCACTATATATTTGTGATATATTTTGGATCCTATCACTAATGTAAATGTGAAATTCATATGAGACAATCATTGTTATACTTGTGATGTACATATAAAATAATCACCATTATACGAGTGATCTTTGTATGATCTAGACACTATTGTACTTGCGATCTATTTATGATCCACACATTTCACTTGTGATATGTGTATGATTAGACACTTTTGTACATGTGATATGTATATGGAGGAATGCTTGTGACAACCATTATGTGTAATATTTGAGAATATGGTATGAATGACCTCTTGTGAATATTGTGAATGTTTGTACACTAATTTTTGGCAGTGATTGGTATGGACCCAACACTTGATGGCAAGTTATTATCATTACATTATAATTGACTATGTTGATAGCTTGCATGTACTAAACTAATAGTTATGGGTTAAAGGTGAGGTAAAAGATCTCATACAAGAGGAGAGATTGAACTCCCTCTGTCATTGTAGAGTGAACTATGATGCCTTTGATTCCCATGAGGGGATACGTATGCAATGTTTTTATGAATCCTCAAGGCTTAGGTTGTAGGTCTAGGAATGAACCTAGTTGTAGAATCTTGACACTTTTGATTGTAAGCATATAAGTGGTGATGTTTCTTTTCCATTGCCAGGGTGAATGAAGAACTTTTGAAATTAATACTTCTAATCTAGTTAGGATATTTTCAATTGGTTATGTCGGTAGATCTTGTAAGTTAAAAAAAATTTTCTGCACGAGATGAGGATTTTAAAGTTAGTAGATTTCCCTTTGGATTTTTCTTATTTTTTGGACCCTTTTCCATATAGATGCTAGTGTTTCCTTGGGATGATAGCATGCCATTCTAGATTTTGAGTGTTAAAAGGTGCAAGATAATTGAGAGGGGGGAGTGAATTAGTTTTCACCAAATTCAAATATAAAAATTAATCACTTATCAAATTCACAACCACACTATTTTGTTATTAAGTATGAACATGAAATGGAGATAACAGAAAGAAAAATCAACACAATGAACACCATATTTTACATGGAAAACCTAATAAGGGAAAAACCACGGTGAGGGTTAACTCATAATATAAAGTGATAGTAAAAACCAAATATATAAGACTCACTACCAAAGGGCTCACTACCTAGAATAGGACTCACTATTCGAATACAAAAGCTCACTGCTTACACAAGGAGGCTCATTACATAAAAAAAGGATTACAAAAAAAATTGGCTTCACATCTAAAGTGAACTGATAAGAGTGCACCTAATAAGTGTTGATATAGTTACAGTGATGCTCAAAAGACTAACTTAACACACTTCATCATTTTCACACTTCTTCACATTCACATCAATGTCATTCCTCGCTCTCTTCCATCATTACAATCTTCAAAACTATCTGACATATATATCTAACCTATTCATAGGAATTAATTAGGTCAGCCTAATTAAATGCAATCCTTGTTCATCAAAAATACCAATTGTCGGCATCAAGCATTCACAAAATATTCTAAAGACAACTTAAACATTCAACACACAACATCATGTCTGCATGGACCTAAGATAGGTCACACATATATCCACAAAACAAAATTAATTCACCATACCACTAATTATCCATGAGGTCGGCCAAAGATGGGCTTAATAGCAAAATGCAATAAAAAAAAATGTCGATACACCATACGAGCATCCGAACACGAGAGATTCTAAACATACATTCTTTCAATATCCATTAACTAATTCCCAAAACTGCTCGCAACAACTAACAACCACAAAGAATTGCGGACCAAAATACTGAAGGATGTAAATTGTATACTGATTCAAATATTAGACCAAAATACTGGATCAAACAATGAATTAGACTTGTAGTTGCAACTCATATATCATGGTGAAATCAATGAAAACACAAAAATGTATAGTTAGCCATTCTTCTTCATTCTTCCAACAATCTCCCCATTTGTCATTGATGGCAACATGCACCAAAATTTTACAAAAACAAACATTCTTTCCTTAACATCGTCGTTCTTTCCCTTTCTATTCCTTTCTCCAAACCTCTCTCCCCCTTTGACATCAATGGAAAAGGGAGACCAAAAATAGGATGTGTATGTATGTACATGGTAACATTGTATATACAAGGGAATTCCAACTCTCCATTCCAAACATTCAAGTGAAAATGACACTTTTTACATGAAATATTTTCTTGTACCTATCTCTTATGATCGAAAGAATCCTTTTCCTAGCAAGTACAACCAAATTCATCCTTGCAATCATACCATCCAATAAATACAACTACATAAAAGAGGATGTTTGGTCCAAAGACAAACATTTTCATTCACAATCTTCTACGTTAGACAGTATTCTGAAGAGATGATCCAACTGGACCTCAACAATTTCCTTAACCAGCCAGAAGGTTTTAACTAAGTATTCTCTTTGCCTCTGAGTAATTAGAAATTCCACTTGCAATTCACCAACTTTTATTTTCTGTTTTCCATTCTTTTCTCTAAATAAATCAAATCTCTTTCCAATACAATTCATCTCAGATTCAATGGTTTCAATTATTCTTCTAAAATTGTCTATAGTTGTTGGCCACCGAAGATAATACCCGTAGATATCAGATGCCTCATTGATGCATTCTCTTGTCTCATTAATATTTTTAGATAACACTTTTTTGGATTTGGTACATCTTCTTTCAATCATAGCTTTGAACTTATGACCTTCAAGTCCTTCCAAATGTGTTCTTTCTTCAATAACCTCTACTAGATCATCTTGTAATATGTCAAACACATTTGAAACTTAGATACCCTTATTGAGAAAATAATCAACTAGTACATCATCAATTTTAAGTCTTTTGATCAAAGAGAATTCACTCCACATTTCACTAACCTTCTTCATATCACCTTTAACTAACATCATCTATATATCCTTTGGATCAAGGGATTTAGATCTAGACAGAAATTCTTCTTCATTCTTCTCTTCTTCTGAGATAGTGATAACATATTTTTTGATAGTTTTCCCCCTTTTAGATTCCAAAGAGGACTCACCAATGAAAACTTCCATTTATTTCTTATCGGAGGAGGACCCACTTCAAATTGACTAGGTACTAACATCCAGAGCATAGATTCACCTTCAGGGATGCAAAATAGGTTCTGTAAACACTTACATTTTCCTCCATCAATTCCAAATACATGTAAACTTGTTTTCCTATAGGGATACTAGATTCCCACTCAACATTCTCTCTTCTCGGTAGTGATCTCAAAAGGTAAAATAAAACATATGAGCAAATACCTAAACTGAAAAGGATAGCCCTCAACCAAGGACATTCTGACATTCTAAAATAGGTTTTCTAGTAATAGGCTACACAAGTCAAACTGCTTGTTTTCTTTAACCATCATGTGTGCATGATATACAACAATAGCTAAATTCAAACCTTCATGATTTCTAAAATAGATTTTATAAGAGATGTTGTACGTAACATACCTTATAGTAGAATCAACAATAGTATTTATCAATAGAGCTCGAGGGTCTTTGTCAATACCAATAAGTTCCTCCACATCTTTGTATTTCACGATTTTCTTCCTAGGGAGGTCTCCAACACTGCATAAACTAGTAATCACTTTGATTGCATCCTTCATGATCAAATAGGGTTTGTCCAACATAATGTTGACGTTCTTGAATTGACTTAACAAGAAAAATATAGATTCTTTGTCTGCAAACCATGAAAATTCTCCCCCTAAATCCATACCTAGGGTTTTTATGCTCTGTAATTCGTTTGTCTTCAACCCTAGTTCCATTTCCTTCATTTTCCTATGATTGAATTCTTCCAATTCAACACCCTTCAACTTTAGTGGAATATTTCCACTCGACCCTTTGTACATCGTTGTACTTATATTTCTTGAATTTTTTCAATCAAAACTTCTTCCTTTTCCCTTCTCCACTTTGTAAACTAAGAAATAGCTCCTAATTATCTATAATAGTTCCTTCAATTTTCCTTAGAATTGCTTCAAATCACTTTGAGATCACTTTAGGATTGCTCCAAGTCATTTTTCAAACTCTTCAAGTGCACGAGTGATCAAAAAGACTTATGGATTTCACTTTATACACCATCAGTTTTCCCTAGTTCACATTAAATGCGGCAGACTTCAAAAAGCTAATAAAATCCTTGTTTCTTTGCATTATAAACCCTAAATCGATTCGCAAAAGAACATGCTTGCAATTTCTCTTCCAGTTTCTTTTTCATAACCTCTGTTTACTCATTATTTACACTATATCCTCATTTCAACATCTAATACGCCATTCATCCAAGGGGTTAGTACAGTTTTTTTGTTAATGCTCCCCCTAAGACCATGCTAGATCTAATTACTGGAGGAATTATCTGTACCGGATGAGGGAACAGAGACATACGTTGTCATTGGATCTTATTCTTTCTTTCTCCATATCTTATTCGTCTCTTGCTTCACCTTATCTCTATCAATTTTCTTCATTGGCTCGTTCTTCTCTACTGAAGCAGACTGCTTTCCCTTCTTACTTCTACAAAATTTTGAGATATGTTCGGGTTTGTTGCAATTATAGCAAACAACACTTTTTTGATCTCCATTAACCCTTGATCTACACTAATTAGCTTTGTGTCCAATTTTTTTTCATGTATAGCAGTAGCCATTAAAGGATTGAATCATTTTTCCTCTATTAAACCAACTCATCATTTGAGTTCTACATTCACTAGCTCTATGTCCAATTCTCTTGCATGTGAAACATTGACCAAAGAAGGAACTAGGAAACTGATTCATCTCACTTTTGCACTCAGTTTCCTTGTGACCAAATTTGTTACATGAAAAATAGACACCATTGAAGGAGGGATACCTTTGAGCATTAGCCTGTCTCACAGGCGGTCTTCTAGAAAAGTTTCTTGGATTTCTTTTTTGCTTCCCTTTGTCTTGAGTCTTTTGATTATCCTTTGAGATTTCACCTATTTCATTTCCCAAGCCACCTTTTCCTTTACTTGGTTTTTGTCCTGCAATCAACTCATCAAGCTTGTCAAAGCTAGATTTGAAATTATTTTCACAGAGCTTTTCTTTCTCCAGTTCTACTTTCAAGTTCACTATCACTTGTTCAAGTCTAGTGCATTCATCAGACTTGCTCTACACCATTGTATTTAGACATTCTTCAATTCTCTGCTTTTCTTCCACTAGCACTTTCAATCCAATGATCTCTTGTTTCTCGTATAACTGAAAGTATGTTATACTTCTGTGAATCCTTGCATGCAAGGATACTCAATAATGAGTCCTTGCAAATCAATTCACAGCTCTCTATCCGAGAAGAGCAGGGATTGATATTGTGGCCCTCAGATTAACCCTGTTACCCCTGCAAATACAATCTCGGAACGAGAGATTCAAAGAGGAGAAGCAAGAATGCCAATCTCCATGAATCCTGTTCTTGCAATGCAACAATGAAAACTAATCTAAATGGCTGTAAAATGCAATAAACCAAACTAATTTATTGAAATGAAAATTAATCTACATGCAATGCCATAAATGAATTATTTTGCAAATTAATCTACTATGAAGATTAAGCTAAAATGCAATATTAAACTATATGCTCTAAAAATAAGATGCTTATATAATCAAACTAATGTAATCTCAAATGATAAAATTCAAATTTGTAGCATAAGTCTGATGTAAAAATTCGTGATTCTCTTTTTTTGAAATGAGAATGAGAGGGCTCATTTTATAGGCAAAAGTGGAATTGAAGGCAAATTCAGAAGCAATGTGGGATAAATAGAAAAATAGAAACAAATCTTGATTGGAATTCTTTTTTTAGTTTATTTCCCTTTTAACTGATTTGTTTCCCTTTTTTTTCATCACAGGATATTCTTGAGAGGATATTTCATTTATTTTATTTAATTTAAGATGATAATAAAATAAAATAAGATTATGTAATTTAGAAATAAATATTAATAAAATAAAATTATTTAATTAAAAATAGATTTAATTAAATAGCATCATTTTATTTAAGCAATATTAACTTCAATTAAATAATATTATTTTATTTATTAAAAGGGATTTATTTCTTTTGATTAAATAAAATTAATGAAGCATTCAAACCTTAGGGAAAAGTGAAACATTTGAAATAGTCATGAATTGATTAAGAAATTTGATTTGAAAATGCGACAATCATTGATTCAAAAAGTTGATGTTGACAAATTAAATAAATGGGGCCCAAAATCTAGGTGACCATTTTAGGTTGCATACATTTTCCCCTCTTTGACTAATGTGAGGTCGACTCGGGATCACATGCAGTCAAAGAATGAAGTTGCAATGTGAGATCGATTTGGGATCACAAAACAACTTAGATGTGAGGTCGACTCGGGATCACATCTGGACAAACATAAACAAAAGGCCTTTGAACATGAGGTCGATTTGGGATCACATCCAAAGTGAGAGATAAGAATCTCAAGTAAGGTTGCCCCAAGAGAAGCAATTGATAAATTGATAAAGTTGAATCAAGGATTGAAGCTTCTGATAGGTACGCCCCATGAGCTGCAAATAAAATTGAAAAATTTGATCAAATCAAACAAAAGATAGGGTTCTTGATGTAAGATGAAAAATATAAAAATCACAGAACCCAGGTAGATCAGCAAGAAAATTATGCCCTAAGG
The DNA here is from genome assembly GCA_007258455.2 of Sequoia sempervirens. NCBI lineage: Eukaryota > Viridiplantae > Streptophyta > Pinopsida > Cupressales > Cupressaceae > Sequoia > Sequoia sempervirens. The sequence continues at coordinate 12,602,972 of VDFB02353493.1, read as the reverse complement.
TTGAATTAGAAGAAAAGAAGGGTGAAATCGAATGGAAGATAGAAGTTTGGAAGAAATGGAAAGAAATGGAGAGAAGCAAGAGAATCTGCCTCAATAAAGAGGATGCATCAAAATCAATCAACTGTTTAAGATAGGGAATTTCGATTGAGATCACGAAAGAAGATGAGGAAATGAAGAACGTGATCACAGCTGATGAAAAATCCACAAGAAAGATGAAGGAAACCCTCTCAAACCCATAATACAGCCTAAAAGTGAAAATTAACATGAAGTCTAAATAATGCAAGCTACATGAAAATGCAAAGGTGTACTTGCAATAGGGTAACATAGGTTTTTGTGTGTTCATCATTCATTAGAGAATGTAAGAGAACTTATCTTCATCATTGGGCCATTATTACCGGACATCGGACAATCACACAATCATCACTAGTCACAAACACAACTATGAAGATATGAATATGATTTATATCAGCTTGGAATGTGGAAAGATTCTAACATGAGCATCAAAGACATGAAGGTCAAGATGACTACAATGTTAGCTTACCCAATTTAATGTAGCAAAACCATGCTCGCATCAAGACATAAACGCCAGAATTACCATGAGAATGGTTGTGCAAAAACATTCAAGGATGATGCCATAAATCTCTTAAGTGTGTCAAGTAGACAACAAGAGATACTGAAGAGGTTCAAGACAACACCCATAAGTAGAAAGCAAATAAAAACATGCCCCATGCCCCAAGTCCTCTAGCTATGCATCATGGAGAGACTTATTAGACAAGGACACTCAACGAAAATCAATATCAGTCAGCACACAAAGAAAAGATCATGGCATATCTCAAGCATTAAGTGTTGCAATTAAAAAAATTTAAGTGTGTAAACTGATACTGAGTTCCGAGGATAAGGATCAAATGCTTGCAAGTAGGTAAGATCACATGACCGAACTGGATAAGACCAAACTGATAAGTGTTGAAAAACACACGATGTCAGGGGTTGTGTTGAAAAACACAGTTGGGTTAGTGTTGAAAAACACCGTTTGCGAGGTGTCCTAAAGACAAGCATATCCAAGAGACCAAAGCTAACATAGTGATGCCCCTAGACAAAGACAAAGACCAATTCCAAACCAAGGCAATAAGGACAAGGCATGATGTAGAAAGGCTAAGTGTCGAGGATGCATGCTAAGAAATAGGGATGCAAAGGCCTCAAGTAGCGCCTGTTTCCAGGTTTTCACCACTTGGAAGAATTTTTTTTAGGAATTTTTATATTTATTTTTTTTTTTGTATTTTTGCTACCAAGGCGCCTGTTTCCAGGTTTTCACCAAGGCACTTTTTTCTTTTTCTTTTTTTGAATTTTTTGTATTTTTTTGTATTTTTTCAGCATCATATTTGATTTTTTTAGATTTTTTGACAATATATCAAAATTTTTTTTTAGTATCATATATATATCAATTTTTTTGGAACTTTTTCGGTCATAATTATATACACAAAGGATGCCCCCTGCATTTAATCCGCATCAAGGATAGAACTTCTTTAGGTGCAAAACATTGATAGGCTCGCGGAGCTTCGCCCCCTCTTCAGATAGTAGACAGGGCAACTGTACAAAAGTCATAGATGATGTAGGGTCCAAGCCAAATTAGGCCTGGAATTTCCTATCTCGATTCTCGTTGGTTCTTAGGGATTCTCCCACAAGTAGACAAGCTCTCCTACTTGGAATTCTCTAGGGCGAACCTTTTTGTTGAAGGCTTTGGACATCCGCTTTTGATAGACCCTCATATGGTCAAATGATGCTTTACGCTTCTCATCAAGAAGTTCTAATTCTTGCAATCTCATGGCGCGATAGTCTTCATCTGTAACTAGACCTTTGAGAGAGACCCGAAGTGATGAAATCTCAACCTCTAAAGGTAACACTGCTTCAGCGCCGTATGTAAGGGCAAAAGGAGTAGCCCTAGTTGGAGTACAAATACTCATTCTATATTCACTGTAATGGGATTCTATCTATAGGTGCCGCCTCATTCTTATGAACTGCTCTCGCTGGTGCAAAAATCTTGAGAATGGTTTTGTTTCAAGCTCTTCCTCGTCACCTACCGGTGGGAAGTAAATGGAGGACCAATACCGCTGCTTTATCTTGGAATCTGGCGTATTCTTAAGGTCCTTGTTTTTGGAACCAGACCTCCATTGTCGGGCAAGTGATGATCTCAGATGGCACCCCATATCGACAAATGATATGGTTTAAAATAAATAAAGACATTGTCTTGCCTGAGGCAATAGAAAGTGGAACAGCCTCTACCCATTTTGTGAAGTAGTCAGTAGCAGTGATAATGAACTTATGCCCACCTGATGAGTTGGGATGAATCTTCCCAACAAGATCAAAGGCCCATCGCTGAAATGGCCAGTGAGATATAGAAGGAATTAGCTCCCTACCTGGAGCATGTATCAGGTGTCCATGTTTCTGACATTTTTCACAAGACTTATCAAATGCTACTGCATCTATCTGCATCGTAGGCCAATAGTACCCTGCTCTAAGCAACCTTCTAGCCATGGAAAGACTATTAGAATGTCCTCCACATATGCCCTCGTGGATGTCAACTAGCGCTTGATCGGATTCCTCCTTTTCTAAGCACCTAAGAAGTGTTCCATCTAGACCCCTCCTATACAAATCACCAGAGATGAGGGAATGGCGAGAGGCGTTGCGGATAAGGTTTCTTCTTTCAGATCGGTTAAATGTATCGGGGATGATGCCATCACGAAGATATGAGTAAATAGCACCATAGCGGGAGGATTCATGATTGACAAGGGTACAAATGATATGGCTTTCAGGTGAGTCAAATATGGGATATCGTAGCTCTTCCACCAGGAATTCATATCTGGACTCATGTTCCTCTAACTAAAGAAGTGAAGCAAGGGTGGCCATAGCATCAGCTGCTTTGTTCTCAGCCCTAGGGATTTGCTGAAAGGTGACAAAAGTAAAATACCGTCTCAATGAATCAACCATTTTTTTGTAAGGTACCAACTTGTCATCTTTTGTTTGGTATTGTTCATTGACTTGGTTGATGATCAACTGAGAATCCCCATAGATATGTAGTTCTGTGATATTCCACTCTATGGCCATTTTTAGTCCATTTGTCAAAGCCTCATACTCAGCTATGTTGTTTGTGCATGGAAAGAGTAACTTGTAAGATTTAGGAATAGTATACCCATGAGGAGAAACAAACAACACACCAGCTCCAGAACCATTTTGCATGCAGAACCATCAAAGAATAGTTTCCAGGATCTTCATGTACATAAGATGCCTATCCGAAAGTTAATTTTGAATGGGAATATTATCTTGAATAGAAATTAGCCGCCTGATCTGCAATAGCTTGGCCTTTGATTGCTTTGCGCTCAATATACTCTATGTCAAATTCAAAAAGAATCATCATCCATTTAGCAAGTCTACTCGTGAGAGCAGCTTTACCGAGCAAGTATTTGAGAGGATCAATTTTTGCTATGAGATGTATGGTGTGCACGAGCATATAGTGTCGCAATTTTTGAGAAGCAAACACTACTGCGAGGCAAGCTTTTTCAATACTAGTATAATTAACCTCATAAGAAACAAGAGTGCGACTAATATAATATATGGCCCTTTCTTTCCCTTGTTCATCTAATTGAGCCAACAATGCCCCTAGTGAAGATTCAGTAGCCGAGACATATAAAATGAGAGATTTTCCTAGAATGGGAGGCATTAAAATAAGAGGATTTTCCAAGTATTCTTTAATTTGATCCATGCTCTTTTGGCAATCCTCATTCCAGACACATTGAACACCTTTATGCAAATTCTTGTTGAAAGGTTGTGCTCTATCTGCCAATTGTGAAATAAACCTCCTTATGGATTGAAGGCGCCCTTGAAGACTCCTCATTTGGCTGAAATTTTTGGGAGGTGGCATGTTTATAATGGCTTGAACCTTTTCAGGGTCCACTTCTATTCCTTTAGTTGAAATGATGAATCCCAATAATTTGCCAGAAGTAACACCAAATGCACACTTTTTTGGGTTTAATCTTAGTTGAAATTGTTCCATGTGATCTAGAATCACTTCTAAATCAGCCAAATGTGTTCCTCTTCTCTTAGACTTAGCCAGGGTGTCATCCACATAATCTTCCATATTCTTATGCATCATGTCATGGAAGATGGTTGTCATAGCTCTTTGGTAAGTAGCTCCTGCATTTTTCAATCCAAAGGGCATGACATTCCAACAATAAGTACCCTAGGCACATGTGAATGCAGTCTTTTCTTGATCCTCAGAAGCTATCTTGATCTGATTATACCCAGAAAAACCATCCATCAAAGAATAGATCTCATATCCCGCTGTCATGTCCACTATCATGTCTATGTTAGGAAGTGGAAAATCATCCTTTGGGAATGCTCTGTTAAGATCTCTAAAGTCTGTGCAGATTCAAATGGTTTTATCAGGTTTAGAAATAGGTACAATGTTGGAAATCTAGTCAGCATAGTCTATGGCTCTAATGAATCCTGCACCAAGGAGCTTTTCTAATTCAGCTTTCACTAAAAGAGCTATATGAGGGTGCATTTTTCTCAACTTCTGTTTGACTGGTTTCACACCTAGAGCTATGGATAAATGATGCATAATGAGATTAGTGTCCAACCCTGGCATGTCTGAGTATGTCCATGCAAAGTTAATTTCCTTCTTTTGGAGGAACTCGGTATAGGCTTTCTTTTCTTCAGGTGATAAAGATTTAGCCAAGTGTACAATTTTTTGAACTTCCTCTATGCCCAAATTAACAGCTTCTGTAGGTTCAACCAAGACTGATGATCTGTCCTGGAAATAGCTTGGGAGACTATCAAGTACCTCATCCGTAGGTGCCTCTGGGAGGTTTTCACCTTTGCATACATCTGTTATTTTTACTTTTTTTGGTTCTGACACCGCCACATAGTGGTTTTCGCCATCAAAACTCTTATTCTTTTTTTCTTTTCTTTTTATCTTGTGACTAAGGTACTTGATGTCAGGTTCTGTCATACTGCTAGCCGGTTCACTGGTGGAAGAGACTACAGGTTCAATGG